>CM019066.1:135556660-135927587 GCA_009667805.1 Leptobrachium leishanense | reverse complement strand
ATCAGTTACTTATTCAAAACACTAACAATCAGCACCCATTGCACAGTTGGCACTGTTTTCGTGGCAAACTTGCCATTGGGCCAGGCTGAAGACAATTGTGTTTGATAGAGGGCATCCACCTATATATAAAACCATGTTGGATTCAGTGGCCCAATGGCAATTAACCCTTTGAAAACATCAGTTACTTATTCAAAACAGTAAAAATCAACACCTTGGCACAGTTGGCACTGTTTTCGTGGCAAACTTGCCATTGGGCCAGGCTGAAGACAATTGTGTTTGATAGACGGCATCCACCTATATATAAAACCATGTTGAATTCAGTGGCCCAATGGCAATTAACCCTTTGAAATCATCAGTTACTTATTCAAAATAGTAAAAATCAACACCCTTGGCACTGTTTTCGTGGCAAACTTGCCATTGGGTCAGGCTGAAGACAATTGTGTTTGATAGAGGGCATCCACCTATATATAAAACCATGTTGAATTCAGTGGCCCAATGGCAATTAACCCTTTGAAATCATCAGTTACTTATTCAAAATAGTAAAAATCAACACCCTTGGCACAGTTGGCACTGTTTTCGTGGCAAACTTGCCATTGGGCCAGGCTGAAGACAATTGTGTTTGATAGAGGGCATCCACCTATATATAAAACCATGTTGGATTCAGTGGCCCAATGGCAATTAACCCTTTGAAAACATCAGTTACTTATTCAAAACAGTAAAAATCAGCACCTTGGCACAGTTGGCACTGTTTTCGTGGCAAACTTGCCATTGGGCCAGGCTGAAGACAATTGTGTTCGATAAACGGCATCCACCTATATATAAAACCATGTTGAATTCAGTGGCCCAATGGCAATTAACCCTTTGAAAACATCAGTTACTTATTCAAAACAGTAAAAATCAACACCTTGGCACAGTTGGCACTGTTTTCGTGGCAAACTTGCCATTGGGCCAGGCTGAAAACAATTGTGCTCGATAGAGGGCATCCTCCTCTATATAAATCCATGTTGAATTCAGTGGCCCAATGGCAATTAACCCTTTGAAATCATCAGTTACTTATTCAAAATAGTAAAAATCAGCACCCTTGGCACTGTTTTCGTGGCAAACTTGCCATTGGGTCAGGCTGAAGACAATTGTGTTTGATAGAGGGCATCCACCTATATATAAAACCATGTTGAATTCAGTGGCCCAATGGCAATTAACCCTTTGAAAACATCAGTTACTTATTCAAAACAGTAAAAATCAACACCTTGGCACAGTTGGCACTGTTTTCGTGGCAAACTTGCCATTGGGCCAGGCTGAAGACAATTGTGTTTGATAGAGGGCATCCTCCTCTATATAAATCCATGTTGAATTCAGTGGCCCAATGGCAATTAACCCTTTGAAAACATCAGTTACTTATTCAAAATAGTAAAAATCAACACCCTTGGCACAGTTGGCACTGTTTATGTGGCAAACTTGCCATTGGGCCAGGCTGAAGACAATTGTGTTTGATAGAGGGCATCCTCCTCTATATAAATCCATGTTGAATTCAGTGGCCCAATGGCAATTAACCCTTTGAAATCATCAGTTACTTATTCAAAATAGTAAAAATCAGCACCCTTGGCACTGTTTTCGTGGCAAACTTGCCATTGGGTCAGGCTGAAGACAATTGTGTTTGATAGAGGGCATCCACCTATATATAAAACCATGTTGAATTCAGTGGCCCAATGGCAATTAACCCTTTGAAAACATCAGTTACTTATTCAAAACAGTAAAAATCAACACCTTGGCACAGTTGGCACTGTTTTCGTGGCAAACTTGCCATTGGGCCAGGCTGAAGACAATTGTGTTCGATAGAGGGCATCCTCCTCTATATAAATCCATGTTGAATTCAGTGGCCCAATGGCAATTAACCCTTTGAAATCATCAGTTACTTATTCAAAATAGTAAAAATCAGCACCCATGGCACAGTTGGCACTGTTTTCGTGACAAACTTGCCATTGGGCCAGGCTGAAGACAATTGTGTTTGATAGAGGGCATCCACCTCTATATAAATCCAAGTTGAATTCAGTGGCCCAATGGCAATTAACACTTTGAAATCATCAGTTACTTATTCAAAATAGTAAAAATCAACACCTTGGCACAGTTGGCACTGTTTATGTGGCAAACTTGCCATTGGGCCAGGCTGAAGACAATTGTGTTTGATAGAGGGCATCCTCCTCTATTTAAATCCATGTTGAATTCAGTGGCCCAATGGCAATTAACCCTTTGAAAACATCAGTTACTTATTCAAAACAGTAAAAATCAACACCTTGGCACAGTTGGCACTGTTTATGTGGCAAACTTGCCATTGGGCCAGGCTGAAGACAATTGTGTTTGATAGAGGGCATCCTCCTCTATTTAAATCCATGTTGAATTCAGTGGCTCAATGGCAATTAACCCTTTGAAAACATCAGTTACTTATTCAAATCAGTAAAAATCAACACCTTGGCACAGTTGGCACTGTTTTTCGTGGCAAACTTGCCATTGGGCCAGGCTGAAGACAATTGTGTTTGATAGAGGGCATCCACCTCTATATAAATCCAAGTTGAATTCAGTGGCCCAATGGCAATTAACCCTTTGAAATCATCAGTTACTTATTCAAAATAGTAAAAATCAACACCTTGGCACAGTTGGCACTGTTTATGTGGCAAACTTGCCATTGGGCCAGGCTGAAGACAATTGTGTTTGATAGAGGGCATCCACCTCTATATACATCCAAGTTGAATTCAGTGGCCCAATGGCAATTAACACTTTGAAATCATCAGTTACTTATTCAAAATAGTAAAAATCAACACCTTGGCACAGTTGGCACTGTTTATGTGGCAAACTTGCCATTGGGCCAGGCTGAAGACAATTGTGTTTGATAGAGGGCATCCACCTCTATATAAATCCAAGTTGAATTCAGTGGCCCAATGGCAATTAACCCTTTGAAATCATCAGTTACTTATTCAAAATAGTAAAAATCAACACCTTGGCACAGTTGGCACTGTTTATGTGGCAAACTTGCCATTGGGCCAGGCTGAAGACAATTGTGTTTGATAGAGGGCATCCACCTCTATATAAATCCATGTTGGATTCAGTGGCCCAATGGCAATTAACCCTTTGAAAACATCAGTTACTTATTCAAAATAGTAAAAATCAACAGCCTTGGCACAGTTGGCACTGATTTTTCTGCCCAAATTGCAGTTTGGCCAGGCTAAATTTGACATTGTTTGGTAGAGGGCATCCACCTCTATATAAATCCAAGTTGAATTCAGTGGCCCAATGGCAATTAACCCTTTGAAAACATCAGTTACTTATTCAAAACAGTAAAAATCAACACCTTGGCACAGTTGGCACTGTTTTCGTGGCAAACTTGCCATTGGGCCAGGCTGAAGACAATTGTGTTTGATAGAGGGCATCCACCTCTATATAAATCCATGTTGGATTCATTGGCCCAATGGCAATTAACCCTTTGAAATCATCAGTTACTTATTCAAAATAGTAAAAATCAACACCTTGGCACTGTTTATGTGGCAAACTTGCCATTGGGCCAGGCTGAAGACAATTGTGTTTGATAGAGGGCATCCTCCTCTATTTAAATCCATGTTGAATTCAGTGGCCCAATGGCAATTAACCCTTTGAAAACATCAGTTACTTATTCAAAATAGTAAAAATCAACACCTTGGCACAGTTGGCACTGTTTATGTGGCAAACTTGCCATTGGGCCAGGCTGAAGACAATTGTGTTTGATAGAGGGCATCCTCCTCTATTTAAATCCATGTTGAATTCAGTGGCCCAATGGCAATTAACCCTTTGAAAACATCAGTTACTTATTCAAAACAGTAAAAATCAACACCTTGGCACAGTTGGCACTGTTTTCGTGGCAAACTTGCCATTGGGCCAGGCTGAAGACAATTGTGTTTGATAGAGGGCATCCACCTCTATATAAATCCATGTTGGATTCATTGGCCCAATGGCAATTAACCCTTTGAAATCATCAGTTACTTATTCAAAATAGTAAAAATCAACACCTTGGCACTGTTTATGTGGCAAACTTGCCATTGGGCCAGGCTGAAGACAATTGTGTTTGATAGAGGGCATCCTCCTCTATTTAAATCCATGTTGAATTCAGTGGCCCAATGGCAATTAACCCTTTGAAAACATCAGTTACTTATTCAAAATAGTAAAAATCAACACCTTGGCACAGTTGGCACTGTTTATGTGGCAAACTTGCCATTGGGCCAGGCTGAAGACAATTGTGTTTGATAGAGGGCATCCACCTCTATATAAATCCATGTTGGATTCAGTGGCCCAATGGCAATTAACCCTTTGAAATCATCAGTTACTTATTCAAAATAGTAAAAATCAACACCTTGGCACAGTTGGCACTGTTTATGTGGCAAACTTGCCATTGGGCCAGGCTGAAGACAATTGTGTTTGATAGAGGGCATCCACCTCTATATAAATCCATGTTGGATTCAGTGGCCCAATGGCAATTAACCCTTTGAAATCATCAGTTACTTATTCAAAATAGTAAAAATCTGCACCCATGGCACAGTTGGCACTGTTTTCGTGACAAACTTGCCATTGGGCCAGGCTGAAGACAATTGTGTTTGATAGAGGGCATCCACCTCTATATAAATCCAAGTTGAATTCAGTGGCCCAATGGCAATTAACACTTTGAAATCATCAGTTACTTATTCAAAATAGTAAAAATCAACACCTTGGCACAGTTGGCACTGTTTATGTGGCAAACTTGCCATTGGGCCAGGCTGAAGACAATTGTGTTTGATAGAGGGCATCCTCCTCTATTTAAATCCATGTTGAATTCAGTGGCCCAATGGCAATTAACCCTTTGAAAACATCAGTTACTTATTCAAAACAGTAAAAATCAACACCTTGGCACAGTTGGCACTGTTTATGTGGCAAACTTGCCATTGGGCCAGGCTGAAGACAATTGTGTTTGATAGAGGGCATCCTCCTCTATTTAAATCCATGTTGAATTCAGTGGCTCAATGGCAATTAACCCTTTGAAAACATCAGTTACTTATTCAAATCAGTAAAAATCAACACCTTGGCACAGTTGGCACTGTTTTCGTGGCAAACTTGCCATTGGGCCAGGCTGAAGACAATTGTGTTTGATAGAGGGCATCCACCTCTATATAAATCCAAGTTGAATTCAGTGGCCCAATGGCAATTAACCCTTTGAAATCATCAGTTACTTATTCAAAATAGTAAAAATCAACACCTTGGCACAGTTGGCACTGTTTATGTGGCAAACTTGCCATTGGGCCAGGCTGAAGACAATTGTGTTTGATAGAGGGCATCCACCTCTATATAAATCCAAGTTGAATTCAGTGGCCCAATGGCAATTAACCCTTTGAAATCATCAGTTACTTATTCAAAATAGTAAAAATCAACACCTTGGCACAGTTGGCACTGTTTATGTGGCAAACTTGCCATTGGGCCAGGCTGAAGACAATTGTGTTTGATAGAGGGCATCCACCTCTATATAAATCCATGTTGGATTCAGTGGCCCAATGGCAATTAACCCTTTGAAATCATCAGTTACTTATTCAAAATAGTAAAAATCAACACCTTGGCACAGTTGGCACTGTTTATGTGCAAACTTGCCATTGGGCCAGGCTGAAGACAATTGTGTTTGATAGAGGGCATCCACCTCTATATAAATCCATGTTGGATTCAGTGGCCCAATGGCAATTAACCCTTTGAAATCATCAGTTACTTATTCAAAATAGTAAAAATCAACACCTTGGCACAGTTGGCACTGTTTATGTGGCAAACTTGCCATTGGGCCAGGCTGAAGACAATTGTGTTTGATAGAGGGCATCCACCTCTATATACATCCAAGTTGAATTCAGTGGCCCAATGGCAATTAACACTTTGAAATCATCAGTTACTTATTCAAAATAGTAAAAATCAACACCTTGGCACAGTTGGCACTGTTTATGTGGCAAACTTGCCATTGGGCCAGGCTGAAGACAATTGTGTTTGATAGAGGGCATCCACCTCTATATAAATCCAAGTTGAATTCAGTGGCCCAATGGCAATTAACCCTTTGAAATCATCAGTTACTTATTCAAAATAGTAAAAATCAACACCTTGGCACAGTTGGCACTGTTTATGTGGCAAACTTGCCATTGGGCCAGGCTGAAGACAATTGTGTTTGATAGAGGGCATCCACCTCTATATAAATCCATGTTGGATTCAGTGGCCCAATGGCAATTAACCCTTTGAAAACATCAGTTACTTATTCAAAATAGTAAAAATCAACAGCCTTGGCACAGTTGGCACTGATTTTTCTGCCCAAATTGCAGTTTGGCCAGGCTAAATTTGACATTGTTTGGTAGAGGGCATCCACCTCTATATAAATCCAAGTTGAATTCAGTGGCCCAATGGCAATTAACCCTTTGAAAACATCAGTTACTTATTCAAAACAGTAAAAATCAACACCTTGGCACAGTTGGCACTGTTTATGTGGCAAACTTGCCATTGGGCCAGGCTGAAGACAATTGTGTTTGATAGAGGGCATCCACCTCTATATAAATCCATGTTGGATTCAGTGGCCCAATGGCAATTAACCCTTTGAAATCATCAGTTACTTATTCAAAACAGTAAAAATCAACACCTTGGCACAGTTGGCACTGTTTTCGTGGCAAACTTGCCATTGGGCCAGGCTGAAGACAATTGTGTTTGATAGAGGGCATCCACCTCTATATAAATCCATGTTGGATTCATTGGCCCAATGGCAATTAACCCTTTGAAATCATCAGTTAATTATTCAAAATAGTAAAAATCAACACCTTGGCACAGTTGGCACTGTTTATGTGGCAAACTTGCCATTGGGCCAGGCTGAAGACAATTGTTTTGATATAGAGGGCATCCACCTCTATATAAATCCATGTTGAATTCAGTGGCCCAATGGCAATTAACCCTTTGAAAACATCAGTTACTTATTCAAAATAGTAAAAATCAACAGCCTTGGCACAGTTGGCACTGATTTTTCTGCCCAAATTGCAGTTTGGCCAGGCTAAATTTGACATTTTGGTAGAGGGCATCCACCTCTATATAAATCCATGTTAAAATCATTGGCACAATGGCAATTTACCATCTAAAATCAGGTTTTTATTGAAACTTCACATACTTGGAATTCAACCGAATCAGAAACCAACTTCCACGAATAAGTAACTGGCCGAATAAGAAACTAACTTCAGCCTCGTCAGGGGCTGGGGTTGACTGAAGCAGAGTGCAATGTAGAATGCTGTGAAAGTGCAGAGCATACTCACAGCCCAAGCTGGGGGGATTCCTGCCTCCCTCTGACCTCCATGCTGCTCAGCAACAGCGCCTGCTTCTCTGCCTCTTCACATGTTGTTCCCCCTGAAAACTGTTGGCGCCGGATTACTGTCACTGTCTGGGCGCCGCCTGATGACATCACCAGAGCATTGCATGCCAGGATATGTAGTTCTACACTGGTTGTCTTCAATCTACCAGAAAACCAGTGAACTACATCTCCCGGCATGCAATGCTCCGGTGATGTCAGCAGGCGACACTCAGACAGTGATTCATACCGGACTTGGAGCTCAAAATTATCAAATGGATTCAGCGGCAGGTATTTACGCTGGCCCAAGGGACAGCTGCTTTGGGCCCCTCAACAATGACTGGGCCCGGGGCAGCTGCCCCTTTTGCCCCGCGTTAAAGACGGCCCTGGTCTCAGGTAGAAGTGCCTGGAAGTAGCGATGAAGAAAGTCCCGTAGGTTCACCACCGACTCTGGAATGTTTCGGAGCCTAAGGTTGGAACGACGGGACCGATTGTCCATAAATTGTCCTCAACGGACTCCTGCAGGGCATCATATTTGGTCTGTAGCGCCGCCAGATCAGCCCGAACTTCTTCCCCCGCCGCCTGGGCCTCATCCGCACGCAGCTTGAGGGCCACCGTGCATGTCCCAAGTGATCCCAGATCCGCTCTCAAACCGTCAATCCCAGCTCTGAGGTCCGCTTGTAAATCATCCTTAACTGTCAAAAGAAGTTGGCGGAGGCCTGAATCGGTGAGTCCTGCGTGTCAGCTGAGATGTTGGTGTCCGATGCGTCCTGCGTTGCCGACTCGCTGGTGGGTGTAGCCATCTTAGGAGAGGTACTGGTCGTCGATCGAGCTGGGGTGAAGCACCTGGAGATGTCCTTCTGGCCCAGGTTATGTCCAGAATTAGTCCCAGGCATACCAGGGGGTTGTGTAGAAAAACAGGAGCAAAATAGGTCGCTTAGAAGGCTTAAAGGGAGTCGCTTAGGCCTGGGGCTACCGCATCAGGCTGCCATCGTCCCAGCCCGTCAGGGCCCACCGACTTGCAAGATATGCCCCATGAGGTCACACGGTTGTAGTGATCTCCTCAGATTCCACCATAGGCCTTAACGGTGCTGGTAGGAAGGAGAAAAAAGGGGGGGGAAGTGGATTTATCAATCGGGGGTAGTGGGCCTCGTGGGGACCACCAGAAAAATAAGCAAGTTTGAATAAAGAGCACTGAAAAATCAAGAGGAAAAAAAATAAAAATTGCGTAGAATTAGTAGGCTACGCAGGGTCTACCCGAAAAATTTAGAAAAAATCGTAAAAAGTACACAGAATTGGTGGGCCGCTCAGGGTCCACTCGAAAAATTGTAGAAAAATTAAATGTTCAGGGTAAAAAGTGCATAAAAGTGGCGGGCCACTCAAGGTCCGCACGAAAAATTTAAAAGTGGATGTTCAGGTCAAAAAGCGCTCAAAATTGGTGGGCCGCTCAGGGTCCACCCGAAAAATTCAGGAAGATTGGATTATCAGGGGAAAAAGCGCACAAAATTGGTGGTACGCTCAGGGTCCACCCCAAAAAATTAAGAAAAGTGAAGTGTTCAAGGTAAAGAGCGCCGAAAATGAGCGCGCAGGGTCCGCCTGAAAAAATTAGAAAAATGAAATGTGCGGAGTAGAGAGCATATAAGAGATCTCATAATATGTGGGTGTCCAGCATGAGCCTCCTGGAAAAATCGTGGGAGTGAGAAAAAGGGGTGTTGGGGAAAGAATTTAAAAAAAATAAATAAAAAAATACCCCGTCCTGGTTATCGGGAGGGATTTCCCGGTTACAGTGTTACCGTTACAGTGTGAAGGGCGAGCCTGTGCAAAAGCTGCAGGAGGTGTCCGTCAGCTCGGGGAAGTCCGCTCTCCTCAGAAGGGGCCGCCGCCCAGGACCCCTCGAGCGTGTAGGCCGCAGTACAGACCAACTTCACAGAGCTCCGGGAGGCAGAAGGTAAATCCCCTCTCCGCGCCGTCCAGTGGGCTACTAGCGGGAACAGACCAGGCAGCAAACCAGATTCAGCTGGAGCTCCCCCCCCCCGACGAATATGCCCGGCAACGATCGCTTACCGGTCCGGTAGCCTCCAAGGGCAAGAAGGGGGGGGATGTTCAGTTCAGATAAGTCTATCCGCTGAGATTTAGCACCGGTCTGCAGTCCTGCATGACTCGGTAGAGAGTGCTGATAGTGTCGCCTTGTCCAGGTGGTCGCTCTGTTTGCCCAGCGTAATCGGGAGGGGTATGACTCCAACGTCGTCCACGTCCGTAGGCCCAACTCCGGTCAGAGCTCCTGGGAGAGAGCGCACACACCCGGCGTACTGGCCCCGGAAAAGTTGCGTCTTGGGTTAAAAGGAAAAAAAAAAATCCCCGTAGGTGGGGGGGAACTGCGCTCGACCCAGGTGCTTCTCCTCAATGGCCGTCCCCTCTCGTTCAGCAGCAGGCGAGAGGCGCAACCTACTCTCAAGGCTTCCCCAATGGCGACGTCCTCTAGGCCGCAGAACAGCAACGGGCCGGGCCGCCGATCGGCAGGGTGTCCTTACCAGAAGAAAACCACCAGTATCAGGTTCCCCTGACCTTCACCCATCCGTCCCGGCAAATAAGCAAGTCTGTTGGGCAAACTCCAAAAGGCAGCTTTTATCTCTCGTGGATCCCGGAGCTCCAGAGAGATGAGGCCATTAACCTCGCCGTCCGGCTCAGCCCCTCCATCTCTTTTTTATAATTTTATCACCCCATGCTGCAGACATCCCAGTGTCCCTCACTATACATGTAATGTAAGATGGCTCCAGTTAGGTTTCCTTGTTCGATACCGGTACAAACTTTTAAAAGGGCAGTGGTAGTTGAATGATTTGGACGTAACCAGCATTGATCTGGGGTTATATAGTTCCACTACTGATTATAATCATGTAATGGAGTGTAGACACATTTTGTCACTCATCATCCTTTTTTTATAATTTTATCACCCCATGCTGCAGACATCCCAGTGTCCGACACTATACATGTAATCACCAGAAGACTGGGGCTGGGAAGGTGTGACATATCCTTTGAATGTTAAAGGGATACTCTATTTTTGCCTGCTGACAGCCTCTGCCCAATTATTTTTTTAAATATTGTTTTGTTTTATTTTATTTACCATTTCACACTCACTGCTTACAACTCCCTCCTCTTGGGCTCAGGGGCTTTTTCTCCAGAGACATGGGGTGGCTTCGCAGAGTGCCACAAGATGATAAATGTCTCCTGCTGCTGGATCGGATGCCAGAAGACTAAATAAACGTAAAAATATAAGTTTTATTCATATTTTGTTTGTGCCTATTTATGTCCCAGACGCCGAGAAGCAGAACAGAAACTGCAGAGCCCTAAGAACAGTATTCTAAGTGAGGGATTAATGATGAAGTGCAGTAAAAGCCAGAGTGTCATTTCCCATTGGCTGCCAGGCTCAGCCTGGTACTGTATATAATATTTCATTAAAGGCTCAGTCCCTGCGTTAGCTGTCTGTTCTATCTAAACCTCCAGATCTGCGTGTTGCCTAATTTCTGGGGGATGCTATTTCTGTTCTTTGCATGTACCCTTCCTTAAGCTTCTGCTAAGGGCTGGAGTAAGACTCGAAAGACTGCATACTGAAAGGGCTAGCTGAGATATGAGCCTATAAAAAAACTGCAGCTCCGTATAAATAGTACTAGTGTATACACAACATGCAATTTTTTTGAAACCATGTGAAAAGACGCGTTTGAGAAAATGGCCACCAAAGTATCGATTACAAGACAGAAATTATTTTTTCCTAATATAGGCAAGTAACAGGTCTCAGCACTAAGAATAGCTGCTGTCCTTGGTAGTGAATAAGTCTCAGCACCATAGGCAGCCCCTGCCTAACGCAGCCAGACTGAAGTAAAGAAATAAAAAAAAACACTGCCTTCTGCTAAGAAAAAAAAGCCTTGTTAAATTAGGAATCCAAAACTTTCACCAAAAAATTCCTTATAAATGTCTAAAAGAAAATCCTAAAAAATAATCCACTGAAAATCAAACAAACCACTGAAAATAAGTGTTAAAATTAGGGTTAGATGCTAGGGTTAGAAATTCTAAACCTAATTTCTAACCCTAGTTTATAAGTTAGAAGCTAGGGTTAGAAATTAGGGGTAGGACAGCAGCACTGCGGGCTCCGGAGCCCCGAGGACCTGCTCTCCTTACATTAAGGCTAGGGTCAGACGAACGCAGTGCGAACGCGCGTGCAGCCGCACTTTATCACGGCCGTAGTAGCAGCAAATGACGGGCAATATACGAAGTACAGCCGTACGAAAGTGTGGCTGCACAACGCAAGCGGCAAACACGCATTTTTTCGATTACGTGATACCGCTAGTAATGACGTACAGAGTGCGCTGCGGCCGCTAGCGGCGTGTGTGCGTGATTAGGAGACGTCAGATGCTGCTAATGTCCGGCTAACATAACGTCCAGACGCAAAAAGTGTTTTATTGATGATCCGTACAAAATCACGTACGGAAATGCGCATCGTATGACCGCTATCACATATTCCGTGAAAAAATACGTCATTCGTTTGAACGCACTTTTTCACGGACAACAAGAAAAATGCGTTCGTCTGACCCTAGCCTTATTCAGCACCAAGGGCAGCAGCACCGCGGTGCTGCTGAACAATTTCAAAGTCCACCACGAAATACAAGGAATTAATTCCGAGAAACTGAATCAATTTGTTGAATTTCATTTGGTTTTGTTCTATTTCGTTTCTTCTGTTTTTGTTTCGGCCAGATCCGATTCGTATTTCAGAAGTGCTTTCGAAATACGAATCAGGTGAATTTCTTCCAAATTTAGATTCGAAACAAAACAAACCTCTCTACTAACAATGCTTTGAGCACATATGACAAAAATGTTGGTGTTATTTGTGGTTAACTGTGTTGATCCTTCCTCACTATGGAGAATCATATCAGGTAAAAGAGGAAGCTAACACTGCCTCTTAGAATCATCCATCTGTATTATTTACTGTCACGTACGAAATGGCGCTCACCCTTGATCAGCGTGGTTTGGATCCTTTTGGACAGAGCTCTGTGAAACTCAGTTTTCCAGCAGTCAAGACTGCTACACCTAGCATTCCCAGCCAGGGAGGTGAGATAGATTACTAGATACCACTCAGTAGCAAATGATTTTGTGACCAAGTGTCTACTGAGCGAAGGCAAGTTAACTATACACAAACAAAGATAGTGTAGCAAGATGTATATACAGGTAGAACTTGGGTTATCAAAAGTGTGGTCAAACATACATTCTGAGTTGGCACCAGCAAGGGTAGTCGTACAGGCAGGATTGACAACAGAGAAGACTCCCATATACTTATTCTCAGCAACGTAGAATGATACAATGAATTCCGTAACATGCAGGGCAGGCCTACAATCAAGAATAGTGCGGTATGATGTGTCTATTGACTTAATACCAGCCAGGTAATATGAGGGATTGATGGATTCAGCAACCTTCAGGGCAGACCCACAATCAGAGACAATGTGGTATGAGGTGTCTATTGACTTAATACCAGCCTGGCAGAGCTGAGGATTGACTGATTCGGTAACCTGTAGGGTAGGCCTACAATTGGATGTAACCTGAAGTAACCTGCACATACACTTAGCAACTACAGTGAGTATCATGTGCACAGCAAGGGAGTCAGAGAGAGAATTGTCAAAAGCAGTCCGGGTCAAAAACACCAAGGTCCTCATACAGCAAAATTGGCAACTAGGCATACAGTACACCGAGACACGATAAGTGAGCACAGCTGGCGGAGCGGGAATAACTCCACGTCAGGGCGACAAGCAGAATCTCGCACCCTACATTTAAGGCCGGCGGCTCCGCGTCATCACGCCAAGCCCCGCCCCCTCCAGAAGCCGATCCGCCAGCCTGAACTCCTAGCACCCGGCCAACCAGCAATGTCGCCAAGTGCCCAGACCACCCTGGAAGCGCTGCGGGGGCGGAAGATGTGACATTTACACTTCGATGGTGAAATGCGTTAAAGCATGGAAACACATGCATCCTGAGTCCTTTTCGTTTTTAATGTGGATTTTTTTCTGAAAGATGTTACAATAATACAAGTTTTAAAATGTAATTGCAAAACCACAATAACAACTGATACAGGCTGTTCTTGTACGTAACTGGCAGTGACATCCTTATATAATATGTGCCAAACTATATGCTACTTGCAATTAATAGGAGCAGAGCACTGTGTGACAGAAGCAGGAATCCTGCAGGGAGCTGCTAAAGGGGTTATTCAGAGAGCACCGAAATGTCGCCGACATTTCGGTGCTCTCTTGTTTCCTGCGCTTCCCTGCACTTCGGGGAATCAAAGTTCCCCACCCTGCGGTGAATTCAGCATTCACCGCAGGGTCCCCACGGAGTGCAGGGAAAACCCGCCGAACACTCACAGAACAGTCTCCTAAAAGCCTCCGGAACTGCCGCAAAAAAGACGCTGAACACGTCGGAAAAAGCTGACGAGCCACCGATCACAGCACAGACCAGTCGATGGAGAAAGCTGACAAGCTGACGAACGGGGTAAAAAAAACAATATGCTTGAAAGTGTCAAAATTGAAACGCGGTTTCCAAAAGAACTACTAAACGAAAATGTCTGGAATTTACATATAAGATCCAATGAATGATAATAAAAAGGGCTGTTACAGAAAAAAGAAAAAACGCTTTAATAGAAAAAAAAAATTGCCGAAGAAATCCCAAAAATACCTAAACGATCCTAAAATAACATCTATAAAAAAAAAAGACTTAACTGCAGATTAAAATTATAAATAGTTTATTAGATATTGAATAAAACTAAAATATTTTTAACATTGAAGCCTATGGGATTCGCCTGAATAAACCACCAAACGGCAGGGCACTTTGGCAATTTTTCACTGCTCTTCGGTGTTCTCTGAATAGATTAACCATTGATTCTCTGTGGGGGATTTCACTGCCTTCAAATAGCACCATAATTTGGCAAACTGTCTCTGAATAGCTGAATGGCCCCGAAATGTCACCGTACAGGGAAATTCCTTGTTGGGTGACATTTTGGGACCAAATCGGCTCTCTCTGAATAACCCCTTTAGTAATGCACCTGCTGTAAGGGTACAGCAGGGGTCAGCAGCTTTGGCCATCCATATGTTTTGGAGCTACCTCTCCCATGGTGCTCAGCCACTTATTAGATTGGCTGAGGGTCATGGGAAATGTAATCCCAAAACAGGATGGCCAAGGCTGCTGATCCCTGCTGTAAGGTCATGAAATGGTCATCTGGCTCCTCTTTAGAACAGGAATAACTTGCTAGTCAGAGTATATTTCCTGACACATCTAGAAACTATATTCATTAATTCAGACATCTGTCATAAATGAGTTTTCCTATTTCTGTTACAAAATGCCCAAGAAGCAGGTCTCTGGTAATTACAGTTGTCGGTGCTTCCGCCAGGTGGCGACAGTGACTCACATTCACCGCCTGCATCCATTACCTTAGCACTGGAGAATGTGATTTATTTTATGCATGCAGGAAAACAAGCATTATTGATAAAAAATAATCCTAGTAACTCACTCTGTCACCTCTATCAATCTTTCACTTTGAGCTTTATTTCCCCATTTGGAATAAACAATGGATATTGATTAACCTGTTCAAATCTCCCTCCTGCCTTTGCTTTGATCACCTGCAAAAACACACTGACTTGCTGTTTATTTTCTTTTGTTTTAACGGAACAGGGACCAAGAAACAAACAGTATGGAGACTGACATCTCACAGCACTGACTGCCTTTGCTTACCCTGTGTGATGGAGTGTCAGCTTGGGACATGAAGGGTTAACTATCAGTGTGTGGGCAGAGCTATTTGGATTTTGCCTGCGGATTCTGTTGCCAGAAATGGGGCCATGCAGCACAGGACCTCATCAGATGCATGCATCCCTCTGCAGGTCCTCAGAGCTTGGTGATATTCTACATCCTTGCATTCTGGACACATAGGACCAGCAGCTGTGGACTGGTATGAACTGGGACCAGTGCAATCCTCATCCAGTGCTGGATGCAGAGGGAGCTGTGTCTGTGCCGCAGAGAGTAGGATGGGAAGGCTGTGCATGCAGAGCTGCTGAGACCTGACAGGTAAGTGTAAATGCATTATTATTCATCTCTATGCAGACAGTGCTAATAATAACACACATACCCCTTTTGCAGGGCAGCATCTTCCTAACCTTGGGCATTAAATAACTTTGCATTGTCTGAGAAGAGCTATCAAGACATGGGAGGGTGTTATCTGGTCGCCATGATATGAGACACATGGATTTAGCATGTAACTCAGCACATAAGCAGATTTATTAAACCCAGACTGATTGCAGAACCAGCCAGCCTGGAAGGGGCTGCTCCAAATCTTCGCTTAATCGCTGTGTATGTCACAGCGCGCCCTCTGGTGGCCACTGCGGGGGATGAGCAGAATAGCTTAAACGGATAATAACCTGTCACCAAGGTCACTCAGGGCATCCTTTATTATGCACCATCGGCAGACAGGAATTATTCATCTTGACACCTGTTCATTTCCTCTGTATTAATTCAGAAATTACACTTGGAATCAGATGGATGATGCTGTAGCAGCCGCGCTCGCGCTCAGACTAATACCGTAGTGTGTGTGTGTCCAGGGGTCATGTTCTAAAACATAAAGTACAGGAACTCCCAGTATCCTGCTGGGGCCCAATTCCTGCTGAGGCAGTAATAGGGAGCTGTTAACTCTTAGCAGCTCATTATTTATTACCAGCTTTTTTTTATGTGTGAGACAGCAGCCGGAGAAGGTGATAGATAATGTCACCCTCTTTACCGTGGGACTAACGGGAACTAACAGATTTTTTTTATGTGTTCATAAATTTTCCATTTGTATTTTCTATTCCATTTGTATATTAACCCCATTCACTACCGATATCAAGATATCTCTGCCTTCAAAGGCACCATCTGGTGCCCCGTTATCGAGATATCTTGATCTGCTGATCTGCAGTCGAAAAGAAACTGAAATTAGTTTTCTGCAAACAAACTTCATTGCTTTTGTGCTGCAGAAGAGTGTCTCCAGAGTTTTAGCCCTGTGAGCATAATGCCCAAAGACAGTGGCCTAACTAGAAACCTGAGGGCCCCGGTGCAAGAATCCATGAAGGGGCCCCCCCCCCTACCCCCAAAAAGATCTATATTTTTACTTTTTTTCCTGCAATATAAAAAGATAGTATTGCCCCCAGCTCACATGGATATATTGCCCCCAGCTCACATGGATATATATATATTGCCCCCAGCTCACATGGATATATATTTCCCCCAGCTCGCATGGATTTATTGCCCCCAGCTCGCATGGATTTATTGCCCCCAGCTCACATGGAATTATTGCCCCAGCTCACATGGATATATTGCCCCAGCTCACATTGATATAATTGCCCCCAGCTCTCACATGGATATATTTGCCCCCAGCTCACACAAGGATATATTGCCCCTTGCTCACACATGGATATATTGCCCCCAGCTCACACATGGTTATATTTGCCGCAGCTCACATATGGTTATATTTGCCCCAGCTCACACATGGATATATTGCCCCAGCTCACACATGGATATTATTGCCCCCGCTCACACATGAATATATTGCCCCAGCTCACATGGGTATATTGCCCCCCCAGCTCACATGGACATATTTGCCCCAGCTCACACATGGATATATTTGCCACAGCTCACACATAGATATATATTGCCCCAGCTCACACATGGATATATTTCCCCCAACTCACACATGGATATATATTGCCCCAAAGCTGACATGGGTATATTGCCCCCAGCTCACACATGGACATATTTGCCCCAGCTCACATGGACATATTTGCCCCAGCTCACACATGGATATATTTGCCCCAGCGCACACATGGATATATATTGCCCCAGCTCATGGATGTATTTGCCCCCAGCTCATGGATGTATTTGCCTCCAGCTCTCACCTTGCTCTGCGGCCTTTCTTCTCCCGAGTGGCCGCCAGAATGCAGTTTGGCCGCTTGCCGGGAACCACCTGACCAGCGCAGCCTCGTTCTCGCGAGATCCCGTGCGATGGTCACGTGGTTCCCATCCCACGCGAGGGGCCAAGCTACAAGCCAGCGGCCGCTCGTAGGGAGAGGAACGGCCGGCGGCGCTGCTCCCAGATTCTGGCGCTGATTGCCGGAATCTGGCGGCTGCCTTGGCCCCCCTACAGCGGCGGAATGCCAGGGCCCAGTTGCAAGTGCGACCGCTGCGTCCCTGGAACTTTCGCCACTGCCCAAAGAGCTAAAACTGTAAAATCAGCTGCTCAAAGCTCTGAAATATCGCAACTGATGCAGGAGAAATAGAAGAAAATAGACCTGCCGCTCAAATCTCTAACTCAATTTGGCAGTAGATGGCGCCATCTCCTGGCCAAAAATAGATTATTTACAGTAAGAAATACAATAGGTATAAACTCAAATATTTCTTACTTTAAAATTAATTTAAAATGATTTAAAAAAAAACCTGGTTTCTGACAATGTTTTTTTTAGAAAATCACTTATTGAAGGGGTTAATGAGTCTCAGGATCGGTATTTCTTTCTGCAAGTAGATGAACTATTTCTTCCCCCGGTTAATTTTATCTCTCCCAGTTCATTTTATTTCTTACCCTCATTTATTTTATCCCCCCATTAATTTCAGCCCCCATATACACACACTTTATATATGTACAGATATTATATGTACAGTATATATACACACATGTGGGAGTCCTGCTTGTTATACAGTACTTTTACCGTGGGTAGAAATCCCTGGCTTTCTCCTCCTGGGTCCTTGTGCTGTTTGGTCCCCCCCCCCCAGTCTTCCGGCAGGGCCTTTTCATTCCAGCGCAGTGTGTGGGAGTATGATCCCACACGCTGCCGATCTAATGGAGAACCTGGAGCCCAGCATCCAGCACAGCAGGAACTGCTTTCCCACTAGTGGAGTAGTCTGGGATCACCGTTCCTACACATTCCCCTGCACTCGACCCTTGTCTGTAACTATTTTTAAAGCCAGTTCTGGGCTCCATTCCCACCATGGTGTAAACTTAACCAGAGCTTGTAAACTTAGCAACTCTATAGACTTTGGGTTATATTCCTTATTTGTTGATAAACTATTGACAGGAAATACTGTAAATGAATGTCTTCTTTGTTTATTATGAGATGTTAATTTTTACCTCTGCTGGGAGAAGTTATTTCATTGTGAAATAAAATCTCCTCAAATTTGGTGTTAATTGATTTTACAAATGCAAAATCACTTAATACACTCTCCTTTCCCCCCATTAAATGCCATACTCGCCTCTCATTCTGCAGTGAAAAGGGCGGCGCAATCCGCCACTTCTTCTCGCCGAGAGCAGAGTAAGACTGGGAACAAATAGTTTCTAGTCTCCCTTCACAAATTCATCTGCGGCGCTGCGTCATCTTGCGCGATCGAACCTGCGGCCTGGACGCACAAGGGTCCATGGAGTCCAATGGACTCCATGAGCTGATACTCCGCTGCCAGTATCAGTCAGCCTTGTGCTTTGTTTCGTGGCCAGGTGCTAATAAACCCTGGAGTATAGCCGGTAAAATGGAGACTGTAAGGAAAATTGGCAGGCACAGATTTTCCTGCTTAAGGCTAGGGTCAGACGAGGGTGTTTTCTACGGACTGTGCGTCCGTGCAGTACGTATGCACTTTTTGACGGAAGACGCAGTAGTGGCCACACGGTCCGTTTTTGTGACTGATGTTATTTTTGTGACTGATGTTATGATGATGTGGCGCCCGCCGAGTTCAAATATGGGCGACTGAGCCATGGTTGCTTGCCCTCACATGGTTTTCACTCCTCTCAGTGCGTTCTTTGCTAATATCCTTCGGAACACCTGTGTACTGATTTTGGCTTGTCTGACATTTCTCCTGGCTGTTAACCCCTTGGCTCCTGTCTGACTACCTGCTCTGGCATAACAACCCCTGGCACTTGGCTGACGATCCCCTCTGGCAATACGACCTATGGGGGGGGCCCTTCATGGATTCTTGTACCAGGGCCCTCAGGTTTTTAGTTACGCCAGTGGGGTGCCCAGGCAGCCCGCAGATTCCGGCAATCCTCACCGGAATCTGCGAGCAGCGCCGCCGGCATGCAGCTTGGCCGGAACCA
Source organism: Leptobrachium leishanense (assembly GCA_009667805.1). Lineage (NCBI taxonomy): Eukaryota > Metazoa > Chordata > Amphibia > Anura > Megophryidae > Leptobrachium > Leptobrachium leishanense. The sequence goes on along the minus strand of CM019066.1, from coordinate 135,908,118 downwards.
CCTGACCAGCGCACGAGACGAGCTCGCGAGAATGCGGCTGCACTGGTCAGGTGGGTCCCGACGAGCAGCCAGGCTGCATGTCGGCGGCTGCTCAGAAGAAAAAGGCCGCAGACAGGTGAGAGCCAGGGGCAATTATATCCATGTGAACTGGGGACAATATATAATCATGTGAACTGGGGGGCAATTATATCCATGTGAACTGGGGGCAATTATATCCATGTGAACTGGGGGCAATTATATCCATGTGAACTGCGGACAATTATATCCATGTGAGCTGGGGGCAAATATATCCATGTGCGCTGGGGCAATTATATCCATGTGAACTGGGGGAAATTATATCCATGTGAACTGGGGACAATTATATTCATGTGAGCTTGGGGGCAATTATATCCATGTGAGCTGGGGCAATTATATTCATGTGAGCTGGGGCAATTATATCCATGTGATCTGGGTCAATTATATCCATGTGAACTGGGGACAATATATAATCATGTGAGCTGGGGCAATCATATCCATGTCAATTGGGGGCAATCATATCCATGTGAACTGGGGGCAATTATATCCATGTGAACGTGGGGCAATATATCCATGTGACCTGGGGGAAATTATATCCATGTGAACTGGGGACAATTATATCCATGTGAGCTGGGGCAATTATATCCAGGTGAGCTGGGGCAATTATATTCATGTGAGCTGGGGCAATTATAGCCATGTGAGCTGGGGCAATTATATCCATGTGAACTGGGGGCAATTATATCCATGTGAACTGGGGCAATTATATCCATGTCAACTGGGGCAATTATATCCATGTGAACTGGGGGCAATTATATCCATGTGAACTGGGGACAATATATAATCATGTGAACTGGGGGGCAATTATATCCATGTGAACTGGGGGCAATTATATCCATGTGAACTGGGGGCAATTATATCCATGTGAACTGCGGACAATTATATCCATGTGAGCTGGGGGCAAATATATCCATGTGCGCTGGGGCAATTATATCCATGTGAACTGGGGACAATATATAATCATGTGAGCTGGGGGCAGTTATATCCATGTCAACTGGAGGCAATTATATTCATGTGAACTGGGGCAATTATATCCATATGAACTGGGGGTAATTATATCCATGTGAACTTGGGACAATATATCAATGTGACCTGGGGATAATTATATCCATGTGACCTGGGGGAAATTATATCTGTGTGAACTGGGGACAATTATATCCATGTGAGCTGGGGCAATTATATCCATGTGAGCTGGGGCAATTATATTCATGTGAACTGGGGGCAATTATATCCATGTGAACTGGGGGCAATTATATCCATGTCAACTGGGGCAATTATATCCATGTCAACTGGGGGAAATTATATCCATGTGAACTGGGGACAATTATATCCATGTAAGCTAGGGGCAATTATATTCATGTGAGCTGGGGCAATTATATTCATGTGAGCTGGGGCAATTATATCCATGTGAACTGGGGACAATATATAATCATGTGAGCTGGGGCAATTATATCCATGTCAACTGGGGGCAATCATATCCATGTCAACTGGGGGCAATTATATCCATGTGAGCTGGCGGCAATATACATCCATGTGAACTGGGATCAATATATAATCATGTGAGCTGGGGCAATTATATCCATGTGAGCTGGGGGCAATATACATCCATGTGAACTGGGGGCAATTATATCCATGTGAACGTGGGGCAATATATCCATGTGACCTGGGGGAAATTATATCCATGTGAACTGGGGACAATGATATCCATGTGAGCTGGGGGCAATTATATCCAGGTGAGCTGGGGCAATTACATTCATGTGAGCTGGGGCAATTATATCCATGTGACCTGGGGCAATTATATCCATGTGAACTGGGGGCAATTATATCCATGTGAACTGGGGCAATTATATCCATGTCAACTGGGGCAATTATATCCATGTGAACTGGGGGCAATTATATCCATGTGAACTGGGGGAAATTATATCCATGTGAACTGGGGACAATTATATTCATGTGAGCTTGGGGGCAATTATATCCATGTGAGCTGGGGCAATTATATTCATGTGAGCTGGGGCAATTATATCCATGTGATCTGGGTCAATTATATCCATGTGAACTGGGGACAATATATAATCATGTGAGCTGGGGCAATCATATCCATGTCAATTGGGGGCAATCATATCCATGTGAGCTGGGGGCCAATTATACACATGTGAGCTGGGGCAATATACATCCATGTGAACTGGGGTCAATATATAATCATGTGAGCTGGGGCAATTATATCCATGTGAACTGGGGCAATTATATCCATGCGAACTGGGGCAATTATATCCATGTGAGCTGGGGCAATATATATATCCGTGTGAGCTAGGGGCAATATATATCCGTGAGCTGGGGGCAATTATATCCATGTGAGCTTGGGCCAAAATATATATATCTGTGTGAGCTAGGGGCAATATATATCTCTGTGTGAGCTGGGGCAATATATATCCAAGTGAGCTAGGGGCAATACTTTCTTTTTTTATATTGCAGGGGGAAAAAAAGTAAAAATATTGATTTTTTTTATCGGGGGCCCTTCATGGATTCTTGCACCGGGGCCCGCAGGTTTCTAGTTACGCCCCTGGGGTGCGGCATGATGTGGCGCCCGCCGAGTTCAAATATGGGCGACTGAGCCATGGTTCCTTGCCCTCACATGGTTTTCACTCCTCTCAGTGCGTTCTTTGCTAATATCCTTCGGAACACCTGTGTACTGATTTTGGCTTGTCTGACATTTCTCCTGGCTGTTAACCCCTTGGCTCCTGTCTGACTACCTGCTGTGGCATAACAACCCCTGGCACTTGGCTGATGATCCCCTCTGGCAATACGACCCCTGGCTTTTGGTGAACGGTCAGCTTTGGTATTAACCCCTGGTATCTGGCTCATGAGCACCCTGGTATTTTAACCCATGGTACCTGACTCATGAATATTCTGATATAGTAACCCCTGATATCTGGCTCACAAGTATCTTTTGTATTAACCCTTGCAGTTTATTGTACATTCCTGTTTGTATATACCTCTGGTACTGTTGGTATTTGGAAATAGGTAGAATGACCAACCACTTAAAGAACCAACGGTGTAATATAGTTTGTCTGCATATAGGGATTAGACATCATATCTAGGAGGTATGTGACAGTAAGTGATAGTGTCTCTTTAAAGCCAGCATGCTCTATGACAATGACCATCAGGGCAGCCATCAGGGAGTGACAGCCCATGACATGTTCAGGGGGCCCTTGCCAAACCCTATGTGCACCTTAAGTGCCATATAGGTATGGGCCCCTCCATGTCACCCAGGACTGGTCAACCAAGATAACAGCAATTTTTTCAGTGGGCTGCAGCATCTGGGGGCTCATCAGAGCACTCTGATTCATAAGGGAGAGATTGATTAGTATGATCAACACTATTTATCTCCTTGCTGGACCACCAGTGATTTATCGCATTCCCAGTAAAATAAGGTTTGTAGAAAAAGGCAAAATATTATATTAGCTTATTGAAATGGGCAGCTGACGGAAGGGGTTTAGAAGGGGCCCCACGATTTCTGATGGCAGCCCTGATGACCATGATGAATGTAGTCTGCAAAAGTGATGTGAGGCATGCAGAGTATAGGAATCATGGCTAAGGAGCTGCTCTCTGTCTTTAGCAAATTCATTAGGATTTATGATGAGTACAATAAAAAACAAATAACATGAAACAATATTGACAATAAAAATAATCTTGGAGCCTTAACGAACATTTAAAAAATATTCATACTGTTCAGTTTGGAGGTGTGTACCAACAGGAATATGAAAAGAAAATGTTAGCGTGTGACAATGCATGGCAAGGTGCCATGTATGTTTTATTGAGGGGTAATCATATATAAGCAGTGTTTGTTTGGAAACCTAGTTGTAAAGGTTGAACACCTAAACAGAAAAGAAGCTGGAAAAGGTTGCAAAAGCATTGCTAAAGGCTTGGGTGTTATCAGTCTGCAAATGGAGAAAATTTAGGACCGTTCTTCCTATAGAAGTTGGCAACCTAAAAAGATCACTATCAGGGTTATTCAGAGAGAGATGAAAACCTGGAGAATTGGCAGAAGAGAACAATCTACACCAAATAGCCTATTTGGAAAGTGAGATAAATGGGAGAATTTCTCGGGTTTGGCTATTTTGACCTAGATTTTTCACTTCTCCAATCATTCCCCTGGTTTTCACCTCTCTCTGAATAACCCTGTATGAGTGCAAAAGGCAATCCTGACAGAGGTGAGAATCAACCCGAGCAGGCCCGTCTTTAGCGCAGGGTAAAAGGGGCAGCTGCCCTGGGCCCAGTCAGTGTTATGGGGCCCAAAGCAGCTGCTCCTGAATCCTTGAGCCGGCAACAATCGTGGTGTTACAGGCTGCCTCCCCTCCATGGTGATGGTCACAAGTGACCACAGCGAGGAGGTGAGGCATCTTGGGAGCTGTGTTTGGCTCCGCCCCCTCCTCCTCACCATGCAGTTCTCCCGCACAAAGACAGGATTCAGGAAGCAGTCAGTGCTACTGCTCTGCTCTGCCAGCCTGAGAGAGACCGTCTACAGCAAGCATGCAGCAAGAAGCAGGGCCTCTGCTTACAAGACCACCTGCTCCCCCATCCCTCCAGCTTGTCTCTGTGTGTGTGTATTATGTATATATGGTGTGTGTGTGTGAGTGTAGATTATGTGCATATATGATGCATAGATCATGTGTGTATATATAACTGGAGTCAAGCCATCAGACATTTCAAAACCAGTGGTCATGCTATCAGACAGTGTTTCCATGCTATCTATCAGACAGTTTACAGGCAGATTTGTTATTTTGAAAAAATAAACAAATAGAGATAGCTGGCACACTTTTAGCACTCTATAAACATGTAGAATATGGTATGAATGTTTACTGTGGAATCTGTCTGAAAACTGATAGCATGACCACTGGTTTTGCACTGTCTGATGGCTTGACCCCAGTTATATATATGGTGTGGAAAAGTGTGTGATGTAAATATCAAGTGTATATATTATGTGTGTGTGATGTGTATTATGTGTAAGTGTATATAATCTGGAAATGTGTATATGATGCAAGTGTGTATATGTATATATTATGTGTACATGTACAGTATATAGAATGTGTATATAGGATGTGTATGTGTACAAAAGATGTATATACAATTGTACGTATATATATATATACAAAATGATGTGTACACACAGAGATATTGTTATTGTGTTTTTCTCACAGTATGTGTATAAAGGATGCGTAATTGTAAAAAAAATAAAAAATAGATAAAATTTTATGACAAGCCTATCAGGGTTATTCAAAGAGATTCGAATTGCTGGCGAAAGGTAACCGAACAGTGAAATTCAGGGTACAGTTACCTTTCCTGGCCATTCGGCTATCCAGAGAGCAGGCAGTTCGCCAAATGTTGGCGAAGTGCCTGCACATACGGTGCCTGTTCATTACCTGTTCGAGGGCAGTGAATTCCCCATAGAGGAGCAATGCTTCGTCTATTCAGAGAACAAAAACCAGCAGTGAAAAGTTGCCGAAATGCCAGCTGTTTTTGCGGGTTTCGGTGAGCGTTCGCCGGGTTTTGCGGCGGCTTTTCCCTGCACTACGTCGGCCCTGTGGTGCTTGCTGAATACACCGCAGGGTCGCCAAAATGGGATCAACAAATCGCACTGAATGGAAGAGAATGAAAAGTCACCGAACGTGCGGTGACTTTTCGATTCTCTTTGAATAACCCTGTATGTGTGTTTTTTTTGGGGGGTTTTTTTAGGATGGGGTGGAGAGTAAAATTCCAAAGGGGGGGGGGGGCAAGAAAATGTCATGGTCCAGTCAATACTAAAGACGGCCCTGAACCCGAGGGTATTTGACAAAATGCCTTTTTAAAAATGCTATAAACCCACGAAAACCTTTGTTCTTGTGTCCATTACCAGAAAAACACTGACCATAAAGAGTGCTCATGCAAGCACACTTCAAACGAAACCATTAGTGTGCAAAACAAAAACAGATTGAAGCACATCTCAATTTTGCCAAGGCCACCTAGATCTTCCATAACACTTCTGGGAATATGTGCTCTGAGCAGATAAGCCTTACAATCTTTGGGGGAACAAAAAATTCAAATTTGTATCTAGACATTTTACAAGAGAATGTCCAAGAAATACTCCATTACAACATGTTTAAGAGATGATGAGGGATAGTACAAGACATACAGGGTTATCCAAAGAGATTCGAAAAGTCACCGCACGTTCGGTGACTTTTCGTTCTCTTCAATTCGGTTCCTTTTGCCGATTGCATTTCGGTGACCCTGCGGTGTATTCAGCAAGCACCACAGGGTCCCCGAATTGCAGGGAAAAGCTGCCGCAAACCTGACGAAAACTAACCGAATGCATGCTGAAAACAAGCAAAAACATCTGGATTAACCTTTGAAAAACCCGAACAGGAGCCGAAAAGGAGCCGAATGACACAGAGCCGAAGCAGCTGTGACGTAGAGGAGGCAGTGAATAAATTAGAAAAACCATTTGTATGAATCTGGGAAAAAGAAACGCTGTTTGCAAAGAAACTACTAAGCGAAAATGTCTGAAATTTTCACAGGAGGTCCAGGGAATGATAATAAAGAGGGCTGTTACAAAAAAAATAAGCAAACTGAAAAAAAATCAAAAAAAAATCGGACTTTTAATTTTTTTTAAAAAAAATTCTGAAAAATGCTTAAAGTATCCTAAAAAATCTATAAATAAAGAGACTTTTTGCTGCAGAATTTTATAATGAACGGTTTATTAGATATTGAATTAAAACAGGAATATTTTTAACATTGAAGTCTATGGGATTCTCCTGAATTAACTTGCCGAATTAAACACCGAATGGCAGGGCATTAGGGGAACCTTTCACTGCTGGTTTGTGTTCTCTGAATAGACGAAGCATTGCTTCTCTATGGGGATTTCACTGCCCTCGAACAGGCACCGAACAGGCACCGTATGTGCAGGCAATTCGACAGGATTTGGCGAATTGCCTGCTCTCTGGATAGCCGAATGGCCAGGAAAGGTAACCGAACGCTGATTTTCAGCGTTCGGTTACCTTTCTCAAGCAATTCGAATCTCTTTGGATAACCCTGAATGACACAGAGCAAACAAGTTAATCAACAAATAAATGGTGGAAAAGAAAGCAGAATCATGGTTTGGAATGACCCCATCAGAGTTCTGCTCTTAAACCCAGTTGAGATGCTGTGGCAAATGCTGAGTGGAGATGGTTAATATGGAGGAGCGGGGACAACCCTGCTGCATCCCATTAAGGCTAATGTCAGACGAACGCAGTCTGAGCGCACTCTTCGTGCGTGCACAACAGACAGACGTACTGACTGAAGATACTGTAGACCCCACACGGTCCGTTTTTCTTGATGGACGTAGAATAAAAAAGGGAACTATGGGAAATAAAATTAATATGAAAAATTATAAAAATTTGAAAAAGATCTGAAAAGCCATTTTGTGCGTCAAGGGGCTGGACGTCGCAAATGCGCTGCGTCTGACATCTCTTCATCACTCACACACAACGGTACATGGATGTTGTGCACTCGGCGCGTCCGTCTAGCGGTTTTACTTTCTTCCCTAACTTGTGTCCGTTTGCCACGTGTGTTGTGCGTGCGCAGTTCGGTGCGCACGTACTTCGTGTGTGGGTCTCTATTGCTCATGATTCTATGCTATGACGGACGATAAACTGTGCAGCAACACAGACGTGATCAATGCGTTCATCTGACACGGGCCTAAGACCAAGATATTAAGGTGGTGTTGTGTTAGAGATGAATAGATGGGCATTATGGACAGAGTACAACACCAAAATCACTTGGATTAAAGAGTCCACAAATCAAAATTTGCAGAGGGTCCAATATAGAAAGGGCCAGAGAAGGGAATTTAAGGCTTTTTCTGCATCTAGGAACAAAAGTTGGTGCGTTTGTCATTCCACAGGAGATCTATACAGTGGCGAGTGTTGTTCTTGTGCTTGACGTGTTGGGTATAATGGAGATGAGCAATGAGTTAAAGTGATACTCCAGTGAACATAAAGCTCACCTTTTTTAAATAAAATAATTACTCAGATGCTTGCATAACGTAGGAAAAACAAATTGTGCACCACAATGGGACTTGCACACTTTATGTTCACAAGCTCCACAGCGCCTACGCAGAGCGATGCATCAGAGTGTGCAAGCATGTGCAGATCCAATCCATCGGCTGCCTTCGAGACCATTCTCTACTGCAATTGGTCCCAGAGAGGTTGACAAAGCCAGGAAATTCAAAATTTCCAGCAGCTGGTGTCGCTGGGTGGGGTGGAGGAAACTTCATCCAGTAATTACACCAGATCAGGGCAGGATGGGGGACGCTCCTCACATCCTGACCTTTTAAAAATAAGTGGTCAGGATGAGTAGAGTGTCTCTTTAAGTCTATTCATGCATATATTGGGGTATGTCTTGAGGTCTACATTAAGAAGATTGGGTGTAAAGGACTAGGATTCAGGTGTGATTCAATGGGTTTAGGAAGGAGGAAGATGTTGGTGTAAATCATCTCTAGGGAAAGGGGTCGCCCATGAAGAATTATGTTGACTTCTGCAAGGATGTGAGTGGAGAGAGACTGTTGAGAGCTTTTATTGTAGAAGCTGGTGAAGCCAACTGGTACTATGCTTTCATTTGGCTACAGAAATTGTAGGGTTTCTTGGAGGTCCTACAGGGTAATACAAGATTCCAAGGAGGAAGTTATAGAAGTTTTGATCTTGGGATGGGGGGGGGGGGTAGAATCCAGGTCATAATTAATCTAAGCACGTAGTGGAGGAAGCTGGATAGTGTCGAGTAGAGTGAGAATCCAGTGCTATGTAGTATTCTTGAAAAATCTTCACTATATGAGTTGATATGGTCGTGGTTTGACCCAATAATGTGGGGATTAGATGGATACTTTTCTGGGTTTGCTTCTGTGAAAGCTTGCAGGCCAAGAACGCATCGGCATTGCCTAGTTTTATGTAAAAGATTTGTTTCATCCATTGAAGTTCTTTAGTTGTATATGGACTCCTGAGATGTTGGAGTGATCGAGGAAGCTCTATGATTTGTTGATTCAGGGTCATTGAAAGGCAGAGTTTACGTTGGGATTCCAAGTTGCATAGGGAAGAGACAGCGAAAGATGGATGGATTTTCCTTTGGTCCTGAGTTCCGCAAAATTGCTGCAGCTTTTGATCAGTTTTCATTCTTGTCTCAGCTCTGCCACACCCTACAAATGCTTGGGAAGCACAAAATCATATGGACCCAATATTCGTTGAAACTTTGCTTCGATGTTTATTTGTTAGTGCTTTTCTTATATAGCAATTTAACAGCATATCCAAAACAGCTAACCAATAAAAAAGCATAATATAACCATAAACCAAGTTACTTATCACAAAAATTAGCAAAGAATGCCCCTGTAATGTCATGTTAAACTAACTTGCAAACGGACAGGTTTCTGCTGGCAATAACTTGTCCTGTTACCCTCTGTACCTTGCACTGTGACCTTCTACCAAGCTATCGAGCAGAAAAGAAAAGTATCTTAGAGCAATTGTTTTATAGGTCAGTTAACCCTTTCAAATAATCTTGTCAGAGTGTCTGAATTAGGCTTTTCTTTCTTTAACAAAATGTTTTTATTGTGGCCCAGCAAGTAAATGACAGATCATAAAGCACAACACAATCGTAGTACAAGAACAGTGGCTGAATTGTTACTTTTCATGGGCATTGGCAATGTTAATAAGGTGTCCTCGAAGAAATGGTTTGTGGGCAGCCAATAGAAGTAAAGGCGATGTACCATGTTGATCATTAAAGGAAAACTAAGATGACCAACATATGCATGGTTATGGAGCAGGATGGAGGCTGAGGAGCCAGCTCCAAGATTGAGCTACATCTTGAGGGGGGGCGGGACTATTTAAGAGAGATGTCAACTTGTTTAGGATCAGACCAGTTACATATTTTATGAGTAATCATTGCAGAAAACAAAGTGATTCCTGAGGTTACAAAAAACTTTTTCGGCAGCTCTATATAAAACAAATACAAATATTGGAGAGCACCATTGCTTGAATACAAGGGGCCATATTACATAGTTGGTGCTAACTTAACCAGAGCTGTTGTAAACTTACCAGAGCCATTATAGCCTATGGAGGTTTTAAGTTTACAACAGCTCTGGTTAAGTTAGCACCAACTTTGTATTATGGCCCGAGATGTTTTTTAAAACTTATTTTATATTCTTTGTTTCTACAGGTTTGAGAGTCATAGAGTTACGTCCATGGATACAAAAATCCATCAACTCTGACTAATTCCAGAAATGGCGGCCAAAGCATTGTGGGTATCTCTGAGTATCCTAAGGATAGGTTGGTGCCTTCTCCCACAGTCAGGTTATTTACATCCTGATGAATTCTTCCAGTCACCAGAAGTCATGGCAGGTACAAGACGTATCTTTTTTTGTTTTGAGAAAGTATTTTAGAAAGGATACATTGAGATTTCTGTCGTTTTCAAGTATGTCCTGGGTGGCGAGTGTGTACCGTTAGGTGTCTTGCCCAAGGACACTTACTTGAGAGGTGCTCTGGCCGGAATTCGAACCTGTGTCTCCACGGCTATAGAGCAGTGATGTTACCTCTGCTAGTTGCTACATCCAGTTGGCAGGGTTAAAGCTATAGGCAAATGGCCATTGACTCATTTTAGCAAAAATTGCTGTTTTACTAGCGTCAACAAATCTCAGTAATGTAAATAACCCCTTGTTTTCATTGTCAATTTTTATTTGTATTTTCAAGCAAAACAGACTATTGCTATCGATCTATCGCAAAGTATATTGTTTACAATATGTGATTTCGTTCTGAACATGATGTTTAAGAAACTCTTTGTTTTGTATATTTTATTACTTTGCATTTTGGTAAATCTTTGCACACAAATCAAATAGTCTATAAAACTTTGACTGGTGCAATGTAAAAGAATAATATTTTGTTTTTTGCTTCCATAAGGTGATATTTTAAATCTTGACATCAATCGTCCTTGGGAATTCCTTCCGACATCACCGTGCAGGACTGTGGTTACCCCCCTCCTAACATCTGGAGCTGCTTTCTGGATTGTTAATTTGTTACATCACCTGGATTTTAGAGTTACTTTGAAGTGCAGCTATATTCTCCTAGTTCTTCCCAGACTGATCACAACTCTACTCTCCTTCATGCTGGATTATACAGTATATCACATAGCTCCTGCTTGGGGAGCAAAACAATGGAACGCCATGGTTCTTCTAGCTGGATCTTATGTCACTATAGTTTTCTACACCAGGACACTCAGCAATGCTTTGGAGGGTATATTTCTTGCTGCAATCTTGCTTCTGACCTCACCAGACCAGAACAGCAAGGCCAAGTATCACCATGCCATTGGAATCATCCTGGTTGCAGGGTTTTTTAACAGGCCCACATTTGCTGCTTTTGCCCTCATTCCAATACTTTGCTGGGCTGGGAAAACTAAGAAACCCCATTTCTGCTGTCAGTTATTTGTCACCAATGTATTAAAGCTGCTGCCAAGCTCCCTTTCCACCTCGGTCATTTTCATTGCTGCCGACACTCTGTGGTATAAAGGATGGTCTACGCTTCCAATAAACAGCACACAAACTTTCTTTGGCCAAATAGCCCAGCGCACAGTATTTACTCCTCTTAATTTCCTTCGATACAACTTAAACCCAGACAATCTTGCTCAACATGGATCTCATCCTCCAGTCACACATCTTCTTGTCAACGGTGTGATCCTCTTTGGTGTTTTCCATGTTTCTCTTGTAATCACAGGCATAAAAGTGTTAAAAAGCCTCATCTTCAAATCATTCCCCCAAACTCAATGTAAAGAAAACATACATGATATTCCACAACAAAACAGTTTATTATTACTGTATTATTTTGTCCCAATTGCACTCCTCTCGCTCTTCAGTCACCAAGAACCTCGGTTTCTCATCCCACTGCTATTACCACTGGTTCTGTTGGTTTCAGATTGCTGCAGATCTAGAAAGATGACCTGTGTTGTTGTTTTATTTAATCTCCTTGGTACTTTCTTGTTTGGCTCTCTACAACAAGGTGGATTAATTCCCAGCTTGATCCACATGCAACAAATGGTGCAGTCAACGTCCGACCAAAGCAGTTCTGTCAGTCATTACACTATTCTTTTCACGCACACTTACATGCCTCCTAAATATCTGCTGTGTCTACAAAAAGGACAAGCTCACGTGGACATTATTGATCTTGCTGGGTTTCGTAAGGCCCAGCTGTGCCAAAAAATCAAGGAAATTAAAACTGACATTTCACATAAAAACTCAGCACCTGCTAGGGAAACGAAACATCACTTTGTAGTTGTTTTCCCTGGCACCATTGCTGACGTGGTAAAAAATTGTGGATTGGTTTATAAGGGAGTGGCTGTATTTACTCCACATTTATCGATCGAGGACCCACCCAATTTAACACATGTTCTCCACGGCAATATAAAGAATTATTTGTCACTGCATGTAACAGAACTAGAAGTGTAAATATTTGAATACCTATCGACCTATTCCAGACCAGCCATTATACTTGTATGAGCCATTAGGCATAATGATAACGCCTCCGCTGTTATTCCGGCCAAGCAGCATACTCTGCTGACAGTGCAGCTTTATTGCAGGTTACTGTAAATTAAGTTCTCCTATACTTTGTGTGGATGCAATAATTTACGACCAGCCAGAAAATAGTGAGCTATTCCATGGTCACTCATTATTCTTGCGTGCTGCCAAAATTATATATATATATATATATAGTTAGAACACAATGTCCCTGCAACTACCTTGTAAGTCGACTTGAACAACTCGAAGACTGTCATGTGCTTGCTCAAAAAGTTGCATAGAATCCACGAATGGAGCCGCACACGTGTAAATAAAATAACAAATTTATTAAATCTTATAAAATTGACCGATTCGGCTCATGTGTGAGCCATTCTCATTCTCATATATATATATATATATATAAAATAAACAAAGGCTGAGGACTCCAGCTTCCACGGTCCCTTGATGCCCGGTGCCTGCCGTATAAGCTGAATATCAAGCAAGTAATGAAATGGAAGGCGGCACTCCAGGACGATAGACAGACAAAGGTTTATTCCAAAATCGTCAATGTTTCAGCCCTAACCCAGGGCTTTCTTCAGGACATAAATACAGTAAAAAAATACACAAAATTTATAGACGCCACCATACTCACCCCTCCCTCTGGCCGGCGTGCTCACCTACTCAGTGCGCATGCGCCAAGTCCCGACACAACGTGATGACGTAGTCGGCGTGTAACCCCGGTAACCAACAAAGCATACTCACACATACCAGAGTGACAGATAAGATATTAGTCATCCTGATGCACGGCTGCTCTTATTTTAATTGTTTCCTTTTTCCCGGTCACTCTGGTATGTGTGAGTATGCTTTGTTGGTTACCAGGGTTACACGCCAACTACGTCATCACGTTGTGTCGGGACTTGGCGCATGCGCACTGAGTGGGTGAGAACGCCGGCCAGAGGGAGGGGTGAGTATGGTGGCGTCTATAAATTTTGTGTATTTTTTTTACTGTATTTATGTCCTGAAGAAAGCCCTGGGTTAGGGCTGAAACGTTGACGATTTTGGAATAAACCTTTGTCTGTCTATCGTCCTGGAGTGCCGCCTTCCATTTCATTACTTGATAGATATATATATATATATACACCCAGGATTTAAAAACCTGGCATGTAAAGAAAATTATTTAACACAAATAATACCATGAAAATCTATAACCATCTTTGATCCCTCAGTGTAGATTACAATGTGATGTGCCACTTGCAAAAGAAAACTGGGAACAAATTCCACTGTACTAGCTCTGGACGTTGCTTATGCAAGCTTGCAAAGGGCTTGTGATCAACTCCATAGAGTCCTATGGGCTGAAGGACACAAAACCAGCAGTCGCCACTGACCCTATCTGTAGAAGACTATTCAACTATATAAACGTAGGGCCAGATTACATTGCTCACACTGAAATGGGGATGCTAACGGGCAAAACATGCACCTGCAGTTTTTCCGGTAGTGTCCCCATTTAAGCGTGAGATTCCAGGGCAGGCGCTCCTTCTGCACCTTGCCCTGGAACCAATCACTTTCCTCAGTGATACTCGCAGTAGCGCTTCCGCACCACCGCAAGTATCACCTCCTGGAGACCATAGGACTCCACTGAGGGTTGCACTGCCAGGCCTCGAGCCGTGCCTGATCTTGCTCTTGCGAGATTGCACAGCACCGCAGAGTGATCGTGGACAGAGACTGGGGACTATTTGTCCCTAGTCTCACTCTGCTCCTGGTGGCTCGAAGCAGTATGGGCACTATTACATTCTATACGCAAACGTTAACGCTCACCTGCGTGAGCATTAACGTTTGCCACGGTATTTACCGCATATTACAATCCAAACGCAAACGGGTTAAAAAACCTGTTTGCATTTGGTACATTGCGCTGTGCTGCGCGAGGTTATTGTACTTTGCCCTCTCCATGTTAAACATAGGGAGCACAAAGTGTTAATCAGCGCTGGAATTACAAAGTCAGTGGCCACTGGTCAGTGCAAACGTAACCAGAGCCAGGACTTGGTGTTAACGGATTCTGCAGAAGTTAACACCAGCTTTAAAAAATAAAAAAAACATGCACATACTCACCCTCTGTCCCGCGGCGAGGACCGTGGCTCCGATCGCCTCCTCCGGCCGGCGGGAGCAGGGAAAGACTGGGGGAAAAAGTCCCCCCAGTCTCTCCCTGCGTATCACTACGCTGACCGGCCGGATCTCGCAATGTGAGATCCGGCTGGTGACGTGACCGGCAGGAAGGAACTCAATGAGGTCCTATGGACTCCAGCGAGTGGACGCTCGCGTCTGTGCTCAGCGCTGCCGCGAGCATCCCTGAGTTTTACTCTCGATAACAATACAGGCAGCATTTTTCGCGCCTGCATTGTAATCCAGCGTTAAAATGCAGGGGCAAGGGGGAAAACTGCGGGCGCTGTTTTTCCTATCCTTGCACCCGCGGTTTAACGCGAAGAGCGTAATAGTGCCCTAGATCGGGCCACCGTTCTCACCGCAGAATGAGAGAGGAGTTTCCGATTTATTGGGGGGAGGGTTTTAGGTGGTGCTAAATGATTCTGCAGTAGCCCATCAGTGCAGTAATTAGAATTAGGACTTTGTAATACTTTACTTAAGCTAACGTTAATTATTGATCGTGCTCTCCATGTTAGGTATAGGGTGCGCAAAATGTACATTATGTTTGTACACTGATGCGCCAACAGATTTTTACCGGATTTAGCGTTAGGAATGTAATATGGGGACATGCGTTAGAGTCACTTATCCTGATGTTAACGCTAATATCTGAACACTACAGTTAGCGTTCAGTATGTAATCTATCCCGTAAAGTTTTCTTGTTCAATCTGGTGTTATTGGCTAAAATAAAAAGTCTTCGTAATTTAACAGAACTGGAACAGTATGAAACAATGGATTCCTTATTAGCCTTCCATAATAATTGAGTTTTGCCTATAATGTTAAGAAAAGTGTATATATATATATATAATTTTTTTCAAAATGTCAGTTACAACATAGACAGATTTACTCACAGATGCATTGATAGTGTTTGTGAGAGTGATTATTCATATTCCATCTTTTTATAGCCCTGCAGTACATACATATACATATATATATATATAACACACTGATCAACCACAACATAAAAACTACCTGCCTAATATCATGTAGGTCCCCCTTGAGCTGTGCCAAAACACCTCTGATGCGTCAAGGCATGGACTCCACAAGACCTGTGAGTATGTCTTGTGGTATCTGGCATCAAGACATTAGCAGCAGATGCTTTAAATCCTCCAAGTTGTGAGTTGGGGTCTCCAAGGATCTGATTTGTTGTTCTAGCACATCCCACAGTTCAGATTGAGATCTGGGGACTTTTGGGTGCAAGGCACGATCCTGTTATACTAAAGATTCTTTACGTTAACTCTTTTATCAAGCTGTTCACGAATCCTGACCACAAGCACAACAGAGTCTTGGTAGTGAAAGGGTCGCAAAGCCAGCATTTTCTTAATTGAAAAAGAATATTTCATTCCTTTAGTAAGTTATTTTTGTAAAATAAATGTCTGCTGACTTCTCCCTCCTGACCTAAACATGTGCAGTTTACTTGACAGCTAAGTTTCTGCATCTGATGGGCAACATTGTCACACAATTCCTTTAACCCTTCCGGGGCCATTCTTGTCATGAGGCACAGGGAATCGGCTTTTAGATAAGTTGCATGTATAAAGTAGGGTGACCATTCGTCCCCAATTTCCGGGGACAGTCCCCGGATTGAGGAGACAGTCCCCGGACAAAAAATGTCCCCGGAATTTAAATTATGGTCATTTATTCAGTGCACGGCTGTAGTTCCTGGGCTCTCCACTAGGCTGTATGAGCGTTGCATCCCCACTCTACCTCCAATCCACCACGTGCTCCCACTCACTTTGCAGGCTGGGAGAGGCAGGGCTGAGATGCATGGCAGACTGGTAATATGGCTGGCACACTGGTATTATGCATGGCAGACTGATGATATGGCTGACACACTGGTATTATATGCATGGCGCACTGGTATTAAGCATGGCACACTGGTATGGCTGGCACACTGGTATTCGGTATATGAGAAAGGATTTTACAAGGAAGGATACATTGAGATTTCTCTCGTTTTCAAGTATGTCCTGGGTGGCGAGTATGTACCGTTAGGTGTCTTGCCCAAGGACACTTACTGGAGAGGTTGCTCGCTGGGATCGTACCCATAACTCCACAGGCTCTCTCCATGCAGAGCAGTGATGTTACCTCTACTCCACCCAGCCGGTACATGCATGGCAGACTGGTATGACACACTGGTATGCATGGCACACTGGTATTATGCATGGCGGACTGGTATGGCTGGCACACTGGTATTATGCATGACAGACTGGTATAAATTTTTTTCACCTTAATGCTTGCTGAGGATTGGAATGGATGGAGTCCTGTCGCACTCGCAGCTGGGCTTGCAGGCACACTGACTGAGCTGCTGATGCTGCGAGCCTGCGCCTCACTCACACTGTCACAGAGTTGCTTGCAGCTTGGTCTGGTCGGAGTGGAGAGCAGCTGGCCTGGAGACAGAGTAGATGGACACACCACGAGCGAGACCACGCAGCATGCACCGTCAGCAGCACGTCTCGTTGCTCGGGACTAGGGAGCCGCATGCTAGGGCACGAGCAACCATGTGAACGTTCGTCACGTGAGCCGTTGCACCTGTGCGTGTCTGAAGGTAGCTCATGGGAGGAAGTGGGGAGGACGACACGTCACTGACGAACCACCCAACCCTTCCCACGGTGGGTGGTGTGTCTCCAAAATGAAAAAATAGATGGAGGAGAGGACCGCGGCGCCGGAGGAACGCAGGAAATATAAATATGAGGCGGGGACTTGTGCCGGCACCTCGGAGTCATGTGTCCGGGAGGAAGAGGGTGTCAAACACAGACACATGACTCCAAACCCGGACAGTCCGGGTCAAAACCGGACAGGTGGGAACCCTACTCCCATACAGTGCTCTGCACAATGCTCTCTGTATACATACAGTGCTCTGCACAATGCTCTCTGTATACATACAGTGCGCTGCACAATGCTCTCTGTATACATACAGTGCGCTGCACAATGCTCTGTGTATTCTGTGCTCCACTCTAAGTTCTCTATGTATTAGTCCATGATCTAATCACAAATAGCTCCTCAGCTTTTAGCTCTGGTTCCATAAACACTGCCTGTGCTTGGAATATTAACATTCATACTCTTACAGCAATTAGAGATTCATATATCATTATACTGTATATATTGGAAGGTCTCCTTTGTGTTGTTACTGTGCAATATTTTACTGTTCTGAATTGTTCATTTGTATTGTTATTATTGAACCAGAATTCTTTGGTAAGAATTTATACAAAATATGCATTGAAATGTTTTTCTCTATCTTTTCTTAACATTTGGTCGGCATATTCCAAACAATTCTAAGAAGTTTTTTTTCCCCTCATGGGCGAAATGTGAGCAATAACATAAATACATATCATACAGTCACTCCATATACCACACATACCAAATATGCTAATAAAAAATAGTTGTTTTTACCATTTGCAATAAAAAAAAAATGTCCCTGGATTTCATTTAAAAAATCTGGTCGGTTTAGTATAAAGGTGAGGAGAGAAGTAAACAGATATTTCCCACTAAACAGAAGCAAAAAAAGGAATTAAGGGGTGCAACATTTCTCAAAATAGGGCTTAACCCCAACAGGATATCATCAAAGAAAACAAGTTACCCAAGGAACAAAGAGAACCGTGAAAAATAGAAGGGAAATGTATAGTTTCAGCATATACTGTATTATGCACACTTTTATTGCAACCAATAATATGACACAACCGTGCAACAACAAAAAACATAGCATATAAAATTAACTACAGATTTCCACAAAATTGGCAATAATACCCGATGATATAGGGTCCTCACCGTTGGCAATAAACAGCCTGCTCGTCTAATAATAATGAGATATATAGCAATTCAAGGGAAAAAGAGAGTGCAGGGAGGAGATTGAGATGACAAGAGTAGAAGTAACTACTAGTGCCTCGGTAGTTCACGCTGCCTACAGACCTCCCTAACTGCAGAGACAGGCAAGTCAATAGGAAAGGACCATAATCAAAAAATTAAAGTACAGGGATGCCACAGTCAAAATCAAAGAAAGTTATAAAGTTACTGGTAAAAACAAATAATTAGTACTAACGGGCTGATAATGTATGATGGCTGTAGTCGACACCGCAAGGCATCCGCCTCGTGCAAGCGCCGGTATCATTTCCTGGTTCCGGCCATGCGTGAACCAATCAGATAGTCGTAACGTATTAGAAGCGTCATCTGTCGAGTCATGCCATCCTGCCAATCATGGCAGCATGTTAAACACGTTGCACATAAGCAATCAAAATAAATGTAGTGAAATAAACATATAATTCACAGAAATATGGTTGATGGAACACAATAAATACATATGGCAGGTGAAACCAAACAATTGACATCCTAACATCAACCATATTCTAGGGATGTGCACCGATTTTTTTTTTTTTTTTTTTTTTAATTTTATTTATTTATTTTGTTTCGGCTCGTTCGGTTTTTTAAAAATTTTCGTTTTGGATCGTCTTGGCCGATTTTCATTTCGGCTCGTTTCGTATAGACTTTCATTTTGTGATATCGGAAATTTTAGGTCTTTCGGATCGTCTGTTCTCATCGTTTCAAAGGGTCTATTTAGTTTTGATTTAGTCAAATGATATTTCGGATGCTCCGATATTTCGGTCGATACGGTAATTTTGCCGATTCTATCGTTTTTTATGAAAGATCCTTTTTTTCGTATGAATATGCATTGCACAACTTTATTTAATCATATTAAAATGGTATGAAAGGGAAAAAATAAACAAAACGATTTACCTCTACAGAATTGTGCAGCATATGAATCCGCACACTGCTGGGGAGCACCTCTACAGTATAATTAATGCAGCATATGATTCTGCACACTGCCGGGCAGTAGACATGTGCACAGAACAAAACTTAGTTTTGGACGAATGGATTCGTCCTAAAATGCAATTTATTTAGTTGCTAAAGAAATTCGTTTTCAGTTCTTTAGTACGAAAATGAATTTCGTTCATCCGAAAACCAGCGGATACAATTAATATTGTAGTGGTGGCTCCTCACTCTCAGCACAATGTGTCAGGCAAAGCTGTTACAGTAACTGACTGCTGCTCATCACAGCGCTCAGAGTTTCAGTAAAACTAGTAAATAATATTTTTATATATAAGAGGTTATAACAATATTATTTCCTTGTTTTACTGAAACTCTGAGCGCTGTGACGAGCAGCAGTCAGTTACTGTATGAGAGATAATGTTACAAGCAGCAGATCTCAGCGCTCACAGCCACTGGATTTAAGGCTAGGGTCAGACTAACGCATTTTTCGCGTTGTCCGTGAAAAAGTGCGTTCGAACGAATGAACGTATTTTTTCACGGAATACGCGATAGCGGTCATACGATGCGCATTTTCGTCCGTGATTTTGTACGGATCATCAATAAAACACTTTTTGTGTCTGGACGTTATGTTAGCCGTACACTAGCAGCGTCTGACGTCTCCCAATCACGCAAACACGCCGCTATGCGGATGCAGCGCACTCTGTAAGTCAGTACTAGCGGTTTGACGTTCTCGAATAAATGCGTTTGTTTGCCACTTGCGTTGCGCGGCCGCACTTTTGTGCGGCCGTTCTTCATATGCAGCCCGGCATTGGACATCATTTGCTGCTAGCACGGCCGTGATTTAGTGCGGTTAAACGCACGTTAAAACTGCTTTCGTCTGACCTTAGCCTAAAGGGCTCAAAAAAAAAGTTCCTTTCTGTATAATGTATAGAACATCCTCCTGCATTAATTAATACCCCTCTCTGTATACTGTATATAACATCCTCTTGCATTAATTAATACCCCTCTCTGTATAATGTATAGAACATCCTCCTGCATTAATTAATACCCCTCTCTGTATAGAACATCCTCGTTGCTCGTCTCCTTCATTAATCAATGTAATATTGCAAAAAGAACTGAAACTAAAATGTAATGCATTTTCCTTTCGTTTCTTTAGTTTTTTGGACCAAGTAGTTTCGTGTCTCTTGAGTCATACGAAAACTAAATTATCCCAAAATTCAGACGAAATAGTTTTAGTACTAAAACTAATGCACATGTCTACCGGGCAGCACCTCTACAGTATAATAATGCAGCATATGATTCCGCACACTGCCGGGCAGTACCTCTACAGTATAATAATGCAGCATATGATTCCGCACACTGCCAAGCAGTACCTCTACAGTATAATAATGCAGCATATGATTCCGCACAATGCCGGGCAGCACCTCCACAGTATAATTAGTGCAGCATATGATTCCGCACACTGCCGGGCAGCACCTTTACAGTATAATTAATGCAGCACATGAATCCTCACACTGCCGGGCAGCACCTCTACAGTAAAATAATGCAGCATATGAATCCTCACGGAATCATATGCTGCATTAATTATGCTGTAAAGGTGCTGCCCAGCATTGTGCGGAATCATATACTGCATTATTATACTCCAGAGGTGCTGCCCGGCAGTGTGAGGATTCATATGTTGCATTAATTATACTGTAGAGGTGCTGCTCGGCAGTTTGCGGAATCATATACTGCATTATTATACTCCAGAGGTGCTGCCCGGCAGTGTGAGGATTCATATGTTGCATTAATTATACTGTAGAGGTGCTGCCTGGCAGTGTGAGGATTCATATGCTGCATTAATTATACTAGAGAGGTGCTGCCTGGCAGTGTGCGGAATCATATGCTGCATTATTATACTGTAGAGGTGCTGCCTGGCAGTGTGAGGATTCACATGCTGCAACTATTGAATTTGAAATTAACTATAAAATGGATCAACTATCGAATTTGAAATGAACTATCAAATGGATATCAAGTAACTATCGAATTTGATCGAAACAATATTGAGATAGGCATTGAAAGTCATGTATCAGTGTTTGCAGATGACACAAAGCTAGGAAAAGAAATACAATGTGAGCAGGATGTTACTTCGCTGCAGAGGGATTTAGATAGATTGGGGGACTGGGCACTTAAATGGCAGATGAAATTTAATCTAGATAAATGCAAAGTTATGCACTTTGGAGTGAAGAACACACAAGCAATTTATACCCTAAGGCTGGGGTCAGACGAGCGTGATTTCTACGGACTGTACGTCAGTGCAGTACGGACATCGTCAGTACGGATGACGCAGTAGTGGTCACACAGTCCGTTTTTTCACTGAAGTTATTTTTTGACGGATGTAGGAGGGGAAAATAAATTACAATGAAAAAACATTCTGTCCGTCAAAAATGCTGGACGTATAAATGCAGTCCGTCTGACCTCGCTCCATCACTCACACACAAAGCTATGCAGACGTTGTGGACGTGGCGCACTCCGCATGTCCGTTCTAGCAGTATTACGTTCTTGCCTAACCTGCGTCCGTTTGCCGCGGCCGTTGTGCGTCCGCAGTTCAGTGCGGACGTACTTCATGTGTCAGGCTCCAATGGACTTACTTTCATGCTATCACGGACGTACTTTTAGGCGCAATCACGGACGTGAACACTACGCTCGTCTGACCCCAGCCTAAATGGTACGGAGTTAGGGAAATCCAAGCAGGAGAAGGATTTGGGAATAATCATAGACTTCAAACTAAGTAACAATGTGCAATGTCAAACAGCAGCCGCCAAGGCCAGCAAAGTACTGGCATGCATTAACCACTTCGCTGCTGAGGACGCGCTCAGCGCGTCCTCAGCAGTCCCGCTGGTGTCCTAGAGTTAACCCCTAACTGCCACCAACTGTGGAGATAGGGAGTTCCAATGAACTCCCTATCTCCCGATCCGTGGCAGCTAGGGGTTAAATTTTGGTATGGTTGGATCGGCCAGAGCATGGCCGTTCCAACGATACCAAACATGAAAGTGAAAAATTTTGTAAAAAAAAAAAAAATTAAAAATAAAAATTAAAAAAAAAAAAAAAAAAAAAACACTTTTTTTTATTTTTTTTGGTTTGTTAATGCAGCAATATTGTTCCCATTTCAATTATAATGTGAACAATGATGCTGCACTAACGATTTTTGTATGCGGTGCGTTTGTTAAAAATAGTGTCATTTTCCCCAAAAAAAAATGTAATGAGACCCCATCTCTAATTTTTTTAACAAGCGCACCCCATACAAAATATAACCGCAATTGCTCGCATGTTAAAATGTGGAAAAAAACACTTTACACATTGTAAATTATTGAAAATACATATTTTATTGCATTTTTTGTTATAATATACAGACATGACATAACGTATACATATAATAATGACATATTATGAATCTACCGAGTCTGACGGAAAGAACGATATATAATATGTCTGGGTCATATACTAAAATAAGCCTTCAAAACACGTTTAAACATGATGCGCAAAACCGGTAAAAATGACCTCAGCATAGGGGCGGGAAAAGCCTCAGCAGCGAAAGGGTTAAAAGGGGAGTTCACTCACGGGATGAAAACATAATTTTGCCTCTGTATAAATCAATGGTCAGGCCGCACCTTGAATATGCCGTGCAATTTTGGGCACCTGTCTTAAAAAAAGATATTATATCGCTAGAAAAAGTGCAGAGACGGGCAACTAAATTAATAAGGGGGATGGAAGGGTTAAGTTATGAGGAAAGACTAACCAGCTTAAACCTGTTTAGTTTAGAGAAAAGGCGCCTTAGAGGGGATCTGATAACCTTATATAAATATATACGGGGCCATTATCAACCATTGTCTGATAACCTATTCATTAACAGGACTATACACAGGACACGGGGTCATCCATTTAGACTGGAAGAAAGGAAATTTAGCTTAAAGCATAGGAAGGGTTATTTTACGGTGAGAACAATAAAGCTGTGGAATTCTCTGCCTGTTGAGGTGGTTGGGTCAGAGTCTGTACAGACTTTTAAAAAGCGACTGGATGACTTCCTGCAGACACAGAATATTAAGGGTTATAATATTTAATATGTGGGTAAAAGCTTCTTGATCCAAGGAGAAATCTGACTGCCATTCTGGGGTCAAGAAGGAATTTTTTCCCAGTATGTTGCATATTGGCGAGCATTTCAGACTGGGTTTTTTGCCTTCTTTTGGATCAACAGCAGTAGGTTATGTGGGAGAGGCTGAACCCGATGGACGCATGTCTTTTTTCAGCCTATATAACTATGTAACTATGTAACTATGTAATATGAAATTAGGGAATCAGCAATGAAACCGAAACGGACTCAAAACGATACGAAAATACGATATCCGAAATGAACCGAAACGGACCCGAAATCGTGAATAGAACGAAAATGACTTGCGATTTTACAAATTGCACGTTCATACGAAATAACGAAATTATTTCGTTTCATATCGGAAATTATTTTGGAAGGTGTGTATTTCGTTGCCGATCCGATTCGGAACATCGGACAAATCCGAAGCACCGAATCGGCCCGTTTCGTGAAAAAAAAACGAATCTGTACGAAACGAAATGG
Organism: Leptobrachium leishanense; assembly: GCA_009667805.1. NCBI lineage: Eukaryota > Metazoa > Chordata > Amphibia > Anura > Megophryidae > Leptobrachium > Leptobrachium leishanense. The sequence goes on along the minus strand of CM019066.1, from coordinate 135,883,951 downwards.
ACATCCCTACCATATTTGAACTGCTATGTATCTCATTATTATTAGACCAACAGGCTGTTTATTGCCAATGGTGAGGACCCAATATCAATGGGTATTATAGCCAAATTTGTGGAAATCTGCAGTTTGTTTTTTTATGTTGTGTTTTTTTGTTGTACGGTTGTGTCATGCTTATTGGTTGCAATAAAAGTGTGTATAATATATGCTAATACTATAGATTTCCCTCCTATTTTTCATGGTTCGCTTTGCACCTTGGGTACTTTGCTTTCTTTGATTATACCCTACTAAAGGTAGGATATAACTAACTGATGTACAGTGGAAAAATACTTGTTTTATCACGTTAAATGGTTTACGTAAATCCAATATCATTACAAAGTCTCTCCCTGTTTTTTACTGTTTATTCAAAGATTACAGCCAAATAAGGCTGGGGTCAGACGAGCGCAGTTATCACGTCCGTGTTGCCGCACATTTGTACGTCCGTGGCAGCATAGCATTCTGACCAATGGAGCCCCACACACGAAGTACGTCCGCACGGAAGTGCGGATGCATGGCGGACGCAGCAAACGGACGCAGGTTAGGCAAGAATGTAATACTGCTAGAACGGACGTGCGGAGTGCGCCACGTCCGCAACATCCATGTAGTTTTGTATGTGAGTGATAAAACGAGGTCAGACGGACTGCATTTATACGTCCAGCATTTTTGACGGACAGAATGTTCTTTCATTGTAATTTATTTTCCCGGCTACATCAGTCAAAAAATAACTTCAGTGAAAAAACGGACTGTTTGGCCACTACCTTGTTGTCAGTCAGTAAGTACGTCCGTACTGCACAGACGCACAGTCCGTACAAAATGCGCTCATCTGACCCTAGCCTAAAAAGGTGGCAATTTTCATTTGAGTTTTGTTGGTTTTTAGAAATGTGTTTCTTAATTGTGGGATATAAAGCTTTTACTGTGTAGTAATAAAACATTACTTCATCAAGCAAAACATGAACAAACCCTAAGGACTTACTTCCAGGTTCCATTTAATAAATACGAGAGCGTCTCTCACTGGCAGCCAGATCCAAATAAGAAAAACGTAAGGTTCTGGGCCTGAGTGAAGATTCCAGAATTTCTTCAGTGTTCATAATTTCATAAACCTATTTTGCCCATATGGAGAACAATCAGGGCTAGTCAGAGAGAGGTGAAAACCAGGAGAATGACTGGAGAAGTGAAAATTCGAGATCAAAATAGCCAATTTGGAAAGTAAGATAAATGGGAGAATTTTTCTGGTTTAGCTATTTTGACCTAGAATTTTCACTTCTCCAGTCTTTCTCCTGGTTTTCACCTCTTTCTAAATAACACTGATACAGGGTTATTCAAAGAGATCCGAATTGTGGCCGAAAGTGAAATTCAGTGTACGCCTGTACGGTTACCTTTCCTGGCCATTCGACTATTCAGAGAGCAGGCAGTTCGACAAATGTTGGCAAATTGGCTGCACATACGGTGCCTGTTCGTTTCCTGTTCGAGGACCGTGAAATCCCCATAGAGAACCAATGCTTCATCTATTCAGAGAACAAAAACCAGCAGTGAAAAGTTGCCGAATTGCCCTGCTGATTGGTGTTTTCATTCAACAGGTTTATTCAGGCGAATCCCATAGGCTTCAATGTTAAAAATATTCCCATTTTAATTCAATATCTAATAAATCGTTGATTATAATATTCTGCAGTAAAAAGTCTCTTTATTTATCAAAAAAAATTAGGATCTTTTAGGCATTTTTCGGGATTTTTTTGCAAAAATTATTTTTCAGGTTTTTTTTTCTGTAACAGCCCTTTTTATTATCATTCAATGGATCTTATATGTAAATTTCAGACATTTTCGTTCTGTAGTTTGTTTGCAAACAGCGTTTCACTTTTCAAACATTCAAGCGTCCGTTTTTTTTTTTTTAACTCCATTCGTCTGCGGTGTCGGCTTTTTCCAGCGGCTGCTCGGGTTTCTCCAGCGTGTTCGTCGGGGTTAATCCAGATGTTTTTGTGGGTTTCAGTGTGCATTTGCCGGGTTTTGCGGTGAGTGTTCGGCGGGATTGTGGCGGCTTTTGCCTGCACTACGACGGCCCTCTGGTGCTTGCTGAAAACAACGCAGGGTTGCCGAAATGGGATCACCGAATTGAAGGTAACGAAAAGTCACTGAACGTGCGGTGACTTTTCGATTCTCTTTGACTAACCCTGATAGTCTTTGTCTACTTTGTGCTTGTTTGTGCCCACAGGCGGGAGAAAGGAATGAGAAATTGTCAAATATGACAATTCAGCCTAGTAAGACACACAAAGAATATGGGTTTTTACATTTATACATATGCATCAATGGGATATTTACATAGAATATGGCATATCTTGTTTTTAATATGAAAAAATGTTTAAAAAGATTTGCAAACATCTATACTTTGTGTCCTTATATCAGCATTTGAATGAAAATGATAATATAGCATAACATACAGCCTAACTTTGCAATTGCACAAATTAATACTGGGTCCTGCCCCACCCAAACCATTAACATTAACAAGTAAGCCATTAACCTCCCTGGCGGTATTCCCGAGTGTGACTCGGTGTTAAATTTCGCTACCGCGAACGGTAACCCCGAGCCACACTCGGGCTGTATACGCACCCCATCCTGCGCTCCCTCGCTGTCCCCCGCAGTGTGATCGCGGCGACTTGCTTCCTGGTAACGCTCCCTGCGAGTCACGCGATGCAGGGGGGCGGGACCAGGTAGCAAACTGTAAAAAAAAAATATATATATATATCAATGTAAAATTCTAACAGCATGACTTTCTCATGAACAGCCACTAGGTGGCACTAACAGATCAGAACCAGACCATACACATTCTAAAACTGAACTTTACTGTATATATGGTTTGAAGATCTCTTATATGAAAATATAATTAATGATAGACTGTATGCATTATAAATGTTGCTGTATAAATAAGTGTGTACATAATTGAAATAACATATCAGACCAAGGATGTTTACACTGAGGCAATATGCAGTGACTAATATTGCACCCTTGTTTTCTGAAAGATTTCAGTGTTTTGGGTTTGATTATATTATTGAATTTAATTTATTTGCATTATTTTGGATAATTATTTTTGGGATCATAAATTATTATTTCGGGTTTCAAACTTTATCTGACTCCGTGTGTTTACTTTACACTTGTTTGCACGGATTTCAGTGAGTTATTCCTACGGATTACAGGTTTACCATATAAAACAACAAATTTCCTTTCCAAAAAAATTGAAACGCTTTTAGACACAAACTTTTGTTAAAATTAAACCGCCAGGGAGGTTAATAACGGTCCTATGTTTTTATGGGACACTACCAACAAAAAAAATGAAAATTTATATGTTCTTTATTTTAAGTGTCACTGGGTGCATTCATTTTGAGATTGTTTGTGTTGAAAACTGCCCCCCACAGTATAGGGTTGTCACCGGTACTGGTTTCACCCAGACAGTTTGGGTTTTGAGTCCTGTGTTCGGGTTTCAGGGCAGCTACCACCCGGACACATGATTCTATAGCTTCAGAGGTATAACGTCACCATCATTCCTGGTCCAGGCAAAGACATTCTAGTTGCAGACACTCTGTCAAGAAAGTTAGTATCTGACGAAGACCCGAGCCTCAGTGAAGGTTTGGACATACAAGTGCATACTGTATGTAGCAGTCTTCCTGACAGAGACCCAAAGCTACAAGAAATCAAAGCTCATACTGAAAGGGACCACTGTTCCAAGTACTAAAGGACACTATACAAAATGGCTGGCCTGACTAGAGAAAGAAAATGCCCCCCAAAGTGTCTTGCAAGTCTGGAATCACCGAGACAAACTCTCATACTTTCATGGCATAATTTTTAAAGGTGAGAAAATCGTTGTTCCCTCAAGCCTTTGTCCAGAAATGCTCTCATGCATACATGACAGCCATGCATGGAAAAGTGCAGGCAAAGAGCACGTGATATATTCTTTTGGCCTGGAATGGTAAAGAAAATTGAAGAAATAGTCAGTAAATGTTCTATATGCCTCACATACTGTCCTTCCAACTCTAGAAAGCCCATGATCAGTCACAGAGTACCTGACAGACTGTGGCAAGTAGTGGCTACGGATTTATTCACCTGGCACAATATGGATTATCTCATAACTGTCAACTACTACAGCAGATACCACAAACTGGACAGACTTCACAGCACAACATTCGCTGCTGTAATACACAAATTAAAGGCTGCCTTCGCAAGGCATGGTATCCCAGAGACTGTCATCTCCGACAATGGCACGCAGTATATATACAGTGCATTTAAGGCATTTTCCAACATTTGGGCTTTTTCTCACATCACTTCAAGTCCATATTATCTAGGCTTGTGCACCGATTTTTTTTTCGGTTCGATTCGGTTCGATTTTTCGGATGTTTAAACTTTTCGATTCGGTTCGTTTCGACCGATTTCTGTTTCCATTTGGTTCGGTTCGACTCGTTTTTCGGGTACATTTTGTTTTCAGAATATCGACCATTTTTCGTATTTTCGTGTCACTTTACTCGTTTTTTGTATCGACTTTTCGTGATTTCAGAAATTTTCGTTTTTCGGAATTGTACATGTTTTCGGAATATCGACCATTCTTCGTATTTCCGTGTCACATTGCTCGTTTTTTGTATCGACTTTTCGTGATTTCGGAAATTTTCATTTTTTTCGGAACGTCTGTTCTCCTCGTTTCAAAGCTGTCTAACTCTATTCGTTTTGATGTAAACTACTATGGTTTACTTTTTTATACTTTATATATTTTTTTATAATAGATTTTTGGTTTGTTTTTCGGATCCGATAATTCATTCTGTCGATACGATAATTCTGGCGATTCTATCGTGTTTTTTTTAATTAACCCTTTCGCTGCTGAGGCTTTTCCCGCCTCTGTGCTGAGGTCATTTTTACCGTTTTTGCTCATCATGTTTAAACGCGTTTTGAAGGCTTATATTAGTATATGACCCAGACATATTATATATCGTTCTTTCCGTCAGACTCGGCAGATTCATAATATGTCATTATTATATGTATACATCATGACCTGTCTGTATATTATAACAAAAAATGCAATAAAATATGATTTTTCAATAATTTACAATGTGTAAAGTGTTTTTTTTTCACATTTTAACATGCGAGCAATTGCGGTTGTACTTTGTATGGGGTGCGCTTGTTAAAAAAATTAGAGATGGGGTCTCGTTACATTTTTTTTTGGGGAAAATTACACGATTTTTAACAAACGCACCGCATACAAAAATCGTTAGTGCAGCATCATTGTTCACATTATAATTGAAATGGGAACAATATTGCTGCATTAACAAACCAAAAAAAAGAAAAAAAAAATTGTTTATTTTGTTTTATACATTTTTTTTAAATATTTTTTTATTTTTAATTTTTTTACAAACCTTTTCACATTCGTATTTGGTATCGTTGGAACGGCCATGCTCTGGCCGATCCAACAATACCAAATTTAACCCCTAGCTGCCACGGATCGGGAGTTAGGGGGTTCATTGGAACCCCCTATCTCCACCATTGGTGGCAGCTAGGGGTTAACTCCAGGACTGGCGTCATTGTGACGAGGTCTTGGGACTGTCGGCAGCTGCTGTTCCCCACGCTGTTGTCTTCCTGCAAAGACGTGACCATGTTGGCGGGCAGCGTCTTAGCGGGCAGCGGTGGGAGAGAGAGAGCTCATAGCTGGGAGGAGGTGTTGCGTGAAGCTGCAAACAGGGACAAATAAACTAGACCTGAGCCGCACTAAGGATCTTTGGGTTGTGTTGGAGAAGACTTCACGCAGTGCTGCCATCAATATTTTTTGATAAATTCTTGGTTATACAATGAATGTGACTGTGGACAAAAATCCGTGTTGTTGTGACATCGCCTAAGCTTAACAAAACCAGGCCACGTCGGTAATCAAATCTCAAGGCAGTACAACAAGGTTGTGTTAGTGTGTGACATTTTTTGGCCAGGCAGGAAGTGTAGAATGTGCACAGTCACATTCATGGCCACAAATATGTTGACAAATTTATGACAAAGGGTCCATAGAAATGTCAATAAATTTATGTACATATAATTTTAACAGTGTGGAAACCAAGCAATACATATTAACTTATTAAGTAAGGAAAAGCAACGCACACAAACAGGAAAATATAGAAAAAATAGAAAATTTATTTACAACATGGGGAAGGGAAGGGAACATGCCAAGGATGGCAAACTGCCCAACAGGGGCACAAACAACACAAACAAACATAGACTGGAAGATGGCCGCCATTGTAAGCCAGGCGAACATCTTGTTCAGAATATTGGTTCACTTGAGAATTACTGGCATTTGAGGAGATGTTGGAGCTGGTCCGCATCTTTGATTACAAAGATTATGACTGCCGTAAGGGCCCTTACGGCAGGAAGAATAATTCTAGAAAGGATCGTATCGTTGACAAGCTACGCACCACCATCCTGGAGCTGTTTGGGAAAGACCGGACGAAGGACCAGATCCGAAAACGCTGGTCCGACCTCAAAGCACGCGAGCAGGAGCAGCTGAGGAACATCCGTGATATCACAATAAAGTTTGCCTTTCCTGAAGAGACTCGTGTTCAGACAATCCTTGCTCGTGTCCGGTCCGGCCTCGTCTTGAGTGAACCTGCAGATTTCGGGAGGAGGGTGCCACTGGTCTGTCTCACTGCCGCTCCAGGATGTCCGCGGCATTGCCTATGTGCTCCCGCAATTCCTGGAGCAGTTCCTGGATGGCATCAATTGTTGAAACAGCCAGCCTTAGCTCGCCGATCGCCTCCCAATTGATTATCCGGACACTGGACGTGTCCGGTCTGGCTTCTCCTTCTATATATCCAATAAATGAAAGAAGGAAAATACAGTAAGTAAAGCAGGTTTCTATTTTTGACTGAAAGTCTTGAAAAAATATAACAGTAGTATATACCAGTGCTGGCGGCCTCCTGAGGCTCCGACTCCTCCTCCACCACCACCGTCAGCATATCCGGTGCTATATCTAAGAAATTAAAGAAATAAAAAATACAGTAAACAACAAAACTGATTTATTTTTGACCAAAAGTCGATGCAAAATACAACAGTAAAAAAAAAAAACCTGGACTGGCGGCCTCCTGCTGCTCCGGCTCCCTCTCTCCATCATGGCCCTCCTCCTGCTCCTCCTCCTGCTCCTCTTGTGCTATACATAAAAAAATTTAATTAAAATACAGTAAACAAATTTTTTTTCTGTTTTTGACCAAAAGTCGTTGCAAAATAAAACAGTATATACCAGCGCTGGTGGTCGCCCGTGGCTCCTCCTCCTCCTCCACTGGGGCACTGGTGCTCGCCGGGGCAGATGCTGCTGCCTTCTTCCTGTCTTCTGCCAAATCCAAAAAATAACACGTAAATAATGCAGACTGGAAAAAATGGTATATCTATACAATATATTGCCGAAAGTATTGCGACACCCCTCCACTACCAGCTTGACCCACCACTACTCCCATCTCATTGTTCTAAAGTCACAAAATATTTATTTATTTCCTCTGCACATAGACATATATTACCGTTCAATTATATATTTTTTTCAGAAGTAAACATTACGTTTATTCAATAAAAACTATTATTTGTGTTGTGTGCATACAAAACGCATTGTGCGACTGCTTTTAGTTATTTTATAGAAGGCCTCAGCCTCAGTTTCACTTTCAGTTTCTGCGAATAAAACTGGATATAGCAGAAACAACAGAAATCCACCATTTCGTTTTGAAATTTGCATCTAAAGCGTTCAATAATGACACTGCTGCAGCTGCTGAGGCTGTATTGAACGCGGCTCTGTTTGGATGCACTTTCAGAAGAACTACATGTCCCATCATACCACTTAGTAGAGACACAGAGATTTTTATTGATGCGCAGATGGGAGCCAATATTGGGCAAGCTGCGGGTCATCTCGTATGCATCACTCAATCACAAAACCTCCCCCCCCAGCACACTACAGACTACACACACAGTGCCAAAAGAAATCCAGCATTGTAACTTCATCTACATACATCAAATATCACAATTTTCACGAATACGTAAAATCACAAAAAGGAAGAGCTATGGCAAAAATGCATGTAAGACGAGTCGTGAAAACGCAAAGCTATACACAATCACATTGCATGAAAAAAGGACTAGATAAATCAACGTATTTCTGTGCACATTAGCACATGCAAGCACATTATTATTATTATACAGGATTTATATAGCGCCAACAGTTTGCGCAGCGCTTTACAATATAACATGACACTTACGTTTCGCTATGACGCGACGGATGTGCTCAGCTGCTCCTCCTCGCGTACCTTCAGATCGGACCAGCGTTTCCGGAGCTGGTCCTTCGTCCGGTCCTTCCCGAACAACTCCAGGATGGTGGTGCGTAGCTTATCGAGGATACGATCCTTTCGAGCATTATTCTTCCTGCCGTAAGGGCCCTTACGGCAGTCGTAGTCCTTAAGATCAAAGATCCGGACCAGCTCGAGCATCTCCTCAAATGCCATGTTGCTGGCCCGCTTCTTTCTGGGTGGTGGTTCATTGCAAGACGATGAGGAGGTGTCAGAATGGCACTCGTCTCTTGCAGCCATGATGAAGAATAATAAAAACAATATTTTGTCCAAAAAGTTGTCAAAAAACTGGCTCAATAAAGTTATGACATCCGCGCGCATGCGCGACCCGCGGACGAATCGGATCCGACCCGATTACGAAGGAATTATCGTATCGACCGAATTATCGGATCATTGGAAACAAAAAAAACAAGTGATACGCATTTACAAATACAAAATTTACAGAATCAGCGATATAACCGATAATAGTTAAATATACGATGTCCAGAATTACCGAAATGGAACCGAAATCACGAATGGAACCGAAATCATGAATAGAGCAAAAATAAATTTCGATTTGACACATTTCAAGTCCATTCGAAAATTCCGAAAATATTTCGTTTCGGCTCGGAAAACTTTTCGGATCTGCCATTTTCGGATCTAAAAATTTTCGGAAAATCGGCCGCATCCGAAAACACGAATCGGGAAATTTCGTGAAAATTCCGACATTCTGAAACCCAAAACGCACATCCCTAATATTATCCACAAAGCAATGAATTAGCTGAAAGAACCGTACAGACCACTAAATCACTAATGGAAAAGGCCAAAGCAGACCAGAAAGATCCATATCTCCGTATCCTGGAATATTGCAGAAGCTCTATTGATCATTTCAAGTTACTGGCACAGCTGCTTATGAGTCGCCGCCCAGGACATATTTGAAATCGAGAGAAATCTCAATGTATCCTTCCTGGTAAAATGCTTTATAAATAAATATATAAGATTCATGCTCCCATCTACCAACCAACAGCTTTTGCCCCAAATCATCAATCACAAGGAAGTCATAACCAGAAGGCTACATAGTCAGCATCTTCAGAGGAGCTACTACAACAGGTCAGCTAGACCAGGCCTCAAAATTTCAAGTCCTGAGCTACTAGCCAGGCCTTAAGAGTTACTCGCCACTAGTTGCCCCACCTAACCCTTTTCCAGCATTGCCTCTGCATTCCCATTCGCCCTCATATAATTTCCACTCGCCAAATGCGAGCAGGCGAGTGGAAATTTTGAGGCCTGAGCTAGACCATTATCACAACTCGCTGAAGAACCAGAGAACATCAGTCCAGATATGCCAACATCGCACTGCGCACCATCTGAGGATATTACGAGTCTACCTAATGCAGGTAATGAACCATCCAATGTATAGTATTAGCATATAGCATATACTATACACCCTTTTATTGCAACCAATAAGCACAACACAACCGTACAACAAAAAAACACAACATGAAAAAACGAACTGCAGATTTCCACAAATTTGGCTATAATACCCATTGATATTGGGTCCTGACCGTTGCCAATAAACAGCCTGCTGGTCTAATAATAATGAGATATGGACCTATTAGACAGATAAGAGTTGATCCAAGAGAACGCAGTGTCACAAAAACAGAGAGCTGAGAGTCTGTAGAAAGAGGGGGTGGTCAACAGTATCAAAAGCAGGGGAAAGGTTAAGCAGGATGACAATGGAATAGTGATCGTTGTTTTTAGCAGTTAGGAGGTCATTGGTGACTTCGGTGTGGGTAGTTTCCGTTGAGTGTAGGGGATGGAAACCCCAGAAACCTGGTTTCAATCATATGTATCTGATCGGTCACACTATGTGTCCATTTCTGGCAGCTTCTCCCTCCCAGTCACATGCAGTTTACCCCAAGGATCAATACTCGGCCCCCTTCTATTCATGATATTCATAAATGATCTGCCCAATGTCTACAAAGCCTCAACTGTACACATGTACTCAGACGACACTGTAATCTATATAACAATACTGCCAAAAATTACACATATAAGGGATCTTTTGTTTTCCCAATTATGTTATATATTGTCGGATATAATCTCTGCACGTGAATACAACACGTTATATATATTGGACTTCTCAGCCAAGCTTCCAATATGTCAGGGATTATTATTTCATAAGAAATCCATACGAGACACAAATAACAATCGTTTATATTTCCTAGAAATTCTCCTAAATTCTTTTAATTGTCTGTGTTTTGCTTTGAAGAATACAATAACCAATAATCGGATAAAAATATATATATATTTATTACGTATACAAAAAAGTTTCAAATCTCATATCATAAACAAAAATTTATAAACCACAATCCATCAGCATATAAACACTAGCTTCACAATATATGTATCTCCGGTTAGTAACTGCATATATGATTAATAACATTTACCTTATCAGTTAGTAACTAATACACAAATGGTTAATAAACATTTCTGCTTAATACAACATGCATTTCCCAGCAAACAATGTTTAACCAGCCAGCTCTTATAGATATATATAGATCTCTCTATACTACATGAATCAACAAAAGATGAGCTAATTTAAAAGGATAAGTAATAAAACTTATTTAGTGAATCCTCCCCTAATCTCGAGAATTAAACTTCTAATCTTTTTCTTTTTATTTTGTAGTTATATAATTCCTTGTTTATTAATTTTAATCACAGTAATATCCAAATTCAATATATATATTGGTATCAATCTTACAACATTTCTTTTTAGGAATAAATCCTTATGTCCACTTCTTCATATTTATATCTGCAGAATAGAAATACTTAGAATTTTTGGAGCTACCCAGAATCTGAGAAATCTCAGTCTACGTTGCAAGAATATCTACAAATATATATAATTACATTAATTCCTTAATTTCATACATTACCTGTCCAATCTGGATTTTAATAAGTCTGCCTTGGAATTCCTGTGTGATGCTTTGTTTTGGGATATGTGAAGATTATCGATATCAGATAATCAATGCATGTGAGTTAGAGATTTGGTGAGAGTCAGAGTTTTGGTGAGAATCTTGATTGCCTCATGTCCTGGGATCTGCCTGCATCGTGGTGTGAGTCTGAGTGTTGGAATCTTGGACTCTCAGAGGGTCATGTGTAATGCATTTCGGTGTGAGTCTCTGAATGCTTGAATCTCGGACTGATTTGCAACCAACATTGCCGCTTATTATAGTCAATTTGACGTCACTGGCAATATTATTGGTATATCAAATATAATATTTACTATCCTCTAGAGGGCAGTATTTCACTTCTTAATTAATTCCACCATTTCTTTTTAATATTCTTATCTCGGGTCAAAGTTCAATCTGACTTAACAAAGACTCTCTCTCAGTCACTATAGACACTGTGTCTCTACCTATCATATCTAATTTATATCCTCACTCCCTTTTGGTTACTCACTGAGTCCTATCAGCTGAATTCTTTTCTGGTTAACTCAACAGAATCTATTCTTTAGTAATTTTTATTATTTACCAATTATATACTTTCTACAATATTTATTGGAGTATACATATTTCCTACTGTAAATATAATAAAATATACCTTGATTATAAACATCTATTTTGTGAATATAAATCTATATTACAGAGATATTAACTCTTATTTCTATACCCAAAAGACAAAATATCTTTTGTTTTAAAAACTTAAGACAGACCAATAAATTTAATTATGACACGTCTTAGCACTTAACTCTAGCATTATCACACAAAAACATTCTAGATTCCTTCATGTCTGGCACTTCTAAAAAAAATATAAAAAAACTTCACCCAGAAATGAACTCTGTAAAAAAAAAATCTTGTTCATTACTAAACCTAGAGAAAATTGAAAGAAAAGACTGTCTTTAAAAACAAAATGGCTACAGGCATCCATTTTACCTTTTTCCTTTCTGTAATATACCCGACAATATGACAGTAAAGAATAGATAATAAAAATACTGCTTAAAGCCTCAACTGTACACATGTACACAGACGACACTGTAATCTATACCAGCAAACCAAATCTCCCACAGCTGGAGGCCGTGCTGCAAGAACAATTCACAGAGGTAGAAAAGTGGATCAAAGATAACAAACTTTTTCTAAATACTGACAAAACTGTTACAATGCTCTTTGGAACGGCACCTAAACTACACAAATTGCAAACACCCCATCTATGTGTCAGGACAAGATCAAATGACACGCGGACTACAGTCACTTCTCTCCAATATCTAGGTATGTGGTTAGATCCAAATCTATCCTTTGACCCCCACATCGAAAAAACTCTCATCTAAACTCTACCCCAAACTAGGTGCCCTGTACAGAAACAAATCCTGCCTGAGCCCCGTGGTAAGAAAGCAAATTGTACAACAAATGCTTATGCCAGCCATTGAATACGGAGATGTAGTGTATGCAGCTGCCCCTCAAAAACACCTCCAGAAACTTACTACATTGTATAACTCATTCTGCCGCTTTGTGCTACAATGTAACTACATGACCCACCATTGTGACATGTTAAAAGAACTAAACTGGCCATCACTGGAATCTAGACACACCCTTCACCTTTCCAACCTGAAGAGCTTTTCTGGGAAGCTACCATCCTACCTGAATAGACTGCTTCCCCTAGCAGTTCCCTCAGCCTATAACCTCCGATCCAGGACCAGCACCTTACTTGCTATACCACAATACAAAAAGAAAGTGGCTAGATCCTCATTTTCCTACAGAGCACCACAAATATGGAATAACCTCCCAGACGCCATCAAATCTTCCCCCAGTCTAAAGACCCTTAAGAATTCCCTATTAACATACCTCAATACGGAATGCACCTGTAAACATGTAACATAATGACTTTATTTCCTACATATTTATTTTTCTGTTAATCTGTATATTTGTTTTTGTGTTAATTTCTTGCATTTTACTACTTTGTATTTCTGTAACCACTCAATGTTCTTGAACCCAGGACATACTTGAAAACGAGAGAAATCTCAATGTATCCTTCCTGGTAAAATCCTTTATAAATAAATAAATGAAACCACCGAACAGCAGGGCATTTCTGCAACTTTTCTCTGCTGTTCGGTGTTCTTTGAATAGACGAACCATTGCTTCTCTATGGGGGACTATGGGGGATTTCACTGCCCTTGAATAGGCACCGTACGTGCAGGCAATTCACCAATATTTGGCAAACTGCCTGCTCTCTGAATGGCCCTGAAATGGCCCCGTACGCTGAATTTCAGTGTCCGGTTACTTTTCTGCGACAATTTGGATCTCTCTGAATAACCCTGTATGTATACAAGCAATGGTTAGTCATAGAAGTAAATTGTGCAAAGATGTCTATTAGCTTGTTGCACTAGCCTGTGCAGCCTGTTGCATTGGGGTGTGCACCCATAGAACATTTATTAAATGGAAAATTACGCTTTAGAAGATTTTACACAAAATGCACATTTTTCATCAGAAATAACAAGCCTGTAATGGCATGGTTTATGCTATACATCATGAACCAGAAAAAGGGACATCTGAAAGGTCCTCTACACCCATCATTAGGCACCGGGAAGAGGATGCATCGTGAAGCTATAATGTATCAAGGTTGAAGGTAGAGTTGCCAGACCTACCATGGTTTCCTGGTCATATTTTACAAATTCATGCAGAGGGAAAGCTCAGGGTAGGATCGACCCTGTAACACGTATAATTTATATGCGGCAGGAAAAAAGTTACCTAGTCAAGGCATGTCACCTGAGATTCCTCATTTACCTCCAAACTGCACATTATGGATTATACATTCTGCAGGGTTGTATTCCTCAGGCTCAGGATTTTCTGGGAAGCTACCACCCTACCTGAATAGGCTACTTCCCTCAGCAGTTCCCTCATCCTATAACCTCCGATCCAGGACCTGCACCTTACTTGCAATACCTCAATACAAATAGAAAGTGGCTCGATGCTCATTTTCCTACAGAGCACCGCAGTTATGGAATATCCTCCCAGACGCCATCAAATCTTCCCCCAGTCTTACGTCACTCAAGAGCTCCCTATTGACATACCTCGATACAGAATGCACCTGTAAACATGTGACATAATGACTATATTACATATTTATTTTCTGTGTTAATCTGTATATTTGTGTTTTATTTTTAATATCATGCATTTATTACTTTGTATTTTTGTAACGATTGTAAAATTTCAATGTTCTTGAACCCAGGACATACTTGAAAACGAGAGAAATCTCAATGTATCCTTCCTGGTAAAATACTTTGAAAATGAATAAATGCGAACTGGAGCGGTTTTAATTGATCACCGTAAAACGGGGCTAAAGATAGAATATATGGTTGGCAAGTCTCAAAAAAGTTTGAGAAAGTAATTCTTTATGACAGTGTAAAGCCAGTACATGTGAAAAAAATATGTAAAACCTTTCTCGCAGGATAATGAAAGTGGAGGGGAGCTGTGCTGCTTTCAGGCATGTATGATGTTTGTACTCACTTTCAAGTTGTTTTTTTTTCTTTTCTTTTACAGTTTCAGTAGTGATTTCACAGCTTTATCTTTGGAATCGCATTGTCATTAATGTACTGTTACAGCTGAAGGAGTAACTTTTTTAAATAAAAAACTTTACATATGAGCACATCCACCAGAAGCATTAAAAAAAAAAAAAAAAAAAAAACAGATTCAGAATTATTTTACTCAAAGTGTGTTCGCTTGATGCAAGCTACAAATTCAGTTGTAAATGTCTCCAGGTAACTTGGAGAGGGACGATCTCGGAGAGCTGGACACCAATGTATAGGGTTAAAATGTCATTCTGCTCAGTGTGCACCAAATACAAAGGGACACCCTAGTTATCTAAATGTATGACTAAATTAACTGCTCATGGCGAGCTGAAACACCCTAAGGCATTGTTCACACCAAGCGAGCAGAAGGTGCAGGGCAGAGCAGTTGCAGACCGGGTCAAAACTGCGTCCAATGTATTCCAATGGTATTTTTTGCTCCAGTTATCGCAGCGTTCAGTTCCAGAACAGGTGGAAAAACTGCAGCAAGCCCTATTTTACCTGCTCTGGAACGCATCAAAAACGCAATTCAATGCAAAAAACTAACCATAAAGAAAACAAATCTATGGTCATGTCATGACCTAATCTTTCTTGGTCACTTCCTGTCTGTGGAAAAAGGTGACCTTGTGATCTGGAGTGCAAAGGAACAATGGTGGACAAGTTTTGTGACCCAGATAAATTCATTAGTATTGTGGAAGAGTGCCCTGAGCCTTATGACAGCAGGCATTTTCAATACAAGAACAATAGGAAGAAGGCTGATCACATGATCAGTGTAGGTCAGAATGAAAGGTCAGAGGTAAAAGGAAATGACCTCATAACATTGTTAGCTTCCTGAAGAAAAAAAAAACGCTCTGGAACGCGTCTAAAGACTAGCGTGCGTGTGCAGAAACCTGAGCACATCTGCTCTGCATTTGGTGTGAACAAGGCCTAAAGTGTCCTAGCAAGATGTAACAGCCATCCAGAGGATTACTTCCTTTTTTTTTTTGGAAGGCTGAGAAGGAGATCATGCTGCACCTATTTTCAGGCATTATGATCCACATAGCTGAGGATGTTCAAAGATTCACAAGAACCAATGTGACACCTAGGAACAAGAGTCTAAAAATCAAAAGGAGGTGCTCAGTAAATTGCACCAACATTCGACATTTTAGGCATTTTGGCTTTTTCTTAAAGCTCATCTTCTCTGCCACGAAGCATAACATTTAATGATTATACAGTTTAAGTAATAAATGTAACAAACGTGTACACCTTAAATGAAAATACGGAGGTGGGTGTAGAAACCCTCCCCTGCAGTATGAGAAATTACGGACGGGATAAGGTGATTAAACACCAGGTGCAAATAGGTTAGCTCTCCAAACTTGAGGAGATGTCCCTCCTTGTATTCTTAAAACATTACCTTTATTGATACATAATTAAAATTGTACTCTTTATTAATAAAAACCAGGTCATCCAATGACCAAAATGACTTGCCTTAGGCGATTATAACTCTTTGATTTCGATACTATAGCTGTGTCGATTCTAGATAGTTTAGTGTACAATTGGTGAGATGTTAAACGTTACTACCATTCTGACTGTGCATCATAACCCAGTATATGGGAACAGGTTGATCGTTCAATTATGACTTTCACAAATTAATTGTGCATATTCCATACGCAAAAATTCTTATGGGCACAACACTATGGAGCAATGTGTTCTGAGATGACCAAAATTTTAGGCAGTATACTTTGACATTATTATTGAATTATAATTGAAACCTAAAATTTGTGATTGCACACATATTACAACCAATTGGTCATTCTGACATTCAGTTCACTAAGTATAGTAAATCACTGTCCTGACTATCTCAGCCTATATTTCTAGCGCTGAGACGCGTTCAGTAACATTCATTGTGTTAGACCATTCAGGTAGAAATTATGACAATGGAGTTGCATTAGTGATCAGTTGCTTCGATTATTGAAAATTATCAATATTATGGTTAGCAACAACCACCAATAATCCACTGTTCCACCTTGGAGCCCTTAGGAAAAACCACACTCCTTTGTTAACAGTCAATGATTCACAAATGATATATCGACACAGCCGCTATCGACACTCATGCCTTGGATGTCACAACCATCCAGCAACTAGAAATTGGTGGCCTCACAGGCAAACAGTTTACCGCTTGATTATGCTTCACATCTTATTGATAATGCATGTATTTTTATGTTATATTAGCAACAGACCGCTCAACGCGCGTTTCTTTCCCGAACAAACGGCAATTTCATCAGGAGCTCTAATGATCCTGACTTCAGGACTCTTTAAATAGATATTGAGGCACCATCATGTTAACCCCTAATTGAGAACAGTTGCATGTTCAATTACGGATCCACGTGAGGTCTATTCTTATATATATATTTTAACTTCAACTGGTATTGATGTAATTCATATAGCCGCCGCTCGGTGTACGAAGCCGACATATACAAAGGTTTTACTCCAGTCCCATGACCGCAAACACCTATCAGTATCTCCATGAATCTTGTTTTTTGCAAACTGCAATCCCTACTGCATATAACATCAGCGATCCAATGTTATAATAGTACATACACAGTGATGTTGTTAAATCACCGATTTGTTAATGTGTAATGAAAAAATGCTCATAAGATTCCAAAGAAAGATATTATAATGTCCAGCCTTTTAGTTTTTATATATATACCTCACTTATGATATAATAATTTATTTATTGCAACTAGAATTACCCAATAATTATTCTCTAACTTTTAAGAGGTATGTTAGTCCTCAACATCCATTCATGTTGATCACACATATAAATCATATATTTTTTTGATACTCCTTTATGATTCCATATATTTTTAATTATTACTATAAACCATAGTTATGTCATGGATGAACTGTATTGATGTTAGGTCAAACATTAGGTCCCTATATATGGGGTGAAACTGAAACCTTCATGAAGTCCAGCCGGACTTAAAGTATTGAGCTGGTATATCCAAACACATTCTCTTCTTCTTAGATGGAGATCATAATCTCCTTGTCTTTGTGATCTCAGTACTTTTTCAACTCCACAAAATTTTAAAGCATTTACATCATTATTATGCTGTTGCAGTACATGTCTAGCAACTGGAGTTTCTAACTGGTTTTGAATTGAACGAACGTGCTCAAGAATGCGTTGTTTGAAAGGTCTAAAGGTTTTGCCAACATAAAGCATTCCACATTTACATGTTATTTCATACACTAATCCCTTAGTACTGCAGTTAAAGAAAGATTTGATTTTAAATTCAGATTTTCCTGCGGAGACCTTGATTTTTCTTGAATCCTTTTGAATATATTTACACGCACTACAATGCCCACATTTATAGGAACCATGCAAATTGTTATGTAGCCATGTTGTACTTGATTTGGGCTTTTTTTGATAGTGACTTCTAACAATTGTATCGTTGATGTTCCTGCATCTTCGTGCTGTAATAGTTGCGTGTGGAGAAAGCACCTCCTTCAGTTGGGGATCCCACGTTATTAACGGCCAGTATCGTTCCATAATGGTTTTGACTTTCTCCCAACCTCTGTCACAATTTCCTACACATCTTATGAGAGGAGTCTCATCTCCTCGTTTCTTATCCTGCAGTAACGTCTCCCTGGGAATGTGCAATACTCGTTTGTATGCATTTTTAAGAATTTTATTCGGGAAGCCTTTGTCCCTAAAGTTTTGCTTTAACTCCTTAGCTCTTTCAACAAACTCCAAGTCATCTGAGCATTTTCTTTTTAGTCTCAGATATTGACTGTACGGTATACCCCGTTTCAATGGTAACGGATGGTGACTTTTCCAATTTAAGAGACTATTTGTTGCGGTTTCCTTTTTGTAAATTGTTGTGGATAGATTCGTTTCCCCTTTTTGATTCGTTTTAGAGATTGCAATGTCTAAAAAAAAAATTAAATTTTGTGATTGAATTTCACTTGTAAATTTAAGATTGTATGGATTCTGATTCAGAAAATTTTTGAAGTCAATAAATTCCTTTTCTGTACCTCCCCATATCACCATTATATCATCTATGTAGCGTTTCCATGATATTATTTTAGATGAGAAAGGATTATTGCTTGGATTATATATACATTCTTCCTCCCAAAATCCCAGGTATAGATTAGCATATGTTGGCGCACAAGGGCTTCCCATCGCTGTTCCCTGTCATTGTAAGTACCAGTTATTATTAAACAAAAAATAATTATGCGTTAATACAAATCTCAACAGTTTAATAATAAAGTCAATTTGTTTCAAGGGCATCTTACTGTATTTGATCAAATGTGTTCTAATATTTTGCAAGCCTTCATTGTGTGGAATACAACTGTATAACCCTTCGACATCTAAACTACATAGAAATGATGATTCAGATATTTGTAAATCTTTGACAAAAGTTAACGTTTGCTTAGTGTCACGTAAATAGGAAGGTAACAGATTTACATAATTCTTTAATATTGTGTCCAGATATTTACTGCAATTCTGAGTCAGGTTATTAATCCCGGACACAATAGGTCTGCCTGGTGAAAATTTTTTACTTTTATGTATTTTTGGTATTGTGTAGAACGTTGCTATTGTTAGATTCTTGGTGTAGAGAAATTTAAACTCTTTCTCTGTAATGAGGCCCTCTCCCAGCCCTTCATCTAGTAATTGATGTAACTCCGTTAGGAATTTTTGGGTGGGATCAGATGTTAAACATTTGTACATAATTCCATCATTCAGTACAGTTAAGGTAATTTTTTCATATCCTTCTTTAGACATAACTACACTATTGCTTCCCTTATCCGCCGCTTTAACAATAATATCCTCATTTGACCATAATTTATTCAAAGCAATTCGCTGTTGTTTAGTAACATTATTACTCGTTTTAACACCAATTCGTTTTGAATCAATTTGTTCAATTTCTTGACAGACTAATTTACAAAACAGGTCGATATTTTCATATGGTTTAATGCAAGGAGTGAATGTACTTTGCGTTTGTAATGAGGTATACTTCATTTGATCAGTATTAAATTGTTCGTGCTCTTCGAGTAATGAGATCATATCCTTAATGCATTGATCCTCCTTAATTGAAAGACCCGATTGAAACAATTTATTTTGTTCCTTAATTGTATATTTGTGTCAAGCCAATTTTCTTGAAAATAAATTGTCTTTAATCCATGTGAATTTGTTAAACTGCGGAGTGGGCACAAATGACAGACCTTTTTGTAACACTTCAATATGTAGTTAGTTTAATGGGAATTGAGACAAATTAATAACCTCCGTTTGATTTTTATTCAACGGTTGTTTCCGGTGGTTCTCTGCTTGCGGAATTCTTTGTTCCGCTAAAAAAAAACAAAAAAAAACTCATTTTTCTCGCTAGCCAAATTGTTCCAACGTCTACCTTGACTAATCTTTCTAGATGGTCTAAATACCTTATTTTGTTTAGAATCCTGTAGATCACGCATAAATTTCTTATGCTTGCGTATTTTAATTTCTGTTTCAAACCTTTCAGTCTGTAGTTTGCATTTAGACTCTGACCAAAACGTGGATCTTTTTTGAGTGCGTTAATTGCATCAACCCTGTTGAATTTTCTCATTTGATTCTTTCAGTAATTGTTCTTCATATTTACAGATAATTTCCATAAATGTACGTGAACAGAGAACCGCTGCGGCTTCCCACTCTTCTTTGAAGCCCGGTTTGTCAATATGTG
The DNA here is from genome assembly GCA_009667805.1 of Leptobrachium leishanense. Lineage (NCBI taxonomy): Eukaryota > Metazoa > Chordata > Amphibia > Anura > Megophryidae > Leptobrachium > Leptobrachium leishanense. Next base: position 135,863,354 of record CM019066.1, on the reverse strand, counting down.
CAGCTGGTGGGGTATATATTCACAACCCTCTTGGTACCATATCTTTTTTCAAGTAATTAGTCAAAGTTGTTATCTCTAGGGATGCACCGATACCACTTTTTTAAGACCGAGTATGAGTACCGATACCTTTGTTCAAGTACTCACCGATACTTTTTCTTAAAGGGACAGGACACATTTTTTCTAAAACTACGAAAGAATTAATTATTTTTCCATTGCTGAATAGTGATTAATAATAAGTAATCACTATTCTATTCACTATTCAGTAAAGGGGAAAAAATTTCATTTTGTTTGACCATGCTGTGAATACAGAATGAATAAAGATGAATGAATATTAATGTGCTATAATCACTGTTTATAATAACTGCCCCAGCACTTCGTTTTTTCCCCCCTATCAATTTATTTTCTTTTGTTTAGGCGGTGGGGGGAGAGAGGGGACAGACAGACTGAATATAAACTTCAGAGTCCTGCTGTCCCAGCACTCTGTTTTCCCCCCTATCAATTTATTTTCCTTCGTTAGGGGAAGGTACAGATAAACAAACTTTGCAGGCCTGATGCAGCCGTTCGGAGGCCTGTCCCGGCACTCCGATAATTTATTTTGCCCAGCAACTTATTTATCGGAGTTTCGGGACAGGCCTCTGAGTCCGAACCGCTGCATCAGGCCTTCAAAGTTTATAGTATGTCTGTCCCTTCCCCCTGCAAACTAACAAAAACAAGTTGCTGGGCAAAATAAATTACTCGTCAAAACGGTAGTATCGGCACCGATACTGGTATCAGTGCATCCCTAGTTATCTCCCAATTTGATTTTTTTTGTTGTTTTACAGATTTGGATAATTCCTTGAACTTGCCTCCCAAAGATTCATCCATTAAAGGAGTGGGAGCAAATTCATCAGAAAACACATGTACACCTTAACACAAGCGTAGTGTTCACGTCCGTGATTGCGCCTAAACGTACGTCCGTGATAGCCCATTGGAGCCTGACACATGAAGTACGTCCGCACTGAACTGCGGACGCACAACGGCCGCAAGGCAGGCAAGAACGTACATCCCCTAGAACGGCCGCACAAAGTGCGCTGCGTCCGCAACGTCTGCATAGCTTTGTGTGTGAGTGATGGAACGTGGTCAGACGGACTGCATTTATATGTCCAGCATTTTTCACGGACAAAATGGTTTTGCTTTTTAATTTATTTTCCCTCCTACATCTGTCAAAATATATGTCAGTGAATAAACGGACTGTGTGGCCACTACTGTGTCTTCCGTACTGACGTATGTCCGCGTGCGCACGGACGTACAGTCAGTAGAAATCACGCTCGTCTGACCCTAGCCTAAATTCCTGCATGTTTATGGTAATCAAAGAAATGTTTTATAGTGAAGTGCCTAATTAAGATGTGTCACTAGCTGTATTAACCATAAATATTGAAAGTCGTCACATGACCTGCAGATTTGTGGAGAAGCTGAATCTACTTCACCCTGAATACATATTCAAACTGGTTCTGTGTCAATGCCTGGGAGGCAGGAGATTGGATATGGCAGACAAGGAAATAGAGCCACATACCGGGAGGATGCCTAGCATTTTACTATTGGGATTAGGGCTGCAGCTAATTAATGAAAATAAAGTTGTTTTTTTAAATAAAAAGGTACACCTTGTAAAAAAACTCAACCTGTCCCTCCTTTTCCCCCCTCTTTACGCAATTTGCAGTGTACACAACTTTCATACGTACATATCAGGGCTGAAACAACTATTTTTATTATCAATTAATTGATCTGTGTACAGCACACACTGTTTAGAATCAGACAGAATTAAACGTTAATAACCTCAGGCTCTTCTTTGATTTAGTTCTAGGGTTAGGTCAAACATAACCAGGGCTGCAACTAACTTATTTTCATAATCGATTCATCAGATAGAAAAAAAATGTGTTTACTTAAAAGGAATTTTATGTAAAAAAATAACCACAATTTGCGTAGAGTATGTAACTTTTGTATGTACATATGCAAATTACGTATCTTGCATAATTTTCACACAAGGTATGAGTGCTTGGTCAGAGGGATGGGTTGATGCTGCATGTGCAGCTTAAGCCCGTGTTTGCTTTCTCAAATAAACGCGGCTAAAACCATTTGGTCATAGATGATGTCAGCATGAAATCGGGGTTAATAACCTAAAGTGGTCAGGGTGTGTAGAGTGTCCCTTTTTAAATAATTTCGTGAACAAACTGAGTGGGAGGAGGGACTGGAGGTGGAAGGGAGTGACTTTGCTCAAGTGACTTGACCAGAGTGTGAGAGAGAGTGGGTATGGACAAATAACCAGATCTGAGTGTGGGAGTGAGTTTGGGGAGAGGGACCCTACCAAAGGGAGGGAATGGCAGATCCCGACCGAAGAGGATGGGGTGGGGTGGTGGCACAGGCCTCCAGCATCAAGTAAGGATAAAACACAGGCATACAGCTCCTTCACCCAGTGACAGTATCCTATGGTTTGTGTTATAATTCTGCTACGGTTGTAAACGGAATAAAAACAAACTGGTTGTGTCTGACATAACCCTAGAACTAAATCATACCTAGTAAAGCAGCAGCGCATCTTCTCCAATCAGCTCAGAAGCTGAGGTTATTTACGTTTAACTCTGAACAGTGTGTGCTGTACACAGGACGATTAATCGACAATGGAAATAGTTGACAACTATTTTAATCATCGATTAGTTGTCGATTAATAGATTAGTTGTTTCAGTCCTAAACATAACCCAGTTTGGATGGGAGCTATACCACCAGTGTTTTGTCCTTAGATGGAGCTCGATTCCTATGCCACCAACACACACACTCCCTGCCTGCCGCTCCAGTCTGGCTCATCTCCCCAAACTTCCTCTCACGCTCTAATTTGGTTCCATGCCCAACCCCCCCCCCCAACTGCAGTCCCTCCACCCTCTCAGTTTGTTCATGAATTTATTTTAAATATCCTTACCCTAACCTACAAAGCTCCAACTCAGCTCCCCAACCTGTCCTCACTTATCACCAAATACACCACAGCCCGCTCCTTAAGGTCAAACTGACCTGCGCCTAGCGTCTCCCTGCATCACCTCTTCCCATGATAGACTGCAGGACTTCTCAAGCGCAGCCCCCCATTCTCTGGAATGTTTTCCCTCATGTCAAAATTTACCCTAAAGCAGGGTTTCCCAAACCTGTCCTCAGGACCCCCGCGTCGCCAGATATCTGAATCACAGGTGATATGATTTGCTGCTCAGATTGCAGGATTCACTCTGCATTTCCCCAAGGTGATCTGCAAAATTGGGTCTGGTTGAGGGTCCCGAGGACAGGTTTGGGAAACACCGCCCTAAAGACTTTCCTATTTAGGGAAGCCTACCATCCGACTCACTGACCAGTCTGTCACTCTCACCTTGCAGTCCTCTCCTCCTGCTTCCACCCACAACTGCTCTAGATTGTGATTTCCCACGGGAATAGGGCCTTCGTTTCCTCCTGTACTGGTTTGTCAAAATGTTGTTCAATGTATTGTAACCCTGTCTATCTTGTGACCATTGTACAGCGCTGCAGAATATGCTGGTGCTTTATAAAGAATATTAACGTTTAACTCTATTTGACTAAACAAAGTGTGCAGTACATTGTTGACAGCAATTCTCATTGTTTCAAACCTAAGAGGTGCTCTTGCCGGGATTGAACCTGTGTCTCCAGTCAGAGCAGTGATGTTACCGCTACTCCACCCAGCAGTACTGGAATTTGAGATCTTCTTTACTACATACAATTTATAATTTTTTAGTGTCACAACCGGATTTCCTCTGTGTTACTGAAACATGTTAAACATTCATGTGTGAGATATAGATATATATTCAATCCACCAAAGGTTAAGCAAACGCTCTAATCTGCTACACACTGGCCAGTGTGAATAAATTAAAACGATTATAAACACACTCCAGCAATGGTGAAGCAACGCAGGGCCTTTATCGAGGCTCAGAATGAGCATAAGCGTCAGGCAATGGGTTTTCAATTTTTTAAAAAAAAAAAAAAAACTAAGAACCGAGGCGCGTTCAGTTCCTCAGCCACTACAAGTGCCAAGTTAGCAACTTGAGCGCTGAACTGCAGCACAGCGTTCAGTGCTAGCACTTGCAGCCAAGTCGAGAGGTGCTGCGGGGTTAGCGGAGTGTGATGTGGGAAAGATGGCTGCCTCCACGGAGCAAATAATCCAATAAGGAAATATTCAGGTTTGATGTTTTGGCAGATAAAAAACACCAAATATTTATTGGAAAATGGTAAGCATTAACATGAAAGTGGTAATAAAATTGACAAAAGTGGATTTTGTAGAAACAGGACACCATTAAGCCCTTTCACTTCCACATTCGCAGCCAAAGCGTTGTGAGACAGCTGCAGCAAACTGAACTGCTGCACTGAAGCAATTCAGCAGCTGCCGAGGAACTGAACACGCCTCCGGAGTGTATCCACCATCAATGGAGCACATATTCATTTTTACATAATCCACACACAGGGCTGGACAGAGTACCAGAGGAAAGCTTTTAGTAAGTCACACAGTCCCAGCACAATCTTCGTGGTTAATAGGCCTGGCTTGCTGAGCCATCACACAGTCCAGGACTCCATACACAGGGCCCTGGCTGTTGGACACATAGGATTTTCCACTGATGTGAATGAATTCAGTTAATATGATGTAGGATCACAGGAAGCTTCCATCACTGTACTGGAGGGGGTCGTGGACGATTGCACGTTGCAGCCCCCCCCCCCCCAGTTTAGCGGTATAGCCCTGAGTCCTATGGAGGCGCGGAGTGACTGCCACTTCATACCCTGGCAAAACTCGGCGGTTCAGGGCAGGCTGCTGCTCACTTGCCAGGCCCCTCTTTAATGCGTCGCTTGACATCCTGTATGCCGGTGCGGAGCTCTCTGGTGAAGCAGTCTCTCACTCTCTGCAACCGGCCTCCCAACTTCCCCCTTCCGCCGACCCTGGCCGCCTCCTGCTGGATCTGGCGCACCGTGTCCGAGCGCATCAGCCGCTGCGCCGCCTCCTTGCTGGAGGCCTCGGCCTTCATCACCGCGAAGGCTGTGATCTGCGCCGCCCTGCGCATGGGCCGCGACTCGGACAGCTTCTCGATGAACTGCGGGTTGTTTAGCAGGTGGGAGAGAAGCCGCCGCAGCACCATGGTAACAGCGTCACCAGGGAAACGTGCTAAGCAGATCCAGGACTCGCGGGTAGCCACATCCTGCGGAGGAACACAAGAGGAAAAGTTTTAGAGAGCGCTGTGAGGCGTGCGCCCGGATCACCCGGCCAGGTCTTACACTTCACCTCTGTAGGGTCCCACAGCTGCCACTTCCGGGTTTAAGCCACAAACGCGCTGTATAGCACTACAGCACCTCCCCTTACCGCCCTTTTCCAAGATGGACATTGTGTAAGGTAATTTGTGACCCGGATGCTCTAACTAAACGGCTTCCACGGATTGGCTAGTTCCAGCGATTTGACCTGGATGCATTCACAGTTGGCCTTCACATGATTGGTTAGTTTCAGTTGTCCGACCTTGATGCGCTCGTTAGGATTGGCTGTTTTCATCGCGTCAGAGACTTCCTCTCACGGTCGCTGTGTGTTTGCCGCTTGTGTGTCGGGACTGAGTCTGCGGAGACATGTCTCTCGGCATCCTCACCAGCGACTCCTACGTATCGCTGAGCGAATACCGGGACCAGTACTTCAGGGTAAGGTACCGGTGGTCCTGCCTTCGCATTGCAGCCGAGCCGGGGGTCCCCTCTCGCCCTGCAGGGCTTATGCTGTTCCCAGGCCTCGTGTCCCACAGGGAAGCGTGTCTTCATGCAGCGTTTTGTAGTCCCCGTGCCGCCGCTCATGAAAGGGGTTAATATGGTCATTCTAGGCGACTGATGCAGGCATTTTAGAGGTTAATGTGTGTCAATAGTCGCCCTACCAGCAGCACGATTTCTTTGTACAAGCAGTCTGTGCAGCATACAGTGTAATGAACAAGAGACCTTTAAAAAAAATTCAAACATCCAAGTTTCTTATTTACACCCTATTGAGTCAGGGCCGGATTTGCATCTCCGCAGCCTGTAGGCACTGAAATGTGGGGCGCCATTACTACCCCCCCCCCCCCCACACACAAAAAATAGAATAGAATAGACTTTTTTCTTTTTAAATTTTCATTTTGGGGTGAACTAAAAGTAGAATAAATTTTAAAGTTACTGTTTCTCTCTGCGTCAAATTGGAAGAAGGGGCAGAATCTGTTGCCTTAGTTGAGTAAGTGCAGCGGCATTGTTTGCTTTTATATGTAAAAGCATATATCCCCTCTGCTCTAGAACAGGGGGAAAAAAAGAGTTGCATTTAATCTTTAAATGTTTTTTTAAAAAATATTTTTACACATTGCATGGTAAATGACCCCTTACTTAACCTTCTGCGGTGTACAATTCAGAGACGCAGGTTCCAGTCTCTACTCACTGTAGTGGTCTAGGTTGTCGATCAAACAATGCGTCGCATTAACTCCATTTGTTGGCACTGGAGGAAATGAGGTGAGTTAGCGCAGCATCGTTGTACAATGAAGACACCAATAAAAACACATTAAATTGAATAAATGACATATATCGGGTGGGCACTGTGAAGCTATTGCAATATTGAAGGATGGGGTCCTAACCTAAAGCTAAGATGGACAACAAAAAAATAAATATAAATCAAGCCTTGATAAAGCCACCTACACACCTTAAGGCTTCGTCAGCAATTCATCGTAGTCAAATTGATAGACCATTAATAAGATGGAGGGATATAGGTGGCACACTTAAAGGGACACTCTAGGCAACATGACCACCTAAGCTTTTTTTAGGTGGTCATGATGCCCGGCGTATCCTGCCCTCTGTCCCCCCTCCCTCCGCTCGGCAGTTCAGCTGAAAAAACTGAAAACAGCTGAGAGAGGCAGAGAACTTTACTCCGCCCTCCCAGCTGTCAGTCAGCAGAGCGGGAATCCTATTTCCCGCTTCTGCCGACTTTTGCCGAGTAGGAGACGTCATCGCGCTTTCAGCGCGATGACGTCTCCAACTCACCGCAGAAGCTGGCGGCCCCCTCTGAGGGTTAGTGTTGCGCGCAACACTAATCCTCAGAGGGAGCCGGGAGGAAGCCTGCCGATTGGCTGGCTTACGTGAGAGGCGCGCCTGCGCGCTTCTCACGTAAACCAGAAGGCAAGAAGGACGGAAGAGGAGGGAGGTGAGTATGAAAAAAAAAAGACGCCACTGGAAACAAGAGGATTTTAGGGTAAGTATTACAGTTACAAACAAAAAAAAACCGAACAATTTATTAAGGGAGTAGGGATAGTTTAAGGTTAAAAAACGGGGGGGGGGTGATTTTTTTTTTTATTTTTTTATTATTAGAGTGTCCCTTTAACGTAAGAGATGATGTGGTGGTAATCTATTAGTGATGCAATAAACTATGTTGCCAAACACAATTGTATCAGGTAATGGGATCAATTAACAATAGTTATAATTATCCTATCATGGGATATATCGCTCAAATTCATTTAGCCCATTCAGTAGATGACTGGGATCACTTGATAGGTTTATTCCAATCATAAAAAAGCTGTTTATAACATATCCGCTAACACCTATAGGACGCTCAGTAGCTTTGTTAACAATTCATACATTCTTGCCTACAGACAATTCAAAATAGTCATAAGCGCTCATCAAAAAAGATGGAATACTGATACATTTACAGATGTTTATACATTTAATGATCTAAATTATCAATCTTGGTTGTAGATAAAACAAATTAATGAGTTGGCCGTTTGAAACCCAGATAATATTGACAGGCAGAGATTTTACTCTCGCTACAATTGTAACAAATGTCGGCAACAATAGTCATTTAAATCACTTGGACCTATTCAGTTGGTGATAATCATCGTTCAGACATAATATGCTTAGCATAAATCGACCAATTGACATTCAACCGCTCTCACCAAGGAACCATTAATTACCTGAATAGGCTGCTTCCCCCAGCAGCTCCCTCATCCTATAACCTCCGATCCAGGACCAGCACCTTACTTGCAATACCACAATACAAAAAGAAAGTGCCTCGATCCTCATTTTCCTACAGGGCACCACAATTATGGAATAACCTCCCAGACACTATCAAATCTTCCCCCAGTCTGAAGTCACTTAAGAGATCTCTAACATACCTCAATGCGGAATGCACCTGTAAACCTGTGACATAATGACTTTATTTTTTCTGTTAATCTGTATATTTTGCGTTAATATCTTGCATTTTACTATTTTGTATTTCTGTAACCACTCAATGTTCTTGAACCCAAGACATACTTGAAAATGAGAAATCTCAATGTATCCTTCCTGGTAAAATCCTTTATAAATAAATGTTGGACATCATTGGAAAGGCCTGAACATGACTAGGTTCGGTCTAAAAATAAACAAAAAAATCCTTTTTTTTTTATTTTATTTGGTCTGGGGAGGGGGGGGGTTTACTTAAATAGGACCTAGGCTGTCATCTAAAAATAATGAGAATAAAACAGAATGAGCTCAGTGCACATAGGTGAACTGGCTCAGTAGTGAAGGGGTTAAAAAGAAAAAACATGTAAAAATTGGGTATTTCTATTCTCGGGACAAAATTCTGAAACTGTTTAGCCGTGGTCTTTTTTGGGGATTAAATTAAGAAAAAGTGTGTGTTTTACATTTGACGGAAATAATGGTATTTTTAGAAAGTCCATTTAATGGCGGGATAAACGGTGTATAATATGTGTGAGATGAATAAACGAGTAAGAGGAAATTTGACCTAAACACAAACAGCGCAGAAACGTAAAAACAGCAGTGGTCACTAAAGGACGGATTTGTGTAAAACCGCCTGGTCCCTAAGGGGTTAATTCACCGGAAATCCATCTAAAACCTTTCCAGATTCCTCAAAAAAAAAAATTAATTGGCTCCTTTTTTATTTTTAAATGTTGTAAGGACTTTTTGCAAGGACTTAACACTAAGCCCATATAAAACTGAATGGGGGGGGGGGGGGGTTATGGACCCCTCTGTAAGTGGTTTACACCACAAAAGTCTAATTTAAGCCATGAATCCATTATCCATATTGGAGAGGAGAAAACTAAACTTTCTTTCGTGTTAATTTCAGGGAAACCGATTTGATCAAGAGGGCCTGCTAAAAAGAAGTGCCACCCTATACGTCGGGAACTTGTCCTTTTACACCACCGAAGAACAAATCCATGAACTGTTCAGCAAAAGTGGTGACGTGAAGAAAATCGTCATGGGTCTCGATAAGGTTAAGAAGACTGCTTGTGGGTTTTGTTTTGTGGAGTATCCTTTTCTTGACGAAGTGCAGCAAGTAAACTATATGCACAGGTGTCTGCATCTAATACTGGGCCAACAGTGTCGGGCTTCTTGGAAGCATAAAGAGTATTCTTTTTGAAAATACGTAGGATACTGTATTAAAAAAAATTGACCCCTCGTTATTTTGGGGGGGGGGGGTTTAAGCTGAAATCACATAATTTCGCAAAAAAAAAATTAAAGTACTGGGTTCCCACTTCTAATTTTAACAAGCCTGCCCCATAGAATATTTACCCGCAAACACTTAGATGATATAATGTGGGGAAAAAAAAAATCCCTTTACACGCTATAGGTGATTTGAAAATTCAAATTTTATTGTATTTTTTGTTATTATAGGCAAGGCATGACGTATACATATAATGATATATTCTTATTCTGCCGAAAAAAATATGTAATTTGTCTGGGTTGTATAATAAACGTGACTTAAAATTGCGCTTAAACATGATGAGCGAAACTGGTAAAAAATGAGCTAAGGGAAATCAAATATGCTAAAGCAAATCACATATGCTAGGTTTCCATTTGCTGTTACGGAGATTGACAAAATTGTGACCCAGAAACTTTAGTGAAAATCTAATTCCCTGTAGGTCAGAAGGTTCAAACGAGCTATTCTCGTAAGGATATTCATACCGACTGCAAAGTAAAGATAAAATGATATCATTCTATCAGGGCCGATTTCCGATTCTCGTCAGACTTTCTGGCCGCTATTTTGTAACTTTAACCACTTGGCTGCTAAGGACGCGCTCAGCGCGTCCTGCCAAGTGTTCCTCCTGTGCTACGGATGCGCTGCGCGCGCGTGTCCTAGCACAGGAGGCAGCAATCAGCCGGGAACAGCCTGCCCTTCCAAACCGTGCCTGCCTTTTAACCCCTTGGGTGCCGGATCACGATAAAGCGCTGGAGCGCTTCCGGGAATGCCCCCTGACGACTGGATATCACACTGCACAGCACGATGACGCCAGTCTTGGAGTTAACCCCTAACTGCCAGCAATGGTGGAGATAGGGGTTTCCAATGAACCCCCCCCCCCATCTCCCGATCCGTGGCAGCTAGGGGTTAATGTTTGGTACTGTTGGATCGGCCAGAGCATGGCCTTCCCAACGATGCCAAACATGACCATGTAAAAATTAAAGAAAAATATATATATTTTTTTTTTTAAATTTGTTAATGCAGCAATATTGTTCCCATTTCAATTATAATGTGAACAATGATGCTGCACTAACAATTTTTGTATGCGGTGTGTTTGTTTAAAAATAGCGAAATTTTCCCCAAAAAAATGTAACGAGTCCCCATTTCTAATTTTTTTAACAAGTGCACCCCATAGAAAATATAACGCAAATGCTTGCATGTCAAAATGTGAACAAAAAAAACCCCTTTACACATTGTAAGTTATTGAAAATTCAAATTTTATTGCATTTTTTTGTTATAATATACAGACCGGACATAACTTATACATATAATAACATATTATGAATCTGCCGGAAAGAACGATCTATACTATGTCTGGGTCATATATTAAAATAAGGGTTCAAAACGTGGTTAAACATGAGCGAAACAGGTAAAAAATGAGCTCAGCACAGAGGCGTGAAATGGCTCAGCAGCGAAACGGTTAAAGTTGTGAAAAAATCAACACAAATCTGACAGTATGCCATTAAACACATTCTGTTATCAAAATTGAAAAGATTTGAACCATGTCCATTTCATTTATTCAATTTTAATGAAGAAATATTTTTTATTTTTACAAACAATATGATCATGTCCAGACTCTGACCTTTGCAATGATTCCCTCATGACCCTGTACGTAAGGGCTCGGCAACTTTGGTCCTCCCAGATGTTTTGGAACTACATCTGCCATGTTTAGCTACTCATTAGGTTCTTGGAGTGTAGTTTCAAAACATCTGGAGGGCCAAAGTTGCTGGTCCTGCTGTACGAAATAGGTACCAGAACTACAGGGGACAAATAGACTCCTGCATCTCCTGTACAGGGAATTCCCTGCCAGATGGGAGGGAAACACAATTTATGTTATCAGGCTCATGCACAATACAGACATTGTTCATCGCTGTTCCGGTAAGCTAGCTTGTCCAAATAAAATGCTGATACACATCAGTAACTTGCTGAATATCGGCCACCGATAAGTAGCTTTGCAGTAGACCAGTTATCTCCTGTCTTCTTGCTATTGATAAGAGAAACGCTGTGGACTCTTTTTTTTTTTCCTAAACAAAAAAAAATTGTATGTGTGATATATATATATATATATATATATATATATATATCACACATACATCTCCTTATATCCTCATTTGCAGGTCCTACCCAGAATTCCTTGCTGCATATGAGCTCTGTGGGCAAAGCAGTTAATCTAAATTGCTGAATGTGTAAATATCCAACTTTTTTAATATGTCTATCAAAAGTGAGTACACCTTCACGTTTTTGTAAATATTTTCTATTCATGTAACAACACTGAAGAAATTACACTTTGCTACAATGTAAAGTCGTGAGTGTACAGCTTGTATAACAGTATACATTTACTGTCCCTCAAAAAAACTCAACACACAGCCGTCAATGTCTAAACCGCTGGCAACAAAAGTGAGTACACCCCTAAGTGAAAATGTCCAAATTTTTTTTTTCTTTCTTTTTTGAGAAAGGATTTTACCAGGAAGGATACATTAAGATTTCTCTTGTTTTCAAGTATGTCCTGGGTGGCGAGTGTGTACCGTTAGGTGTCTTGCCAAGGACACTTACTGGAGAGGTTGCTAGCTGGGATCGAACCCATGACTCCACAGGCTCTCTCTACGCAGAGCAGTGAAATTACCTCTACTCCACCCAGCCGGTACCCAAAGTGTCAATATTTGTGTGGCCACCATTATTTTCCAGCACTGCCTTAACCCTCTTGGGCATGGAGTTCACCAGAGCTTCACAATTTGCCACCGAAGTCCCCTTCCACTCCTCCATGATGACATCACGGAGCTGGTGGATGTTAGCGACCTTGCGCTCCTTCACCTTCCGTTTGAGGATGCCCCACAGATGCTCAATAGTGTTTAGGTTGGCTTGGCCAGTCGATCACCTTTACCCTTGGCTTCTGTAGCAAGGCAGAGGTTGTCTTGGAGGTGTGTTTGGGGTCGTTAAGTTGGAATACTGCCCTGTGGCCCAGTCTCCAAAGGGAGGAGATCCTGCTCTGCTTCAGTATGTCACAGTACATGTCGGCATTCATGGTTCCCTCAATGAACTGTAGCTTACCAGTGCCGGCAGCCCCAGACTATGACACTCTCACCACCATGCTTGACTTTAGGCAAGACACACTTGTCTTTGCATTCCTCACCTGGTTGTAGACACACACACGCGTGACACCATCTGAACCAAATATGTTTATCTTGGTCTCCTCAGACGCAGCGCGTTTCCGACGTCAGCACCTTGATGCACAGAGTGGCTTTTCATATCCTTTTAAAATTTTTATTTTTCATATTCATTTTGTTTCCATAATTCCTTTTTTTTTTCTTTTTTCTTTTTTCCTTTCTACGTCTGTCAACAAAAATGGACCGTGTGGTGTCTACAGTATCTTCCGTCCGTTGTGCACACACCCAGAGTGCGCTCAGACTGCGTTCGTCTCCAATTAGCCTAAATTGGACACTCACGTTTTGTTGCCAGCGGTTTAGACATTAATGGCTGTGTGTTATTTTGAGGGGACAGCAAATTTATAGCAAAGTGCCATTTCTTCAGTGTTGTCACATGAAAAGATATAATAAAATATTTACAAAAATGTGAGGGGTGTACTCACTTCTGTGAGATACTGTATTTTATCACAAAAAAAGAGCACTCCAGATCAATGACCACATTCCATCAGATCATTCTACTTAAAAATTGTGAATTTGTTTTTAAAAAATTAAATAAAAATATTAAATCGCTGGGGGTATAAATGATGGGAATTTAGTTCACAAAATATGATCATATTTTGCTTTTATGAATATTTGCTCTTTGAGGCTAGCGTCAGACGAACGCAGTCATCACGTCCGTGTCGCCGCACAGTTTAATGTCCGTCGTAGCATTGATTTTGCGATCAATAGAGACCAACACACGAAGTACACTAAAGTGCGCACGCACCACGCAGGTGGCAACAGACGCCATTTAGGCCTCAACGTAAAAGCGCTACAACAGACGCCCAGAGTGCCCCGCGTCCGCATACTGGCTTGTGTGCATGATGACCTTAGACGCAGCGCATTTGCGACGCCCACCACGTTGACTCTTAGAAGTTTCTTTTGGTCTGGCTGACACTACCTGCCTTTTTATATTTTTTCCTTTCTACATCCGTCAAAAAAAACCAAAAAACAGACCATGTGGTGTCTACAGTATCTTCTGTCAGTACGTCTGTCCGTTGTGCACGCACGCAGAGTGCGTTTGTCTGACAGCCTGAAATGGAATGGTCTGTTGGAATGTGGTCATTGATCTGGAGGTTGTTCTAGATCTATATCTCTTGGATGCACCCACTTTTGTTGCTTGTTTTAGGGTGGGTGTGTAAAATCAATTCCTACCCAATTATCGTGATCTAAACTTCCCTTGGAATATTTCTTGTCCTTCATTGTTTTCCTCACGAGTGCGATATTGCAGCATTTATTGTCAATGTCTCTCCCCCCCCCCCCCCATGTGTTACATGATACATTTTGTATTTTTTTTTTTTTTTTTAAGACCTCGAAGCAATTTCCTTAACCTTAATCTTAGATATTACACAAGGGGAGAGGCAGAACATGCAATGAGGTTTATTAACAGTACAAGACTGGATGACCGAGTCATTAGGACCGACTGGGATACAGGATTTAAGGAAGGCAGACAGTATGGAAGAGGAAAATCAGGCGGCCAAGTAAGATGTCATCTGCATATAAAACTTTGTGCCACATGTTCTTTCACATAGAGTCTAAGGGCTAGATTTTGAAGACTGGTGGCAACGTAACCAGAGCTCAGGTAATCCTTATGTGAACAATTACTGTCTAATGGAGTTTATCAGGGCACGGTTTACATTTACACCTGACTTGGAATCTAGCCACAAGTTGTGTGTAGGCTTAACAAGAACTCTGGTAAAAGTGAGGATTGCAAAAGAAACGAGCCCATGGATCTTGTTATGGTTCAAGGTTTACATCTGGCCCTGAATCCTTCCCTTAAAGGGCTACTACCACCAAAAAATTAAACTTTCTTATTGTTTATTTCATGTTGTTGTTACGTGTGTTTTTGTTTTTCTCTTGTATGTTTAGCTAAGAAAATATTTTACTCTATTTGTGTCACTGGGTGTATCCATTGTGTGATCTTTTTTGTAGGGTTGCACCGATACCGATACTAGTATCGATATCGGTGCCGATACCGGGTACTGCAGGAGTACTTGGTACTCGTGCAGTACCCCCGATATTTTTTTCCAATCCCGGAAGCCGGCATTGAGCCGGCATCCGAGGGGCTGGGGCGGCTGTCCGAATGCTCTATCGGCATTCGGACAGGCCCTGCAGCTGCTCTCCGCATTGTTTAACACTTACCTTCCTGAGCGCCGCCGGGAAAGTCTTTGTGTGTGTGTGTGCGCGCGCGCGCTCCTTGGAAGGTCCCCAGCCGCGACCACGTGGGACCATGTGATCGCGGCTGGGGTCCTTCCAACGAGCGCACGCGCGGAAACTTTCCCGGCGCCGCTAAGGAAGGTAAGTTTGAGCGGAGAGCAGCTGCAGGGCCTGTCCGAATGCCGCTAGAGCATTCGGACAGGCCCTGCAGCTGCTCTCCACTCATACTTACCTTCCTGAGCGACGCCGGGAAAGTGTCCGCACGCGCGCTCGTTGGAAGGACCCCAGCCGCGATCACATGGTCCCACGTGGTCGCGGCTGGGGACCTTCCAAGGAGCGCGCGCAAAGACTTTCCCGGCGTCGCTAAAGGAAGGTAAGTATGAGCAGAGGGGGGCAAATCCATGTGCTGGGGGGCATTATCCACGAGCTGGGGCAATATCCATAAGCTGGGGGGGAGCAATATCCATGAGCTGGGGGAGCAGTATCCACGAGCTGGGGGGCAGTATCCACGAGCTGGGGGGCAGTATCCACGAGCTGGGGGGCAGTATCCACGAGCTGGGGGGCAGTATCCACGAGCTGGGGGGCATATCTATGAGACCTGGGGGCTTTATATGAGGTCTGTTCTTATTGGAAAGCGTCACGTGACATAAAATAAAAGTATCGATACTCGGTCTTAAAAAAGTGGTATCGGTGCATCCCTACTTTTTTGTGTTGTAAAGATTTTGGGGAGGGGGGGCAGTTAACATCATTTGCCCCTAATTGGCTTTGGCCATAGAATTGAGTGAATGGGTCAGTCACAGACTTGCATCATTGTATTGTGTGGGATGTATTCAAAGGACCTAATCGGGGTAGATCAGAAGTCCTTTTTTTATTTCCCTGTCTTATCTGGAGAACCCAATACATCCCCTGCTGCTTCATCTAAAAATTCACTCCTCCAACCAACTGACTGTTAAATACTGTAGAAGCTAAACCATAGCTGTGAAGTAAAACGTTTGCACAGATTTTTGTAAATGTTGCAACATGGGAAAAATCCATAAAATGGAAACGCATGTAAAAAAAGGAAAAATAAAATTAGGCCTTTTTTTAATCTAATTGCTTGAAGAAAAACCAGCATGTGCTAAATTTGTAATGCACAAATAATCTAGTTAGTTTATGCAAGTGGTGGTAGTGTCCCTTTTTGTCTCCCACGTTGTTGGTATGCATTCTGTGGCCGAAGGAATGGGTAAGTCTAATTTTTATTGTATTACAGTTGAAAGGCTTGTTTTTAGATCTCGCCATAAGAACATGTTTGTAGTGCAGTATGTGAGCCGTCACATTATTCTTCTGCCATATCACCTCTCAACACACATTCTAAGCGTGAAAGACTTCTACTGTTCCATGTTCACTGACTACTAAGGCAGTCGCCCCCAAACTTGTCCTCAAGTACCCCTGGCAGGCCAGATATCTGAAGCATAGCACAGGTGATAGGATTTGCTGCTCAGTGATTGCAGCATTCAGTCTGCTTTTCCCCAAGGTGATCCTTTTAAAATCTGGCCTGTTAGGGGGACTTGAGAACCAGGGTTGGGAAACACTTCTTTGGAATATTCTACCCCTATCTCATGTGGAGGGAAAGTTATTGCCGCTCACGGCTCCTCCTCTTTGGCTCATGGCCTCCTGGTCTAGCAATTGAAGCTGTTAAGGTTCCTCATGTATACAATATCATTTCTAACATGGCTTTCTTTTTTTATTTTATTCTTTTTTGCAAGGTAAGAGACGAATATCGTAAAGACTATGATGCTGGAAGAGGTGGATATGGGAAAGTCGTCCAAACCTTCTGAAAAACCTCTGTTTTGGGACTGTCAAATGGAAAATATCCCTTCCTAGTTGCGATCATACTCTTCAGGGAAAAAAGTGCTATTGGATTCACAAAAGTCGTTTTTTTTTTTTTTAATTTTAGTAAGCATTGGTTCATCAATGTTTCGCTCCTCTGCATCAGCGACTTGAAAACCTCCCATGCAAGCGAACTAGCATAAAATATGGATTAGACATGCAGTGCACTGCCTGTTTATGTAAATACGAGGAACGTTCACTAGATAGATGGGCTTTTTATGATGGTAAACATGTACTTTTCATTTTGAGCTGCTGTGTCTGAATGTCATGGTTTTCAGCTTGCATCTTTTACAATAAAACGTGTAACTGTCAACTTTGTCATCAATTTATATAGCCCTTGTTTTTGCGATGCAGCCTTGAACGAGGCTGGATTGATGCATACGCAATAAATGTCAATTTTCTACCCGACTGTGGACTGAGCGGTCGGGCAAATTGGACCTGCAGGAGAAGGCTGTGTTTGTGCACTGCCTGGGACCCAGCGCAGCAGTTGGAGATGGCCTGCATGACCCGCTGGAGCTGCATTTCCTTGGCTCCTGCCTGGAGGACCTGGCCTGCGAAGACTGCCAATACCTGCGCAAGTGTGAGACTGGGTGGGGAGGTGGCCTGGCCCAGCCCACCTGCCTCATCTACCTGCTGCACTCCAGAACCATGAGGTTGCTGCTTGCCTCCACCGCCTGCTTCTCCAGCCACACCTACCATCTCCCCCAGAGTCGGGGAGCAGTGGTGCCACCGACTGGGAGAGCGGGGCAGGGAGGGACCGTATACAAGGAGCTGCTGCTCTACACCAGTAGTTCCCAACTGCAGTACTCAAGTACCCCTAACAGGTCAGGTTTTCCAGATATCTGAAGCACAGGTGATAGGATTTGTTGCTCGGTGATTGCAGGATTCAGTCTGCATTTCCCCAAGGCAATTCTTAAAATCTGGCCTGTTAGGGGTACTTGAGGACCCTGGTTCGGAACCAGTGCTCTACACCATGGCCTTCTGCACCCACCTTCCACCAGAGGGTCAGCCCCCAGGAGCAGCTCTGGCATGTTCGTCTGGACAATCCTGGCCAGGTACCCACTGCACAGCCAGCCCTGAGCCAGCTAACCTCAGTGCTGTGACCCCCCCCCCAACCTCAGGGCTGTGTATGTGGTTGGGGGGTGGGGCTCCTGTTCTGTGTGTGACCTTGCGTCTAGGCTAGGTACAGTCAGGTCCAGAAATATTGGGACATCGACACAATTCTAACATCTTTGGCTCTATACACCACCACAATGGAGTTGGAATGAAACAATGTGCTTTAACTGCAGACTGTCAGCTTTAATTTGAAGGTATGTACATCCAACTCAGGTGAACGGTGTAGGACTTACAGCAGTTTGCAGATGTGCCTCCCACTTGTTAAGGGACCAAAAGTAACGGGACAATTGGCTTCTTAGCTGTTCCATGGCCAGGTGTGTGATATTCCCTCATTACCCCAGAGTTAATTTCACATGTGCTATTTGCATTTGGAATCTGTTGCTCTCAACTCTCAGTGACAGCTCTTTTGGAGCTCATCTTATCAGTGAAGCAAGCCATCAGAGCACGAACATTAGGCGTGGCCAAAACAACTGTTTGGAACATTCTCAAAAAGCAGGAACGCACCGGTGAACTCAGCAACACCAAAAGACCCGGGAGACCACGGAAAACAACTGTGGTGGATGATCAAAGAATTCTTTCCCTGGTGAAGAAAATACCCTTCACAACAGTTGGCCAGATCAAGAACACTCTCCAGGAGGTAGGCGTATGTGTGTCAAAGTTAACAATCGAGTGTTCACCACAAAATGTAAACCATTGGTGAGCCTCAAAAACAGGAAGGCCAGATTAGAGTTTGCCAAACAACACCTAACAAAGCCTTCACAGTTCTGGAACAAGATCCTATGGACAGATGAGACCAAGATCAACTTGGACCAGAGCAATGGGAAGAGAAGAGTATGGAGAAGGAAAGGAACTGCTCATGATCCTAAGCATACCACCTCATCAGTGAAGCATGTTGGTGGTAGTCTCATGGCGTGGGCATGTATGGCTGCCAATGGAACTGGTTCTCTTGTATTTATTGATGATGTGACTGCTGACAAAAGCAGCAGGATGAATTCGGAAGTGTTTCGGCCAATATTATCTGCTCACATTCAGCCAAATGCTGCAGAACTCATTGGGCGGCGCTCCACAGTGCAGATGGACAATGACTCAAAGCATACTGCAAAAGCAACCAAAGAGTTTTTGAAGGGACAGAAGCGGAATGTTATGCAATGGCCAAGTCAGTCACCTGACCTGAATCCCATTGAGCATGCATTTCACTTGCTGAAGACAAAACTGAAGGGAAAATGTCCCAAGAACAAGCAGGAACTGAAGACAGTTGCAGTAGAGGCCTGGCAGAGCATCACCAGGGATGAATCCCAGCGTCTGGTGATGTCTATGCGTTCCAGACTTCAGGCTGTGATTGACTGTAAAGGATTTGCAACCAAGTATTAAGAAGGGAAAGTTTGATTTATGATTATTATTCTGTCCCATTACTTTTGGTCCCTCACAAGTGGGAGGCACATCTGCAAACTGCTGTAAGTCCTACACCGTTCACCTGAGTTAGATGTACATACCCTCAAATTAAACCTGACAGTCTGCAGTTAAAGCACATTGTGTTTGTTTCATTCCAACTCCATTGTGGTGGTGTATAGAGCCAAAGATGTTAGAATTGTGTCTATGTCCCAATATTTCTGGTATACTCCAACTATGCTATTGCACTAATGGATGGTGCTACCCTGGGTGGTTCCTCCTATTCACCCCACATAAACTGTTAGAAAAAAAGGTACGAGTGCACTCATGGATATAAATAAACCTATAAGTAACTACTTATCTTTTAGGAACGCTGTTTGCTCCAAGGTCAGTATAAATGACTTCCAGGTGTTATTCTCCTTTGTATATTTTCTCCCGGAAAGTAGTATACTTTTGCTGGAGGTTCCAAACGAATGAACGTTTTGAAATTCGGGGTTTTTTTGGCAAGAAATTACGCCAAACTGCAAAGATCTGGGTAATCAAAACATTTATTAAAATAAAAACAATCGTGACTTTTTCAAGGATTATAAAAATATACCCTTGATCGATGCATATATATATATATATATACACTATATCCCCTTAATTGGTACTGTCCTCCCTTTCCGGTGGCGTCCTCCACGTGTTCCGGTGTGGTTTTCTAAAGTGTCTCTCCTTCATGTTCCCCTACTTCCGATTCTACAGCAATCCCGCGCTTCAGTCCCGGTATTGTTGCTTGAAGTTCCGGTTTCACTTTGCTCCGATACGTCACTTCCGTCGAAGCCTTTCTCCACTCTCGTACACTCCAAGTGTCCTCTTTGGTGATTTTTATTGGTCTTTGGCCACTTTCATTTTGTCCTGCAATGATCTCTGGCTTCAACAGATTCTACTGTATATGACAAACGGACCATCCCCTTCACTTCTCCAGTATACATCGCAGCTTCCTTCATCTTTACAATAATTCCTTAAGAAAAAAGAAAGATTGCAGATATATAGAATAGCTCACTGTATTATATTACAGGCAATTGACTATATCTATATCAATATTGAGGCCTTTGCCTTTTAAGGAACCAAGTTCTAATATCCATTTTGTTTCTCTAAGAGCAATATTCTTTTCTTTCCTGTGAACATTTAACATAGCAATATGTTTGGTATCATTGGGTCACAGTCTGGCCTAACTTATGTGGAGTGCAAAGAATGGAGATACGGGGGTCCAAAGTACCCTGGGCTTTCTGGGGGGGGGGGCCCCACGACAAATTAACGTGAGAGTGTGTCTAAAACCGTTGGCACATTGGACAGTAAGCATGATGCATTGCGGAATCGAATTGACAGGACAATGTACTGGGTGGATGCAGTAGAGGTATCCTCACTGCTCTATAAATGTGGAGACCCAGGTTTGAATCCCGACCTCTCCAGTAAGTGTCCTTGGCCAAGACACCTATCGGCTGTGGAGTCCAGTGGTAACGCAAGTCAAAATACCATTCAGCACGTCCCTCCAATACAACTGTGTAATCTCGACTTTACGAGAAGCAGGTTTGACATAACCACCAGGTCGCTGATCTACGATCATGGAAAGATGACCCGATCCCACTCAAACGCCTCCAGCTATTTATTTTTTTTCCCCCCTTGGTCATGACACCTAATGATATGGTTGCACCTACCTCACAAAATACTTGTACGTCTCATAGATTATAAATTCCCTTGGGAAAAGGGACCCCCCGAATCAGGTCATATCATCCATGTGTGGTATTACAATGTATAAACTCCTTGTACACTGATCTTGTCAACCGCTGCAGAATATGTGGCACTATGTAAATGAAAGGATAAGAATTGGTATTGAATCGTAAGACCAGTGAAGATGCACACCCCAAGTTTTTATACATCAAAACTATATGCAAGATATTTTTATTGCGTCACTACGGTTCCGTAACTCTCATGCCATTTTTCGGCAACAGATTCTTCTCCATATATGTTCTATGTCAGATTATGGTATTCTTTTTGTAAGTGTGCCGGCTGGGTGGAGTAGAGGTAACTTCACTGCTCTGCATGGGTTCGATCCCGACAAGAGCTCCTCTCCAGTAAGTGTCCTTGGGCAAGACACCTAACGGTACATACTCGCCACCCAGGACATACTTGAAAATGAGAGAAATCTCAATGTATCCTTCCTGGTAAAATCCTTTCTAAAAAAAAAAAATGTGAGACCAGGTGTTTTGCTCAGAAGTTTTTGTACAAAGGTTCTTTTGGATTTGATCAATTTAAAGAAATGAGACAATTTATTAAGATTAACTTGTCTTTTAATAAACAGCTTAAGAAATAATATATATGTAGCGCTCACTCCCGGAGGAGCCGCTGAAATTGAACCTCGGGTCAGTCTCCCCGCACTAGGGAATAAGTATACTCCAGCACCGTTGTGGTTTTTATAAATTATATGGTTTACTAGAATAAATGGCATATAATGAATAACACGGTGTTCGTATATATATTTACAGTACTTCGTAATGCGGGAAACGCGCAGCGGAAAAGAAATACGATGCTTCGTAATTCGAGAAACGCGCAGCGGAAAAGAAATACAATGCTTCGTAATTCGAGAAACGCGCAGCGGAAAAGAAATACAATGCTTCGTAATTTGAGAAACGCGCAGCGGAAAAGAAAAAGGAAAATATATATCTTTAACCCCTTTTTGTGTTTGGGGAGTGAGTCCCGCACAGGTTATGTCTCAGAATGTTAGCGTGTGTGTGTTATGGTACCCGGGTACAATATTCAACTGGCCAGTGAATTGCTTATGAGGTATCTTCGACTAGTCAAGTTGGGGCCCTGTGGGTTTTGGAAACAAACAGCAGCGTGCTTTCTTTATTCACAAACGGCCTGGAAGGCCTCTCACTCATCCGCCAGATACTTGGTGCTCCGCTCGACCCAGGACGTCTCTCAGCTCGATCTTGGCTGGGATTCTCTGGGCTACCGGATCCGCTGTCTTGCCTTTCTGTAGCTGCTGCAAGATGTCCAGCTCACCGCCTGCTCTCCCTGTCCGATCGATCTGCGGTGCTCCTAACTCGGGGTCCTCTCGCTCACTTGGTATCAGCATGGGTATTCCTGTGAATCACTGGGTCTTCCTCTGGTAAGGCTGAATAACCCGGTCTGTAACTCTGTCAGGCCCCAGCTGCGCTCCGGCCTAGTTACTGTCTCGCTCTGCTGCTCTGCGTCTTGCTTCTCTCACTCCCTGGCGCGCTCTGCCAGCTCTCTCCACGAGGCTCAGGATGTAACACTCTGTGTCCCACCCACTTCCTGTGTCCGCTCCCAAAGCATGCCGGGAAATGTAGTCCCAATGTTCAATGTCTCTCATCGCGCTGTCTCCCTCCGGTGGCCAAAATAGGTACTGCCACGACAGGGAATTAAACCCAGCGCTACACTCTTCCCCTCCTAGAACTCTTGGGTCTCTCCAAGGAGGTACAACAGTTGCATTACATTTCAACACAGTTTAGGTAACATATACAGGCTCAGCAGCAAGCATACAGTGGGTTATATACACTTCCTCAAGTTGACTCATAGCAGACACTTCGGGCAACCTTCGCACTGTGGTGACGGCCTCTTCAGTGCTATGTCCTGGTGAGTCGTAGGTGAGTCGCTGGGGCGGTCGAACAGAGCGTTTTGGTTCTGGCTCAATCAGTTCCTCTTCAGGTGGAAGTACTATAGGCGCGTTCTGTTCTTCTTTCTACCACTGGAGCAGCCATCTCTTCGGAGTATGCTCCTTCCAGTGAAGGCATAGAACTGTAGTCATAAGATTCAACTTCAGGAACTACAGGGATTGCAATAGTCTCAGGAACTTCTAACTGAAATTCAGGAGCTTCAGGCCTCAAATTACTTTCCCACCGTTCAGGAACCGCGATAACCTCTTCAGGCTCCGGTGAGCGCATCCAGTCCAGACAAAAACTCTCTTCCTCACTGTCCCTTTCGCTCTCTTCGACAACCCGGGTCTGCTGAGACCGAGTAACGGGAGGCAGACGTGGAGCAGGCGGATTTGGCAGAGAAGGTTCGTCCCCGACTGGTATCCTCACAGCCTCTCTCAAAGGTAACAAATGATTCCGGTGCCAGTTCTTAAGAGGTCCAGCCTTTCCATCCGGCCGGATTTGATACACCGGCAGACCCGGCAGTTGCTTGCAGACAATGTAGACTTGAGAACTCCATCTATCCGCCAACTTTTGCCTCGCAGCAGCACCCAAGTTCATCAACAAAACCCTATCACCGGGTTGTAGATCCTGTATCCGAACTTTCAAGTCATAGTTCCTTTTGTTCCTTTGCTCCCTGTTTCCTGAGGTCAAACGGGCCTGTTCAAACGCAGAGGCCAGATTCTTTCGAAGTCTATCCACGTAATTTCTATGGGAAGCTACCGACGTCTGGTCTAGAGATAACCCAAACGCCAAATAAACCGGCAGTCGAGCTTCTCTTCCGAACATAAGACGGTACAGTGAGTATCCAGTGGCGTCACTCTCCGTACTGTTATATGCATGCACCAGAGTAGCTATGTGACGACTCCAACTCTGCTTCTCTGTGTTTGACAATGTCCCCAGCATATTTAGCAGCGTGCGATTAAACCTTTCAGGCTGAGCATCACCTTGAGGGTGATATGGTGTAGTTCGGGTCTTTTGGATTCCCAACAGTTCCAACAATTGCCCAACAAGTCGGCTTTCAAAGTCTCTACCCTGATCAGAGTGTATTCTCCTTGGTAGGCCGTAGTGAACAAAGAACTTCTCCATCGGAACCTTTGCTACTGTCGGAGCGCGTTGGTCTTTCGTGGAAAAGGCTTGGGCGTAACGTGTGAAGTGATCAGTCACTACTAAAATATTCCCTTGCCCACTAGCATCCGGCTCTAAGCACAGGAAGTCAATGCACACCAAATCCATGGGTCCCTGACTCTGCAGATGGCTCATTGGAGCGGTTCGGGTCAGTAGGGTCTTCCTCTGAATACACCTTAGACATGAATGGCAATAACTTTCCACTTCAGCTCTCATGCAAGGCCAATAGAACCTGTCTCGCACCAGCTTAAAAGTCCTTTCAGCACCCAAATGTCCATGCTCATCATGTAGCGATCGCAGCACACTCTCCCTATGTTTAGTGGGAAGGAATAACTGTTGGGTCTCTTCAGCATTGGTTGAGGGGCCCCTTCGGTAGACCACCCCATCCAACATCTTCAACCGTTCCCACTCTTTGTAGACCAATCTGGCTCCCTCTGGGGAATTGGTCAGTAGAATTTCACGCTGGTTCGCAGTTAGGGCCTTTATGGTTAACGCAATTAAAGGGTCTCTGGCCTGATCAGCTTTCAGGTCCTGGTTTGAAAAGGTAGGTAGACTTTCATCCCTCAATTGCGTAAGGTTGCAGTAGAACTCCGGAACAGCCGCAGCCATGACTCCTATGGCCTCCGCTTCAATCCCTCCCTTGACCCGGTGCTCTGCTCCTTGACACAAAGCTTGGACCCCGTCTGGAGTTAACTGAGTCCATTCTGCAGCGTAGGGTCTTTTCGACAAAGCATCAGCATCTCGATTATTCACCCCAGGGCGATACTTCAGGCTGAACCGAAACCCTGACAGAGCGGCCAACCACCGATGTCCCGTTGCGTCCAGTTTCGCAGTAGTAAGAATATAGGTAAAGGGATTGTTATCCGTCTTTATCACAAACTCAGCTCCATACAGATAGTCCTTTAACTTGTCTACCACTGCCCACTTTAAGGCTAGGAACTCCAACTTGTGGGTAGGGTAGTTCTTCTCTGAAGGCGTAAGGCTCCGGCTCACGTACGCTACAGGCCTCAGCAATCCACCATACTCTTGATACAGGACTCCTCCTAGACCTTCTCTGCTGGCATCCACATGTAACTCATACGGCTTGTGAGGGTCCGCGTAGGCCAAGACAGGAGCTTGAGTTAGACTCTCTTTCAGCTTCAAGAAAGCACCTTCACATTGACTAGTCCACTCTCCCTGTATGGACTCTCGAGCTTTCCTTGGTCCTGGAGCTGACGGGTTTCGGTCAGAGACCTTGCAGTCTTCTTCTATGCTTTCCTTCTGTAGGAGTTTGTTCAGTGGTTGAGCTATTTTTTCGAATCCTCCTACAAATCTTCGATAATAGGAACAGAACCCCGAGAAAGATCTAAGTTCAGTGACGTTTTCGGGGTCTAGGCCAAGAAGCTACGGCCTCCAACTTCTGAGGATCTGTTGAAACACCTTCTGCTGAGACCACATGTCCCAAATACGTAACAGACGGTAGGCAAAATTGACATTTCTCCAGAGACAGTTTCAATCCCTCTTCATGGAGCCTCTTCAAGACCTTCTCCAAACGTTGCTCATGCTCTTCCAGAGTCTTCCCGAACACAATTATGTCATCCAGGTACACTAATACTTCGATCAGATTCATGTCCCCGACTGTCTTCTCCATTAACCGTTGGAACGTGGCTGGAGCCCCCGTAAGGCCTTGAGGCATTCTGTTGAATTCAAAGAACCCCAGTGGACAGATGAACGCCGTCTTCTCTTTGTCTTCAGGATGCATTGGTATCTGGTGATACCCACTTCGCAGGTCTACTACACTAAACCATTTTGCTCCAGACAAACACTGTAAGGCATCTTCTATCCGAGGAGTAGCATATTGGTCTGGGATGGTTCTCCGATTCAACGTGCGATAGTCTATGCATAGGCGGACAGAACCATTCTTCTTCCGGACCATTACTATTGGAGATGCGTATGGACTCCTGGACTCTTGGATCACCTTGGTTCTTTGCAGTTCATTCAGCTGTTCTCGCAGATCATCCAAGTCTCCCAGCGGAACTCGTCTTGACCTTTCACGAAACGGCTTGTCTTCTTGTAATCGAATGCGGTGCTCAGTACTTTTAGCTAGGCCTACGTCGAACTCATCTTTCGAGAACAATTCTCTCCACTTTAGAACTTGAGACTGAAGACGTTTCTTCCATTCAGGTGAAATGGGAGCGTCCTTGGGGTAGAATCTTTCATCTGGAATCTCTTTATCCACTCCCCCTCCTAAATCGGTAGGAGAGAGAGGCGTAGCAGACGCTACTTGCCCGATAGGCATTCGTGCTTTAAGGACTACTGGAGAATCAGACACATTGCACACGCTGACTGAGACTCTTCCTCGTGTTCTTTTCAAAGCTTTAGTGGAGATTATTTCAGGAATTACTCCGGCTTCACTCCCATGATTAAAATCGGTTTCCAGTACCACATAGGGACCTGGTTGCGATCCGTTCAACTTGACTGAAGCCCGGAAGCTCGCTACTTCTCCTGCTTGCAGAACCTTCTCTGTTCCTTCTAATCTCCATAGGCGCCCCACTTCGGCAGGGGCGTTCTTTTCTTCGACCATCCTCTGATAGACTGGACGTAACTTTGGGTGTACTCCTTGAGTAGAACCTTCTTCCAATACGATAGGTGTCAGGAGACGTCGCACCAAATCAGTATTCATCCCCACTATCATGGAACTCCTGTTTGCCCCTGAAGGCCGAGGACACACAATGGCCAATGCATCACAACCTCCGGACTGTCCGATGACTTCGGATCCGATCTCCAACTTCACCTGTAGATACCTGTCATAAGGGAGTTTCTCAGTTCCAATACCCCAGATTTCCAGGTCCTTCAATTTCTGTAGAGGAATGTGCTTCAAGTGTTTCTCGTAGAAGTCTCGGTAGATCAATGTCACTTGAGCCCCTGAATCCAACAGGGCTTTAGTGTAGACTCCCTCCACTTGGATTGGCACAATAGGAGAAGGACCTATCAGCTGGTCAGGAAACTTGGTGGTGGCACCAGGACACTTAGACCCAGTTTGTTGTACCCTGGCGTTCTTCTTGGCCCGTGTAGGTTTTGGGTCTGCATTGCTTCCCCATGACGTAGGTCCAGATGCTAAGGGAGTGACTCTATCAGTCCTGGCAGGCTCAGCAGTTGGCCAGACTTTGGGCCCTCTCGCCCTCTTAGTCCTGGATTGATTTTTGGAGCGGGTTTCAACCTTCGGGCACCTAGGTTGCTCCTTCACTTGTGCCCTCTGGCGTTTCCCGCCGGTGAGGTAGATAACAGTCCTTCTAAGGCTTTCAAAAGCTCCTCAACTCTATTCCCTTCAGGCTTTCGGCCTTTGCATTGTGCACGGAAGTGGCCCATTTCTCCACAACCGAAACATCTCTTCTTAGAAAGCGGAGACGCAGTCGCCTGCTGTGATTCGGTTGAAGGACTCTGGCTAGACGCCACAGCAACTCCGGTTGTCTGCATGCCTGTAAGGAACTTCTGCATCTCTGTCTGCATCTCTGTCACCTTCAACAATACTCGGCACAGTTCCGCGTGCGCCTGTTGCAATTCAGCTTGAGCTTCTTGTACCTCCTTAACAGTTTTGCGCAATTCGCCTTGTGCAGAGAGGTTTAATTCTTTGACAGCCTTCTCTGTGGATTTAAAAGCGATCAGATGCTCTTGTTCGTCCACGTCGGATCCGTAGGTATCCAAAGAGATGCTTTCAGGCTGCAAACAGTCGTTATGCCTCACAGGTTGCGCGTAAGCTCTTTCTCCTCGCCTGAAGGATTTTTCTTCCAGTAAAGCCTCCTCCTCTCTGACAGCTCGGATCAGTTCCAGGTACTTCAGTTCTTGATTACCTGCTCTGCTTCTCAGCTGCAGCATCACTGGATCTAGAGGTTGAGAGCCCCTCAGGATCTGCTTTATTCGGATCTTATCCACTCCAGCCGGTTCGGCCCCTTTCTCCACTCAAAAAGAACATACGTGTGAGAGGTATCTGGGTTCTCTTTAATGTTCAGAATTAACCCCCGATGATCTGGTGTCAGCGCGGCCACGGCCTGGCGAATCTGATCTTCGGCCCAAGTGTCTGTGGGAATATCCATGACTATACACAATTCTAACTGACTACTGTGCTCCTCACACCATTCGGCAGCAGTGTCTGGATCCATATTTAACCCTTTAGATGCGTTTTTTCCAGAGACTGGATCCCGGACGAGCCCCCACGTGTAGAGCTCACTCCCGGAGGAGCCGCTGAAATTGAACCTCGGGTCAGTCTCCCCGCACTAGGGAATAAATATACTCCAGCACCGTTGTGGTTTTTATAAATTATATAGTTTACTAGAATAAATGGCATATAATGAATAACACGGTGTTCGTATATATATTTACAGTACTTCGTAATGCGGGAAACGCGCAGCGGAAAAGAAATACGATGCTTCGTAATTCGAGAAACGCGCAGCGGAAAAGAAATACAATGCTTCGTAATTCGAGAAACGCGCAGCGGAAAAGAAATACAATGCTTCGTAATTCGAGAAAACGCGCAGCGGAAAAGAAAAAGGAAAATATATATCTTTAACCCCCTTTTGTGTTTGGGGAGTGAGTCCCGCACAGGTTATGTCCCAGAATGTTAGCGTGTGTGTGTTATGGTACCCGGGTACAATATTCAACTGGCCAGTGAATTGCTCATGAGGTATCTTCGACTAGTCAAGTTGGGGCCCTGTGGGTTTTGGAAACAAACAGCAGCGTGCTTTCTTTATTCACAAACGGCCTGGAAGGCCTCTCACCCATCCGCCAGATACTTGGTGTTCCGCTCGACCCAGGACGTCTCTCCGCTCGATCTTGGCTGGGATTCTCTGGGCTACCGGATCCGCTGTCTTGCCTTTCTGTAGCTGCTGCAAGATGTCCAGCTCACCGCCTGCTCTCCCTGTCCGATCGATCTGCGGTGCTCCTAACTCGGGGTCCTCTCGCTCACTTGGTATCAGCGTGGGTATTCCTGTGAATCACTGGGTCTTCCTCTGGTAAGGCTGAATAACCCGGTCTGTAACTCTGTCAGGCCCCAGTTGCGCTCCGGCCTAGTTACTGTCTCGCTCTGCTGCTCTGCGTCTTGCTTCTCTCACTCCCTGGCGCGCTCTGCCAGCTCTCTCCACGAGGCTCAGGATGTAACCCTCTGTGTCCCACCCACTTCCTGTGTCCGCTCCCAAAGCATGCCGGGAAATGTAGTCCCAATGTTCAATGTCTCTCATCGCGCTGTCTCCCTCCGGTGGCCAAAATAGGTACTGCCACGACAGGGAATTAAACCCAGCGCTACATATACGTCACCATTGCATAGCAACATCTAGATCTGTCTGAGAGTTCCTTTGCAAACAGCTTGGGGTCTTGAACAGCCCAGCATGTCTTTTCTGCATATGAAAACTCATTCCAGGTGAAAAACCCTTTTAAAAGATGCATGTGCAAACCTCAAAAATCTGCAGAGCACTGTCTAAGGCCCGTGTCAGACGAACGCAGTCATCACGTCCGTCGTAGCATAAAATTATGATCAATAGAGACCCACACACAAAGAATGTCTGCACAGACGTGCGGACGCACAATGCACGTGGCACCGAACGCAATTTAGGCAAGAACGTCAAACCGCTAGGACGGACGCACAGTGCGCCACGTCCGCGTAGCTTTGTGTGTGAGTGATGGAACGTAGTCAGACGGACTGCATTTTTGACGGACAAAATGGTTTTTCATATCATGTATCAATTTTTTCATTTTACATATTAATTTTATTTCCCATCTACATCAGTCAAAAAAAAACGGGCCGTGTGGTGTCTACAGTATCATCAGTCAGAAAGTATGTCAGTTGTGCACAGACGCACTGTGCTCAGAATATGTTCGTCTGACATTAGCCACATTAGTCCCTTCTTACACTAATTGCAAAACTAAAAAACAAAACTGCCCAGAAATCTACATCATCATTCCACTCGCTCCATCAAGGCGTGGCCAAGGTCTTGATTTCCGCTTGGCGATTGCGTACAGTTGTAGATTTCTGCCAAAAAAAGTCACAACCGCAACCTGTCAATCATCTCCCAACTTCGGTCTCAAAATAACCAAGGACATGAAACTTAGATCATGTTAGGTAGCTAAGAGAGAGGAACTTAAGTCATATGCTAGAATGAGTTATATAGGGTGATTCACCATTTTAACTATTTCATCTACATATGAACTCATCATTTCGACCCCTTTCATTACAATTAAAATAATTACACCTGGCATCATTCCAAACTGCCACACATAAAAGACACTTGGACCAGGTCATGTATAGCAAAATGTTCATTTTTTTTTTAAAATAGTATAGAAATATAGTAAACATAAATGTCTACTCCATTTTTAGTTGCCTACATAGTTCACATCTCACACTAGCGTGACATCTGTTGCTTAAAAATGTGAGATTTACATAATTGTATCTGTTGAAAGCAGTTTCAGCACGGTCTGCGATGGGGAACCAATTCACTGGAGGACTTCATCGAACGCATCATATACAGCGGTCAGTTTGGAAACAAGGATGGTGCAGAACATTGCTGTCAGAGCGCTGTATGCTTCCAGGGCGCCACCTAGCGATAGCCAGCGAGGTTACTAACAAGATTTAGATACTGGAAAATATGGGTACTGCACCCTGAAACACTCCCAGCCTTCAAATAACCTTTACTTCGGGGGGGGGGGGGGTTTGCAACGAGTGTCTCACCCAGCAACACGTCATTGTAAGACTCTATTTTTCTTTGTGGCGGAATGAAATGAGTACTGCACCCATTACCTTCTTAAATTATGAGTACCTCACCCTGCAACACACCAACATATTAGGTAGGACAGTTAAAACATAACACAGAACTGTGTATGTGCGTTTACAATGAGTTTTATTGCTGTGGGGCTCTGTGAATGTGCACTGTGTATGAGCATATCACAAAGCCCAACAGCAAGAAAACTCACGCTCATGCACACCACATATTACCGTATCACAGAGATCCACAGCAATAAACTTCACAGCAATGTGCGCTGTGTATGTGCATATCACAAAGCTCCACAGCAAAACCATTGGCACATTGGGCAGTAATTGTGATGCATCGCAAAATCGAGTCATGGGACCGGTGAAGATGCACAACTCTAGTTTTAACATTTGGTAATTAGGTAATAAGTCCCAGTGTATGATTTATTCGTTTAAAAATGTAGACATTTAACCATAAAGTCAATGGCAATGGAGGATTTGATTATACTGGGAGTCAGTTCTGCCCAC
Organism: Leptobrachium leishanense; assembly: GCA_009667805.1. Taxonomy (NCBI): domain Eukaryota; kingdom Metazoa; phylum Chordata; class Amphibia; order Anura; family Megophryidae; genus Leptobrachium; species Leptobrachium leishanense. Next base: position 135,832,070 of record CM019066.1, on the reverse strand, counting down.
CTCTGTATCACAAATAATTTTTGTCTTGCTGTGCTGTTATCTTGGCTTTTTTTTTACATTCTTTATTCTGTGGTTCACTGCATAGTAGGCAAGATGAAAAGTTCTAGGATTCACATAACTATCTACGGATATTTGTGTAGCATGTACTGTGGCAGTTGTGTCGGGACATTTTAGAATCAGAAACATGTCAAACAAATAGGAAAGGTGAGAAGAAGCATAGACGGTTTGGAGAGTAGGTGGATCCAGCCCATGGGAGTGTAAGTCAAGACACCTCAAAACAGTAGAGCGGAGGCTTGGGTTTCTAACCAGGGCTCTTAACGCCTACATAAGCCTCACGCCTACTATTGGAGCCAAGACCTACCAAGGTGATGGGCTTCAACCATTGTGGTCTTATCACCAGGAGTTTGATTTCTGTGAAGGGATAAGGCCCTATATGGAATGAGGAATTTTAATCCTATCCCAAAATTGTATGTGGGGCAATATCATGAGTGTAGTAGCATTTTTGACCATCGAGTTCCTGAGAAGTGTTGAATGTTTTATTAATGAGGTGTGTGATCTAAACAATTTTTACATTTGCTGTGTAAGTAATAAATCTATTAGATGCTCACAAGGTCCTCTGTACAGCCCAAGGGGATGAAAGCACTGGACTCTTTATACAACAATATACCACACCACATGGGACTTAGAGCCGCTCAGCACTTCCTCAGAGGAAAGTACTCACCCTCAGAGACAGGTTTCATTTTATCTTTACTGGAGTTCATCCTCTGTCATAACTACTTTATGTTTGATGGGAAATTCTATCTGGAAATCCAGGGCACAGCTATGGGACATCCTGTGCCCCGAGTTATGCAAACCTCATCCTAGCATGGTGGGAAGAGTTGTTTGTCTTCACTGAGGAAATGTCTAGATTCACCACACATGTTGTCAAATTGTCACAATATATCAATGACATTCTTCTCCTATGGCAGTGGCCCCTTGACATCCTACAGGAATGGTTCTCCATGTTAAACGTAAATGATATTGGGGTACAACGGACCATGGTCATCGGTAATACTAAAATCACATTCCTGGACCTTGATTTTATTCAACTCTGCGTGGAGAGAGCCTGTGGAGACATGAGTTCGATCCCGACGAGCACCTCTCCAGTAAGTGTCCTTGGGCAAGACACCTAACGGTACATACTTGCTACTTAGGACATACTTGAAAACGAGAGAAATCTCAATGTATCCTTCCTGGTAAAATACTTTCTCAAAAAAAAACTCTTAACAAGGAGATAATAACTAAACTATACAGGAAACCTATGGCAGCCAATAACTTCCTCCAATGTTCTTCTTACCATCCAAATGGCCTAAAAAGGGGTATACCAACAGGCCTTCGTGCTAGACGAAACGGTTCCATCATCACAGATTTCCAGATAGAAACATCTCTTTCAATTTGTCTGCCTCTATCACAAGGGTATCCCAAAAAGTGCCTCAAACGAGCCTACAAAAGAGCCCTCTCTACATCAAGAGAGGAATTGCTCTCCCCTAAGGGAAGACCCAACAACAGTGCTTTGAGATTGCCAGTTACGACAGTGGGTGGAATAATATAAGATCCATTTGTGAGAAATATTGGTCTATTTTCCACATGGAAAAATCACTTTCCTGTTCTGCCCACTAGACCTTCATTTACGGCTAGACGAACCAAGAATTTGCATGACCATCTAACACTCAAATTTCTACAACCTATGACAAGAACGCAAACTTGGTTACAAGCCCCCTAGGGAACATATAGGTGCACACATTGCAAGGCTTGCAAATTTGTAAAAAAATCTAAGTTTTTCTAGTAACATCACTAAGAAGAATTATAACATCAAACAATATATCAACTGTTCTAGCAGTATCTTAGTGTATCTGATTTCGTGCAGTTGTGGAAATCAGTATGTGGGAAAAACTATCCAACAGTTTCGTTGTCGTATTCTTCAACATGTCAACTCTATTTACAATTCGTTGGAAACTTTGGTTTCCAGACATGTACCTTTAAAACATGATTCAGATCCTACATGCCTTTCATTCCAGGCAATAGTATCACTGTTGGTCCTAGGAAGGGAGACTTTGATAAGACGCTGCGCCAAAGGGAGTCCTTTTGGATATACACTTTGAAGACTCTCTATCCCCTTGGCCTAAATGAGGACTTCAACGATATCCCATTCATTTGAATGACTCCTTATATACGGTCACCAGCTACTTTCTTTCCCATTTAGAATCCATCTCCTTTATTATTATTCAGTATTCTGTGTTCAACACTTAGGACATTCAGTTGTTTTTATCAGTATTTTGCTGGTCTATTTAGGATTTTCATACATCCATCAATTTGATAGTGTAGCCTTATCCTTTACCCTCATAGATTATCCATTTAAGCAAATAGATCTCCTTTCTCCCGCTCTTCCTAGGAAATTATTGGATCAATATCATAGGGAGACATAGCCTCTTACCTATATCTAGTGATAGAAGATTTGCAGTCTCATCAACATATCTGTCTTATCCATTATAGAATTCATTATCTATGTATAAACTAGACAGAGTAATGACTGTTATGGTGAATACTCGTCAGTCTTTCATCTCAATGCAATTGTCCTACTATTCACTGTAATAAATTCAAAATTGTAATGAATAATATGAGTGTGCCCCTCAAAGTTTTAATGCTAATGAAATACATCGTTGCGTTTAGCATAAGATCACAACTTTTTTTAAAGGGATTTGCTACCGCACTACACAGTGATGTATAGTAATAACTGCTAGTAATCGAGCAAGCAAGGATGCTCACCGCTGGGACTATTAGGTACACGTTTTTTCAGCAGTTGCATTCAATTCTATTTGTGTTATAACAGCCGAGCACTGACTAGTACTACCTAAATAATTTTCAAGTGCGATAAACAAATCGGCTGATCTATTCACTTACTATACATACAGTCAGTCATGTTTTTTTCAGCTGACGCTGTGACAGATGTATCACGGGTTGCTATGGCAACAGCTGCATGCTCGCCATGGATTGGTGTGACTCTCTGTCAATCAATCCATCATACAACCAATTATTTTTCAGAGGTTTGGATTGGCTAATGAATGGAGCGTTATTCCAACATGAAAGTTTAAGAGGCACACTTTACCCTCTCTAGCACTCCTGACGAGCCTAGCAAGGCGAAACGCACGCCAGGTGCGCAGAGAGCAGGGAACCTCTAGCCCAATCTTTTGACCCCAGCATTGTCACTGAATTGGATATTTTGCTTAAGGTTACGATATTGGCGTCTTTTTTTGTAATCTATACCTCAGGTTATGCTGAGGCCGGATCATTTGGTGTTTAAAGGATCTCTACGTGCACGGAGATGCAGGCAATTTGAACCCGTTGCTAGTAATTGATGCATGATGTAATATTCATATTGCAACTTGGTTTATACAAGGACGACTATCCATACACCTTGCAAGATAATTTGTTTGCTTCTAGCGGGGAGAAGTTCTGCTGTCTTTTTCCATTGGGGTGAATATATATTAAAGTACACTCAGTCTGCAATAACTATCAATTGGTTAGAGTAAATTCCTCTGACTCTCCTCCTCCTCCATTGTTCTCCTCTTCCTGCGCCTACATACCATTTGGGTATTATCGATATGAAATTATCAGGTTTAGCACTAGCAATATAGGAGTACATACATTGGTATTTTGGTTTTAATTATGTGTTTTGTTTGTGGATCTTGATCAAGACCGTGATGTTTATTTTAATTCTCATTGAGTGACAATAAAAGTTACATTTTATAAATAATTCTGTTTACTACTTTCACTTGTTCTGAGGCAGAAAAAGTGATCCTGTTGGTCCAGCACGTTCAAAGCACTGGACTCATTCCAATTCACTATAAACACCAGGGGCACCCTCTAAATTCAGCAGTTCAAACAGGGTAGTGAGTTCAGGAGGTATACGAGCATCAGGCAGGCCATCATCCTTATAGGCAGAAATGTGTTTAAATCATTGATAAACATGTATATTGGGTAAGAAATCTGCTACATACCTTAGAATCCTGACGAGGTGGCAATGGTTTTGGTTTACTTTATTAACTTGGGTTTCAGAAAAACTTTCAAAGGGTTCTTACAGAAGCCCAGAAAAAGGCACCTTTTATCACTAGTCTGTTAATATATTTGCATTGAAAAGGAAAAAAAAATCTAAAGAATCTAAGATCAATTTGAAGCCATAGACCACAATAGCTTAAATACTTGCTGGAAACTTGCAGTTCTAATGATACAGGATTGTTAAAGATAACAAGGAAAAATAGTGTCATCTGCGCTCGTTTCTATGTGTTCCATGTACAACAAAACTGAGGTTTTTGTTTGTTTCAATGGCCATTGCAACGTAAGCTCACTCGCCACTTCAAGGCACGAGTACCTAACAAATGTAACCAAAAGGCCGCTCTACTGAGCAGCGCCAAGCCCCTCCTGCTGCTTTTCAGCTAAGGAGAGGCAGAGATATGGTGGGTTTTATTCATACAAGCACCAAACACTTCCCATTTGGGATTAAAAACAAAAACATGGAAAGAGGAACAGCTGCAAAACGACGGACTGTTAGGTACTCACTCTACAAAGAGGTGCCTTGAAGTGGCGAGTGAGCTTACGTTGCAATGGCCATTGAAACAAACAAAAACCTCATAGTGTTTTGTTGTACATGGAACACATAGAAACGAGCGCAGATGACACTTTTTTTCCTTGTTATGTTTTATACATTAACTGGGCTGTTACTCCTGGCAGTTGCTGCCGCTCCGGTGAGTATGGGCGCGACGCCATTTTTTCTGTATTTAAGGATTGTTAAAGAACCTCTTTAATAAAGAAGGCCCCTCATCAAAATCCTTTGCCACCACATGTCATACCACTGCTGGCATAATAAAAATTAAAAAAATGGGAGAGTGAATTACTACTATTGAGTACAGCACTAAACATATATTGAAAGACGAACTTCCTTGCAATTTCCTCAGTGACGCATTGATCTGGGCACAGCATTTTTAAAAGTGCGGTTCACGTCCCCGGCAAGGACAATCTGTTGGCGGATTTTCTTCGAAGCACCCTGGCGCAGAAGGACTGGTCCCACACTCAGTGTTATGTTCGTTGCAAAAAAGGTTTGGGGTGCCTGTGGTGGACCTCATGGTGAACAAAATCAACAAAAAGGTAAAAAAAGGTTTTGCTCCCTCCTGCCATCAGTCCATCCAGATTTTTTGGATGCCTGGTCAATCGAGTCTGGCACACTTGTTTCCACCGGTGGCATTAATTTCACGGGGTGGTCTCAAAGATTCAAGAGGAGAAGGAGGTGGTCCACGCCATCATCCCCTTTTGGCCTGCTTGTCCTTAGTTTACGGTAGTGAAGGAAACGTCGTGGGGAGATTTATGGATACTTTCAATGTCGGCAGGGATACTGGACCAGGATGTGCAGGTGTACGTTCTCTAGAGATTCAAGCTCACTGCCTGGGGGATGAATTTTCCATCTTAAAATCAATGAACTTGAGTGATGAATTTGTGTCCTTACTGGTCCAGGTACGAAGGCCGTCTACAAGGCGCATATATGCCAGGAGGAACTGGTCAATGTTTTCATCCTGGTGCAGTTCCAGATCAATTTTGCCCCTATCGGCTTCTGTTCCTCAAATTCTGGAGTTCTTTCGTTTAGGGTTTGAAGCCAGTGTCAGTCCTTACACCATGAAGGTCCACATGGCGGTTCTGCAGGATTTGGCATCTTATCCTCTGGTCCGAACTTTTTCAGGGATGTCCTGTTTCTCAAGCCCCAAGTCGATTCTCCTGTTCTCACATGGGATATGAACCTGGTGCTGGATGCTTTATGCAGTGAACCCTTTGAGTCACTTCAGGAATTTCCTGACATTTTTGACTTTAAAGACCGTATTTTTGGCGGCCAGCACTTCTGCAAAACATGTGAAGGAATTGCAGGCCCTGTCATGTGAATTTCTTTATTTGGTGTTCCACCAGGATCAAGCGGTGCTTCACTTCGTGCCATCCTTTAGACCAACAGGGTTATTAAGAGAGTGTGAAAAGCAGGAGAATGACTGGAGAAAGAATTTTTCATTCTCCAGTCATTCTGCTTTTCACGCTCTCTGAATAACCCTGTAAGAGTTTTGTCTCGACGTTGCACCAGGAAATTGTCTTTCCGTCTTTCTATCCAGAACCTAAGAATACGGCAGAGCTACGGTTGCTTCCTCTGGATGTCAAACAAGCGCTTTCCATTTATCTCAACAGGGCTTGGACATGGAAAAAGATAGTTATTCCTGCCGTTTCAAGGACCTTCCATAGGCGTCAAGGTCTCTGTTCATTCCATTGCCAGTATGGCGATCAAAGCTGCTTACACCTCAGTGGGGATTCAGCCTCCTCTCCGGATCACTGCCCATTCTACCACGGCTGTGAATATTTCCTGGGCAGCTGTGGCGATGCTTTGGTATATCAGCTCTGTTCTGCTTCTACCTGGTCCTCGGTCAAACATTATTGCCTGGACCTCAGTGCCTCTAAGGATGCAGCTTTCGGGCGGAAGGTGCTACAGGCCATGGTTTTAAAGGGATTCCCTTCCTGGGGATTGATCTTGCTACATCCCATCTGGTACTGCTGCATTATGATGGGGAAAAACAAATTTTATTACTGTAAATTCTTTCCTTAATATAAGCAGCAGTACCATAACCCTCCCATTAAATTATGTTTTGCAGTAATACTGTGTGGTGTCTTGTGTACCATGGGGTCTTTAGGTAGGGCCCAGCCTTATATGGGGAAGGTTCCCTGAGAGGGGGGCCTTTAGTGAGGAAGGGTAGGGACAGGATTTTCTTTATAACCTGTTATAGGGGACTGCCTATCCTGGGGAAGGTCAAACCCCATCTGGTACTGCCGCTTATATTCAGGAAAGAGAGTTTATGGTAAGAAAAATTCTGTTTTTCCTCTTCATACAGTCTGCTTCTGAATTTTTATGTGACGGCTATTGAAACTTTGAAGTTATCTGCACATGCCATTGGATTGAATGTGGTGGGCTATCATGGTCGGCAGACACGTCTTCCAAGAACTCTCTGTAGCCTGTCCTTTGAGCAAGGCATGTTATTTGGTTCGGCTTTACAGGATTAGTTGTAGCAGCTGGCTGATGCCAAGAAGGCACTTCTGTAGGATCAGGAGAGATTCCTGGAGCCATATTTGTTTTTGGATTGCAGGTCCTTTCATCCCCACAATAGATACTTCAGTCAACCTCGTCAGTGTATGCCAGAACGGAGACCTTAGGCCTCTGGGTTTTGTAAATTCAGCAAATTCTGACTCTAGTATTCCGGTGGGCAGGGGGGGGGGTCGTCTCCTTCACTTTGCAGACGTATGGCAAGAAATGACCTCTGATGTCTGAGTCTTAGGGACTGTATGTTATGGTTATGCAATTCAGTGGGTGTCCGCTGCTTATGAGGACTGCCTTCTCTACTCTAAGGTTAACTTACTCAGAGCTCCAGTTTTCAGAAGTCCAAAGCCTTCTGGAAAAGGGCGTAGTGGAACCGATGCCTTCTCAGGACTGTTTTAAAAGGTACTCTAATCTTTTTCTGGTAGGGAAGCCAGATGGATCGTTTCGGCCTATATTAGACCTTAAATCAGTGAACCTTTATCAGGAGAGAAAGATTCAAAATGGATACCATTGCCACAGCCACCCATATCCTTACGCAGGATGACTTTATGGTCACCTTGGATCTGCAAGATGTGTACCTTCATGTGCCGGTCACCCAGGAAGTCCCTCAGGTTTGCAGTCAGGCTTCTGGGTGAGATTTTCTAATTCCAGTTTAAGGCTCTCCCCTTTAGTCTGTCTATTGCACCCCAGGTATTTTCAAAAAGTTTGGTTGTCATTATGGATTTTTTACATCAAGAAGGCATTTTTAGTGTCCCGTACCTAGACGACTGGCTAATGAAAGCCTATAAAGTGTCCATTTTAGAAACTCAAGCGGCCCGAACTGTTGAGATGCTTTCGCTACATGGTTGGCTGGTGAACTGGAAGCAATCCGGCTTGGTGCCTGCGCAACAGATGGTCTGGTTGTAGGACTGGATACCTCACTGTATTTCTTTAAGATTCCAAAAAAGAAAAGCTTCAAGAAATGGTCAGAAGCCTCCAGGCTGCTCCTCGGGGCCCATTCAGGAGGTTTCAAGTTCTGGGTCATCGGACTTCTGCTATTCTGGCTGTTACCTGGGCAAAAACGCACATTCAGCATCTAGAGGAGATCCTTTCCCAAAGGGACGGAGAACAATCATCCCTGGATCGTCACATCTGCATCTCTGAAATGACCAAGACCCGGTTGCGGTGGTGGCTCCATTCTCCTTTTCAGAGCTCCGGCATTCTGATTTCTATAACCGATTGGCTTACAGTTACCACAGACGCGTCAGCAACAGGTTGGGCGCTCATTGTCTGGTCCTACAGGTCCAAGGTTTTTGGGCTCCATGGTGTTGCAGTCTGTCCTACAATTACAAAGAACTGCGGGCTGTCTGGCAAGCTCTCCAGGCCTTCACCCATCTGCTGCTAGGTCTGAGGATTCAAACAACATCTCCACAGTTTGTTACCTGAACAATATATTATTAAGAGTGATTAACAAAGTATATAAACGGTAGGAGGGGGAGGGGGAATTAAGCTTGATACACTTGTTTTTTGCCAGCTGATTAAGCAGATTCGCTGGTGAAACACGTTCTGAAAACTTTTATTTAAAACAAAGTGGTTTTTTTTACCTTGACGTTCCGGTGATCGTTTGGGGAGAGGTTTGGAGGATTTTCCCCAAAGAATTCACGTGCAGTTATCCCAGGAGCCTGGAGGCTCCATCCAAAGTACGTGCACATTTGGCATTCTATGCATATATTGATGGTTCCAACAGAATTATACTAGGCAAAGAACGGATTGTGCAGTACATCTCTGTATTAGACAAATATTTTAACGTTTCGTGATTGCACACTCACATAGGATGAGCCCCAACCGGCTCTAGTGTCCACCTTTTATGGTTATTAACTTTTTATTCCTAGGCACCCATCAACCTGTCCACTCTTCTTGTATACAAGATGAAAAAAAAAAAAAAAACAGGAATTTTTAGGCTTTGTCTTTACATGATCCATGGAGACACAGAAGATTTGCCTAATGATACAAAGTGTACGTGATACTCCAGTTATATTGAATTGCGTGTGCTGTACCTATTCTAGAACACTTTGGCCTTTATTCTTGTATTTGTTTTGGGGAAACCACCAATAAAGGTACTGTACATAGCGACAAATCAGCCGTATGTTGTTTTCTGGTGTGGCGCTCCACTTATCTTCGACACAGGGAGGCACAAGGTCCCAGGTCCTTTCCGTCCTATGTGGGGACATTAAGGACTGGGCGGAGCTCACCATTGGCAGTACACATTCAAGGTGTCCACAACTCAGATTTTCGGAGCAGGTCCTCAATTTTGCAAAAGGACTGGTCCTTGTCGGAAGTTTTTTCAAAAGATGACTGCGCGATTCAGGATGCCTTCCATAGATTTGATGACAAGATTTTCTGCAAAGCTTCCAATTAACCTCACTCAGGATGGGGGACAACCCGGTTCTGCTGGACACCTAGGTGATTTGAGACTTTGTTCTGGTGTATATCTTTCTCCCGATATCATGGATTGCAAGGGTCCTTCAAAAGATCAGGCAGGACAAGGCTTCAGTGCTTGCAATTCTTCAGTCTTGGCCTCGCAGGGTTTGGTTCCCAGAGGTGTTAATTCTCTCAATGTCAATATTGGATCCTCCCGATCTCAGACTCCTTGCTAGACTTCCTGGCTGTGCTGCCTCAGACACTTGTCGTTTTGCCTGACAGCATGGTTGATGAGGCCTCCGTATTGAAGGCTCGGATTTCAATAGTGTCTTATGACAAGATGCCGCCTACTTGATGTAGCAATACTCCGATACGGAGAACTTTTCTTTCCTGGTGCCTTGTTAGACCACTGGATCCTGTCTGTTTTGGTTCCTGAGATTCTGCAGTTCCTGGAATATGGTTTTTGGCAAGGTCTGTGTCCAGGGACTCTCAAGGTTCACGTCGTGGCGATTTTCTCGATCACCCTGAGAGACCTGGCTATGCATCCTTTGGTTAAAGTTGTTTTGGACGTCTCCTCTCTACGTACTTTTGTCAGGGAATTGGTTCCACCTTGGGACCTGAATGCGCTGTGTGAACAGTTGCAGTCCAGTTTTGACTTTTAATACTTCAGCCAAGCGTGTAGGTGATTTGCAGGTCCACCCCCATACAATGTTTTCCATGCCAGTAAGGCAGTTTTGCGTCCCTTGCCCTTTTTCCGCCCAAAAGGTCGCCACTGTGAGTAACCTTAACCAGGAAATCATGCTACCTTCTGTGATGCGCCCATCTCATCTGCATAAACGGCCCCCACGGGATGTGGTCCGGGTTTTATAGCTCTCCCTTGATTGGACAAGGTCTTGGCAACGTTCAGATCGTCCCTTTATTGCTCGGATTCAACAGGCTCTTTGGCATATTCTGCTGGTAGGAAGGTAACGCGCCCCCCCCCCCCCGGTTTTTGAAGGCTCACTCCACGAGGTCTGTGGCTGCTTCTTAGGCGTTGCATGCCGAGCCTTCGGCAAAGCAGCGATGCAAGGCGGCTACCTGGTCGTCGCGCCATACTCATCAAGCATTACCATTTAGATGTTTTGGCCTCTGCTAATGCATTTTTTGGGCGCAAGGTACTGCAAGCGGTAGTTCAGTAGTTAAGAGGTAATTCCCTCACTATGGTACTTGGGCTTTGTATGTCCCAACTGTACGGCCGCACAACATAGGTTTTCTTTTCCATAGTTGTAGGAGCAGTAGGTCTTATTTAAACCTGAGTGTGGCTCGGGGTTAACTTTTTGTACTGAAAGCAGTATCCCTGAGCCACACTCGGGCTGGATACTTACATGTCCTGTGCTCCCTCGCTAACCTCTGCATTCTCCTCCAACCGATTGAGAACGTCACACTACCTGGTTCCCTTCTCACTAGGAGTGAACCAGGAAGTGTGACGTCGCGATCGGCTGGAGTGTGACTGCGGGGGACAGCAAGGGAGTGCAGGGACCGCTTGGGGATACTGCCTTCAGCATTGAAAGTTAACCCCGAGCCACACTAAAACAGCTAGGGGGCCAAATTAAATTGTACCGATTCTGACACATAAAATGTCAGAATTGGACTGCCGGGGAGGTTAATAAAGTTTGTATGGTTTTTGCTACTGCTTTTTTATTGGGGGGGGGGCCTTAGTTTCCTTCAGGTATTTACAGGGTAGGTGCTACAGGTTAGGGATGGGTTTTCCCTGTCCCCAGGTAGGTTTTTGTTTATTTTTGGAGGCTTTGGTAACCTGTCCAGAAAAGATTGGGAAGAAGAACCCAACCGTACTGCTACTACGACTATGGAAAAGAGAGTTTACGGTAAGAAATACCATTTTTAATAAAGGTTAATCCTTAAGTAAAAGCGTACACATAAAAGGTGGAGTTTGACAGGTGGAACCTGTTAACTAGTCTTGGTAAAAATGTAATTGTATTGCAAATATGAGAATGAAATATTTATTTGTACTGTCATACAGAATTTTTCTTTCAACCATACCTTGTAACTTTTGTCTTGTTCCCAAGTACTGGTAAATAGTAAGCTGAACAGTTTTCATATGACAGCCAACAATAGTCACTAGGTATACAGACTGTTGAAGATGCATTTAATGTCAGCTCCTTCTACAATGCTAAAATAAAATTGACTGCTTGGATAAAATCTTGTGAACTAATGGATCAGGGGTCGGAAACACTGTTCAAGTACCACTAACAAGCCAGGCTTGCAGGATATCTGAAACAACACATAAGTGATATAATTTGCTGTTCCCTGATTGCACGATTCAAAATGTATTTCTCCAAGGCAATTCGTAAAATCTGGCCTGTATGGGGTACTTGAGGACAGGGTGGGGAACCACTGAAACTGTAGAGAGCAAGGCCAGGATTCTCTGTACAGAAACCCGGGGCATCACTCCCAGTTTACCCAGTAAATTGCACAAGGTACATGGCAAGAGATATGAACACTCAAAGATTACCAACAGATCACTTATGGTGTGGAACGTAATTTAGAGTGTAACCGGTATGTTAGACCATAATAAACATGTTTACTATTAGTGGTTTTAAAGCCACACTTGATAAAAAAAAAAATGCAGAACACTGTTCTTAAATTTTATAAGTAAATGAAAAAGCAGAAGAACCAGTCAAACAAGGAATTCTTAAACTTTCTGTTCGAAACTAGTTCTGAAATTTCTTTCCCAGCAGGAAACATGGCATTGGCTGTGTTAGGGTTTAGGCCACAGATTACATCAATAATCATCTTCTCCCAGACTGCAGAAAATGTCACGGAATGAAGAAAAAACACAAAACTGCTGAGGAATACAGATAATGGTGTATTCCTAATCTGATTTTCACCACGAGTTTTTCAATGCAGATACTGTTCCATATAGTTTTGACCGGACTACGGGGTGGGGAGAGAGAAAAGAAAAGATACCTGCTATATTTATATAAAACAAAACTTAAAGATTTGTTTTGTAACATCTATCTACAAGTCAAAAGGTGCATCAAAGTCTACAGTTCTTACTGCTGCATGCTTTTCACCTATTTTGCATGCTTACATAATAAATATTAAATACAAGGAACAAAATTATGTCATGAATGCTCATGGCAGTTTTGTTAATGTCCCACAGCTGACCAAGTCCCAAAAAACAAAAACAAAACAAACTGATCTGAGGTAACAACAGAGGGTTCAAGCACCCCTCAAAAGTCAGGTTTAAACATTGTGGAAGAATTCAAAAAGGAGGGGGAGAAAACAGATTTAAAGGTTTAATCCATGAGCCTGCATTCACACAATTCTTTGTAAATCCTTTTTCGCACGCGAGGCATGTCTTCTTGGGAGAACTGGAAAGGCTGTTCTAAGGCGAGGCACTTGCAGTACTACAAATATGAAATTGAAATTTAAATTAAGCAGGCTTTTTACTTTTCTTTATGCAGTTTCTATTTTAAATCTACAGTTACACGAACTGCTAACATACACAAAACAAGGCAGGCTACAAAATGTATCTTTCCAAATATTAAAAAGAGGCGGTAGAGGCAGCAGCAAAAGAAAACAAGCTGAAACAAGGCAAAGCAACATAGTGCGTTAAAGTTTCTTGTTAATTGTCACAAAATAAGCACTTTTCCATAAAATCACCCGCAGCAACCAGGGTTCTTAGTATTTTAGGAAAATCCTTTAAATTACCTTCTAGCATACAGATCTCAAACCCTTCTTCATTCGTGCTTTTAGACTGAATGCACTATGACAGACATTCGCCTTCTGCTGGTCAATCCAGTTATAGCACTGAGGAGGCCAGTCTGGCTTTTGTGCTGTATATTTAGGAATATTTTCTGGAGCCAATTTGCAGTAAATTAAATGTGTTTACAATCCACCTGAATGGGTCCAAGACGAGTTAGCTCTGTCTTGGGCAACTGATGTTGCTTTGAAGGACTGTTAACTTGATCACAGTAGTGAAAACGTTAAATGCAAAAAGCCCTAAAACAATAGACTAAGCAATAGACCAAGACCTGAGAAACTACTAACAAATTTTTGTATACACTCACCTGAAGCACAAACACGCCACAGTCACTGTCATTCTTCTGTTGTGGAATGCACTGGAAGACAAGACTTCAGGAGTTACTCTACATAAAAAGGCAAATATTTGATGGCTATACTTTTTTCTATTCAAAGTCTTTATTAATGAACTACAAAGAGTACAATAAACCACGTACGAGCTAGAGAACATTACACATCTGAAGGTCATAACAAGAAGCACAAGTGACAGTTTTCAAAGTAATGTGACACAAAGAAAAAAAGAATAACCAATGCCAACGAGGGAGTGAAGAGGGATATTGGGGGGGGGGGGGGGAAATCAGCAGTAAACCCTGCATCCAATTAGTGCGGTAGCGAGCGGGGCATCAAAAGAAATGGGGAATAAACAGCACTCAGACCTTCACTGATAGTCTTTCTTTTATATATCCAATGTTTTTATTCTATGAAGTCAGTGCTCCCCCCCCCACTCTATACCATCCACGAGAGCACTCTGTCTCCTTGACAGCTACCAACACATCAATCCCCCGCAACCACTCCATGTCAATCTACTGACGCAGGGAGGCGCGTGGATAGAGGTCCAATGGATAGGTATGAGCCGCCGTGCCGAGCGCAGGAAAATAAGAAGAATCTATTTTTAAGCACCTTGGTGGGTCCCGGAACATGAACAAGCACATAGACAGCAAATCCACATCTAACTTCACAAATAAACATCTGCCAAAATGGACCATTTTCTCACAAAACCACCAAATGCGTAAGCAAGTACCCTCCATGGCAGCACAACAGCAGAGGGGACTGGCCCAAGGAGACATGAGCAAAAGCAAAAGCAAAATCCACCTTTTGGAGGAGGCGATACAAAGTGGAGATACTACGGACAAGAGGAAGCACCAAGTCATGAAAGGATTCAAATTGAGGGAGTGGGCTGGAGGGTTGAAACCCCTGTGAAAATGCAGAGTCAAAGTTGCTGATAGCAGAGTACTTCCAGTGGTGTGACCTGCAGGTCCGTTGGCAAAAGAAGAGAGGGGTCAGCTGACCGTTCATCAAGACATGCTGGACCATCAGTCTAGGCCCTAGACTCGAAGGTGATCAATAAAACGGCGACATAAGGCTGATTGCACCCCAGCTGGTACTGAGGGAATATGCAACATGGGCGAGAGAGGTGATAAAGAAGCAGAGGTTGTAAGTGTCATAAAATTTTCCACCAGATGAGACCCACGCACAGTAAAATGTGAGGGGTAGCTTTGGTGCTGACCAACATGGATGATTAGCTATGGCCTCAAGGCCAGCTAATCAGACCCCAAAGTCATCGAGTCTAAAACCCTAGAGAGCTGCGCCGATATTTGGTGGCTATACTTTCAGTGTTTGCAGTCTATCCAAATGCTTGCCAACTTTTCATAAAAAAGTGACAGAAGTTTAGGGTCAAGGGGTTAAAAAGACAATATGGTTTTTCAACACCTCCACTAAAATAAGAAATTTTATTTATGTATAAAATTGGGCAAATCGTGCCAAAAACATTACCAATTACTCATACACGCCCTGGTAATCTCCCGACTCGACTATTGCAATAATCTCTTATCTGGCCTCCCTCTGTCCCGCCTCTCCCCCCTACAATCCATCCTGAACGCCTCCGCCAGGCTAATTCACCTCACCCGCCGCTCTGTCGCTCCCCTCTGCGAGTCCCTTCACTGGCTCCCCATCCACTGCAGAATTAAGTTCAAAATCCTTACCTACAAAACCCTCACTAACTCAGCGCCCCACTACCTGTCCTCACTAAATCACCAAATACACCCCAGCCCGCTACCCAAGGTCAAACAGTGACCTGCGCCTAGCTTCTCCCCGCATCACCTCTTCCCATGATAGACTGCAGGATTTCTCACGCGCAGCCCCCACTCTCTCCCTCGTACTGTCAGACTTTCCCCTAACTTCTCTTCCTTCAAACGCTCCCTTAAAACATTCCTATTTAGGGAAGCCTACCACCCAACTCACTGACACAACCATCAATCACTCTCACCTTACAGTCCTCTCCTCCTGTTTCCAACCCCAACCCTCCTAGATTGTGAGTTCCTACGGGAATAGGGCCCTCATCTCCTCCTGTACTGTTTGTCAAATGTTGTTCAATGTATTGTAACCCTGTCTATACTGTGCTTATTGTACAGCGCTGCGGAATATGCTGGCGCTTTATAAATAAAATAATAAATAATAATAATAATAATAATAATACCAAAAAAAGTGGTAGTTGTCTGCAAAAGAAACAAATTCTTAACAAGGCGCAAGAAGAATAATTCCAATTGTGGGGAAGGGGTTTATTAATTGCAAAACCTGAAATTAGCAAAAATAGTTATTTATGGTTACATAGCTTTATGTAGCTCTGATTAACATGGCCAATTTGCATACAACTGTTCCAAAGTCTTTAGAGAAAGAGATACCAATACTTGAAAATCTCTTGCATCGTGTTCAGGATATTCAGCAGTGATAACGAAAAGAGTGACAAAAAAAATAAAATAAATGGACATACTGTAAAGATTTAAAAATAAAGGTAATAGCCGATTGAGTAGCGAGTGACGACACAAACACAGTGATGGGTATAAAAACCGGAAGTTGGCACAAGGTGTACGTCCAAACGGCGCATGCGCTACTTTATTGCTCATGAGCCAATGAGGTGATTCCGCTACCGCTCCACCTTCTTTGATTAGTGTTACGCGCAAGAGGATGCGCGCAACACTAATCACAGCTGCTGACTTTTGCAGATGGCTCGCTCCTGCCAGCTTCAGCGCGATGACGTCTCCTACTCAGCAATAGTCGGCAGAAGCGGGAAATACAAATCCCGCTCTGCTGACTGACAGCTGGGAGGGCGGAGGAAAGTCCTCCGCGTCACTCATCTGTTTCAGCCGATCGGCTCAGCGGAAGGGAGAGTAAAGAAAAGGGCATACTTAGGTGGTCATGTTGCCTAGAGTATCCCTTTAAAACATTATTAAACTAAACCCTGTACACTGCAATAACACAAATACCCAGCACAGGTAAAGTGATATACAAAAGGGATCAACAAGCGCAACAATCATTTACCAAATCCAGAGATGCACAGCACATGGCAAGCCATGTGCTCTCAAGGTCCAAGCCAAATCACAAAAGGGCTGATCTCTTCCTGGAACTCCTGGTTGAGTCAAAACAAGGTTGGACTACAGTCTTGTCTCCCTCCGCCAGAGTGGCATCCCTCCCACCAACAATGTATATTCACAGTGGGAGTCACCATGAGGTAACCACTCTAGAGTAGGCTGACTTAATGAGGTCAGCTAGCCACACAGGGCAACAAGCCTCACACTGCCCCCAGTGTTCCCTCTTTGATATAACACTCAATATAATATTTATTAATTTTTTTGAGAAAGGATTTTACCAGGAAGGATACATTGAGATTTCTCTCGTTTTCAAGTATGTCCTGGGTGGCAAGTATGTACCGTTAGGTGTCTTGCCAAGGACACTTACTGGAGAGGTTGCTCGCTGAGATTGAACCCATGTCTCCACAGGCTCTCTCCATGCAGAGCAGTGATGTTACCTCTCCTCCACCAAGCCGGTAATTATATATGATTTATGACACAATTCATCCACAATCACTACACATGCAACATCTGTAAATCATGGCAATGTGTCCGATTTTCGGTGTCCCATTTCAACATGCTGAACAAGATAGCCCAGTAAAAAAAAAAAAAATCTATAAAGACCTTATGAGACGTCCAGGCATAAACATTTTGCTTATTTTGAACTGGATGAACCAGGAGGTTAAATATATAAAATTAAGGATGCATCGATACTAGTATCTGTGCAGATACCGGGTTCTGCACGAGTACTTGTGCAGATGCCCCAGATACCCCAGATACAGGAAGCCAGCATTGAGCTGGCTTATCGGCATCCGAATGCTCTATTGGCATTCGGACAGGCCCCTGCAGCTTACTGCGTTTCTACCTTCCAACGAGCGCCGCCGGCACAGTCTTCGAGCGGCTGCAAGTTGGAAAGCCCCCAGCTCGATCTTGCTTGGGGGCTTCCCAACGAGCGGCCGCTCAAAGACTGTGCTGGCAGCACTTGTTGGAAGATAGAAACGCAGTAAGCTGCAGGGGCCTGTCCGAATGCCGTTTAGAGCATTCAGACAGCCGCCCCAGTGTTGTGTGTGTGTCGCACACACACGTCAGGTCTGAAAGGGTGTGTGTATGTGTGTATACACACACAGGTCTGAAAGTGTGTGTGTGATATATATATATATATATATATATATATGTCACACCCACAGTGTGGTCTGGTGGGTTTACATGTATCTGATGCCTGTGGGGTACATTATTTATATATAATATACCCCACAGGCATCAGATACATGTAAACCCAACAGACACCAGACCACAGAGTGTGTGTGCAGTGGGGTAAATGGGGTTTCTGGCCATACTTTTCATTTTAACATAAAACACGACAGGCTTTCAGCAAAATCCTAAATTATTTATTGGAAAGCATCACATGACTTTTAAAGTATCGGTACTCGGTATCGGTGAGTACTTTTAAAAAGTATCGGTACTTGTACTCTGTCTTAAAACAATGGTATCGTTACATCCCTATATAAAATCAAATAAAAACAGCCATTGACACTACCATGGGCCAGTATACCTTTGTAACAGCAGTCTGCCACCCCTGAAGAAATTCTGCATGGTTTTTCTCTCTTGCTTCTGTCAAAAGATACTTTCGAATATTCTATAGAGATTGGGAGAAATAGAAAGTCAAAGTACGGTGTTCTAAAAATCCAAAAGCAACAAGCACAAAATAAAAAAAGCTTTGTAGTGTGAGAGATATATACAACAATTAAATGAACAGTTTAAGTAATCTTTTCTAGATAGAATCCCAACAGGAACACAAAGATGGATAAATTGACAGACATGTGAGTTAAATGTCGGCTTCATGAATACCCACTTTATATACTAATACAGACAAGGCAACACCATGCTGCAACATCACTGTTGATTATTATGACAGGTTTGGTAAAATGAATAACAAATTAATTTCAAAATTCACAAGCTACAGAAATCTAAACAGAATTTACAAAAAGGTGTAGCACTAATAAGTCGGGAGGGGGACCAAAAAATAAAAATAACATTGCATTTAATAAGGGTAGATGAATCCACTCCAGCATGCATAAGGCAGTTCCAATCAACCACGTTTATTGGAATGCAGATTGTCGCAATATTTCGGCCATTCCACTGGGCTTTGAGACACCTTTGACAAATTCCAGTGAGTGACATGGCTGAAACATTGCTACAACTTGCTTCCCAATAAACAAGCTTAATTGAACTGGCTTAGGAGTGCAGAATTCCTCTATTCCCTTTACAATTCCACTTTTTTCTAATTACCCTTTTCAAGTCCAAGCTTCTGGTCATTTCCATGTAATCCCTGTTGTATTCTTTCTGGCCACCATCTCCACACTACCCCTGCTCCCCCCTAATGTTTCACTTACCTTTGTCCTTTAGATTGTAAACTCACAGGATGTCTGGCTGAGCACTTTTATAAAGTACTGTATCAGAAGGGCAATTATCCTAGTCAGAGCTGTCTGGTCCTTATGTGTTTATTATGTCTCATGTCAACTCCCTCATTGTAAAGCACTGCGGATTCTGTTGGTGCTATATAAGTGATTAACTATGGTGTTGGCCTACTCAGAACCAGCATTTGCACCCTTCGCTAGAGCAGTAATATATTTTTTCAAAACCCCAGATTGCCTGCAATATTGCCCTGTAATTTAATGTCACATGAATGTCATTTAACTGAAAATGTGAACCTACAATAGCAAACCAATGTGAAACGATTTCAAAGTGGGATTAATCTCTGGTTGGGCGCTGCTCACACGAACAGGGTGATTCAAGACCCTTCCACTGAGAGATGATCAGTATTTCTTGGATGGCAATAAGCGCATAAACCCTTCTGCTAATAGTGTAACCTAGTTCTTACAATATAGCAGAGTGTGTCATAATGGGTCGCGTATACATGTAATATCAAGCCTTACATGTAATACGAGGTGTAGCTTCTACGCATTAAAGGGGTCTGTATACATGAAACCGAATATTCACACGGGCGAGGTGATATAAAGCTTATCCACTGAAAAAAGATCAATGTTACCCGTATAGTGACATAGGTATATAAGGTTCTACCGGGTGCGTTTTTTTGTCTTCAAAATTATATACAAAATGTATCGTAGTGGAGCACGTTTATATGCAATGTTATACAGTATATACAAAAAAAGTATTGCAGATTAAGGAAAAACGTAATGTTAAAGTCTGTTTATGGAGAAATGTTTCAAGGTCTCACAGTTCCTTGTGTATCACTGCCACCTGGTGGTCAAGGTTTAGTGTGCAGACGGTAGTTAAAAGAAAACAGGTTTGCCGCTGTTCCATTCATCTGTAACCTAGAATATTGAAAGGAGACAGAAAACAGATTTCATAGTGCATACTGTCACACTGAGAGAGTAAAAAATGTTACGATTTCCAACGCACGTGGACAGGAGCCGATATTTCTATCACGCTCACTCTAATGCGCCTCTGTGGCCCATATAGGTGGCCAGCAACCCTTCTTTTAACTTCCTTTCTCCTTGTGTGCTGCAGTCGTCTGTCTGCTGGGCTGGGTCCTCGAGAGGTGTGCGCTGGAAGCCTCACAGTAGTGGATTGGCGCTGCGCTAGAATCACAGGATGCAGGGGTATATATGATAAAATAAGAAGGGGATTATTTCAAAAAGCTAACAATATGGTAAAAAAAAAAAAAAAAAAATATCGAGGGGCTTCTTCAGATGGATAATCCCAGTGAATGTCAGTTTATGTTATTCGGTAGGTCTGCCCGCTGATTGGTTGCTCGAAGTTTCGTCTTTCGCGCGGGATTCTTGGTCGGGATTCTTGGTCGGCATCTTTGATTGGCAGATTGACATCACATGACCAAAGATGCCGACCAAGAATCCCTCACACATGCGCAATGAAATCCGCACGAAAGACGAAACGAAACTTCGAGCAACCAATCAGCGGGCAGGCCTACCGAATAACAAAAAAAAAACAGACATTCTGCGTTCTGGATAATCCCCGATTTTGTTTTTACCATATTGTTATCATTATGAAATAAACCCCTTCTTATTTTATCATATATACCCCTGCATCCTGTGATTATAGTGCAGCGCCAATCCACTACTGGGAGGCTTCCAGCGCACACATCGCGAGGACCAGAGCCCAGCAGACAGACGACTGCAGCACACAAGGAGAAAGGAAGTTAAAGAAGGGTTGCTGGTCACCTATATAGGCCAGAGAGGCGCATTAGAGTGAGCGTGATAGAAATATCGACTCCTGTCCACTTGAGTTGGAAATCGTTGTAACCATTTTTTACTCTCAGTGTGACAGTATGCACTATGAAATCTGTTTTCTGTCTTTCAATATTATAAGGCCTGGACCTGTTACAGATGGATGGAAGGAACAGCAGCAGCAAAACTGTTTTCTTTGAACTACCGTCTGCACACTAAACTTTGACCACCAAGTGGCAGTAATACACAAGGAACTGTGAGACCTTGAAACATTTCTCCATAAACAGACTTTAACATTACGTTTTTCCTTAACCACTTGGCTGCTAAGGACGCGCTCAGCGTGTCCTGCCAAGTGGTTCTCCGGTGCTATGGACGCGCTGAGCGCATCCATGCACAGGAGGCAGCAATCAGCCGGGATTCCGGCCGGTTGATGGCCCCCCCGGCCATCCAAGATGTCAGCCCGGCACTCCGGGACCCCGGCGGGGCCATTAGATGTCATCGCAACGCGCGATGACATCTAATTCAGGCGCCCCCCCCCCGTGAGTGCGGAGGAGGCGTGTCCTTCGGACCTCTCTCCCTCCCGATCGCCAGGGGCCACAGGGTTAAGGCAAGCACCGTTTGGAAGGGCACAGTCTGCCCTTCCAAACGGTGGCCGACATTAAGACATTAACCGCTGGGGAGCCGGATCACAATTTGGCACCGAAAAGCACCGGATCGTGATCCTCTCCCGGAGCTGGCCAACATCTTGGATGTCGGCCAAGCCTTAGGGAACTCCCCCTGATGACTGGCGTCATCGTGCATAGCACGATGATGCCAGTCCTGGAGTTAACCCCTAGCTGCCAGCAATGGTGGAGATAGGGGGTTCCAATGGACCCCCTATCTCCCGATCCGTGGCAGCTAGGTGTTAAGGTTTGATATCATTGGATCGGGCAAGAGCATGGCCTTTCCGACGATACCAAACATGACCATGTAAAAAGTTTTTTGTGTTTTTTTTAAAGAAAAAAGGTTTTTTTTGTTTTGTTAATGCAGCAATATTGTTCCCATTTAAATTATGTGAACAATGATGCTGCACTAACGATTTTTGTTTGGGGTGCGTTTGTTAAAAATTGAGAATTTCCCCCCCAAAAAAATGTAACGAGACCCCATTTCTAATTTTTTTAACAAGCGCACCCCATACAAAATCTAACCGCAATTGCTCGCATGTTAAAATGTGAAAAAAAAAACCACTTTACACATTGTGAATTATTGAAAATTCATATTTTATTGCATTTTTTGTTATATTATACAGACAGGGTATGACGTATACATATAATAATGACATATTATGAATCTGCCGAGTCTGACGGAAAGAACGATATATAATATGTCTGGGTCATACCTAAGGCTTCAAAACGTGTTTATACATGATGAGCGAAACAGGTAAAAATGAGCTCAGCACAGAGGTGTGAAATGCCTCAGCAGCGAAAGGGTTAATCTGCAATACGTTTTTTTGTATATACTGTATAACATTGCATATAAACGTGCTCCACTACGATACATTTTGTATATAATTTTGAAGACAAAAAATGCACCCGGTAGAACGGTATATACATATGTCACTGTACGGGTAACATTGATCTTTTTTCAGTGGATAAGCTTTATATCACCTCGCCCGTGTGAATATTCGGTTTCATGTATACAGACCCCTTTAATGCGTAGAAGCTACACCTCGTATTACATGTAAGGCGCAATATTACATATATACGTAGCCCATTATGACACACACTGCTATATTGTAGGAAATAGGTTACACTATTAGCAGAAGGGTATATGTGTATATTGCCCTCCAAGAAATACTGATCATCTCTCAGTGGAAGGGTCTTGAATCACCCTGTTCGTGTGAGCAGCGCCCAACCAGAGATTAATCCCCACTTTGATATTCTTACTAGGCAATAGCAGTGCATTGCCACATTATCTCTGGAGAGCAGCAGCATACACGGTCAATACACTATAAAACCGGTGCCAAGTTAGGGCACCCCCCCCTTAAAGAATAGTTTCACAATGGAATTGAGTTAAAGAACGGAGTAATCAAAGAGTAAAAAAAGCAGTGTAAATCAGCAGTATTCACTTACCTCCACACAGAATTTAAAATGTATGCCTTGGGAGTCATAAAAGGATATGATTTTATTTGGGATGTTCACAGTTATTAGAGACCAGTGGACTTCTAGATGTATGGGAATCAACAAAAGGGACTTTTTGAAAAAATCCACCTGAGAGCCAAAACAAAGAGAATTCATGAAGAAATTTTAAGTGGATAAATGAAATGCATCATTGTTTTTTTGTAGTCCGTGGTACCAAACAATACGTATTTCAATACCGTGTTACTGCATCTACTGGATCTCACTGTAGACCTCAGAATAGAAGTCATAAAAATTTGACAAGACAGATTTTGGTTTTAAAAAAACCCAAAAAAAACACAGACACTTTCGCCGCCACAACTATTTTATGTCGTTCAAATGCTGTTTGCTAGTCAAGCATCACTTTGCCCCCACAAGACCAATTCAGCTAGAAAGCTGTCAATCAGCTGAGCCAATAATTGGCCTCCTGGGGATAACATTAGGAATACAAAGCTCTATTTGTTCCCAACCAGCCAATGCCTCTCAAAGCACTTCCATAGAGGCATCCAATTGGATGCATGCTCGCCGGAATGCCCTGCTTCAATGGAAGAGCCAGTCACTTAAGAGAAAAGGATTATAAAAGGGACGCTCTAGGGTAAAATTAGAGATGGGATGAGAGGAGAGTTAATATTTAATAACTACCTCCTCTCTCCCCCCTCCTAGAATGTCCCTGTATGGTAATTTATGTTTAGGTGACTTATTACAGCATGGTGTGTAGTGTGTTTCACATGTTACGCAAGCCAAGAATAGTTACTTAAACCATAACCAGACTGCCCCCCCCCCATGAAGTACAGGTTACAGTTAATTGCAATTCCATTACGCAAATAGAATACAATACAAGAGACATCTAGGAAGATATGGTGCGTTACCTTAGGGGTTGTGGGCTATAGAAAAAAACATGATGCCTTACAGAACACAAAAATGTTCAACTATAGTACAACTATAATCAGGCATTGCATTTTGGTCAACTTGGTTCAACTTGGTTCTAAAAAGACAAAAAAATAAATAAAAAAAAGGTACCTTTTTAGTCCATCTTTTTACTCCATTATAACCTTTGGTCACAAGTTGTCTGTGAAAAAAACTGTTTAGGAAATGAACCTACAGTTGGAAAGAAAAAAAAACACTTATTACCATAATCAGAGTTATAAATCTGTCTGGTAAAGATTTTATTAATTATAATCATGTGGAAAGGCGATGTATATTTTCCATATTTTCTTAAGTTTAGAATTTAGGGAGTGGACGTATTTTTCCGTGGATTAGATGATCCCTACTTTTCAAACCCCTTTAAGCAATATTTTAAACATACAAAACACATTTAACATAATAAATATGCCTCTAGTATTTTAATAAGTAATATTTTCAAAATACCAGTACATACGGTACTAAAGATATTTTGCAACACACTCAGCTTTGGGCATATCCCTTTCTTCAGTCTCTATTGCATCACTGCTTTCTTCACTCTTAGTTCCAGACATTTTATTGGGAGAGTGCTAAAAATACCAGGGTCACATCTGCACAATGCCTACATGTTACTGCCTCCAAAAGGATGCTTTCAGAATTGCAATTGGTTTGTTCAGCATCAGATGTCTATGACGTTTGTTATCCATGATTGGAGGAAGCTTGTTTTCAGAGGGAAGGTATCTGCAGTTTTGCCACCCAACGCCAGTTCCTATGGCGGCATCACATTCTGGTCTGCGGCCATTGAAGCAAGCGTGGTAGCGTGAGCCGAGCATGGCAACATTTGGAACAGATCCACATCTGGTATCATTTACTCCCGTGTAGAAGATGACATCCAATTTCTGGCTTAACAATTTTAGACAAAATTATAGTCTTATACACGGAAAAATACTATTCACTAAACACCCAAAAATATTCGTTTTAATGTGACGCGCACTGCACACATAAAAGAAACACAGTTGCACAGGAAGCCACCAAGTGAAGCTTCTGCTGTTTGGATTGCTCTGTGAAACAACGGTGTTGCAACAATGCCAATTTTCTCTGGCGATTAACTACGGCAGACATCGGAATTCATCAAACAACTCCAATATACTCCTGTAAGTCTAAATACAGGGTGAGCCAGTCAAACCTGCATTTTTGAAAGTGCGGGAGAGCCGTGAAAGTGGGCGGAGCGAGTTAGCAAGGTTACCATTGTGTCCCCCACAACTAAGCATTTCAGTCGTCATGGAGCAGTGGTCTAAACAACAACGTTCATTCGCTGTGAAAGCGTTTTACCAAAGTGGTAGTTATGCAGCCGCTCAGCGTCGTTTCCGGAAGAATTTTCAAATTAATCGAAATAAGCCAGTGCCGTCTGTTAATTCAATCAAATTGTGGGTGACAAACTTTGAAGCAATTGGTGAAACGAGAAGCAGAAGGGGTGGCAGTGCAAGATCAGTGCGAACATTGACCACGTGAGAGTTGCTGTGGAAAGAAGCCCTCGGAGATCGGCGCGTCGACAGAGTGCTGCGCTTGGCATGGCAAACACGAGCGTCCGAAGAATCTTGGTTAGATTTACACCATCACCCATACAAAATTCAGGTTGTTCAGGCTATGAATGAAAACGATTTTGCAGCTCGACGGCATTTTTGTCAAACGTTGTTGGACATGTTTGATGAAAACGAGGACCTTGTTCACAACCTGTGGATGAGCGATGAGGCACATTTCCATCTCTCCGGTTTTGTGAATAAACAAAATTTCCGATATTGGAGTGATGAAAACCCTCAACAACTCCATCAAACACCACTCCATTCAAGCAAGGTAACAGTTTGGTGCGCAATGTCCTCATTGGGAATCATAGGCCCGTATTTTTTTGAAAATGACAGGGAGCAAGCAGTTACTGTGAATGCACAACGCTATTCGGAAATGTTGCATTCGTTCTTCATTCCTCAGCTTCGTCAACATGGAATGAACAATGAAACCTTATTCCAGCAAGACGGTGCCACAAGTCATACAGCCCGTGTGAGCATGAATGTTCTCAACAATGTTTTTCCAAATCGGGTGATATCCCGAAATGGAGCAATTTCTTGGCCTCCCCGATTGCCCGACCTCAGTGTGCGATTTTTTTTTGTGGGGGTACCTGAAGAGTAAAGACTTTGAACAACGACCTCCAACGCTTGGGGAACTCAAGAGGAGAATCCGGTTGGAAATCGAGAGAATTCCTCAGCGTATGCTCCGTGATGCGATGGGCTGTTTCAGAAATCGCCTTCAAGAATGTCTCAATCGGGAAGGACACCATCTTACTGGAGTTATTTTTAAACAGTGAATGTTTCTTAAATATTTTTTAATGTACATTAAGATAGTAACAATAAAATTTTGAAATATCCATCCATTTATTTTTACAGTCATTTCAAAAATGCAGGTTTGACTGGCTCACCCTGTACAAGTCAGAAAGCAGATTGAAATGTTCAAGGAAACATCTTGGAGATATTTTACCTAACTTAGAAAAACTGCTCACATGGATTGATCCATGAGACTCCACAGGCTGTGTGATCATGTACCTGAATTCTTGGGGCCATATTACAAAGTTGGTGCTAACTTAACCAGAGCTGTTGTAAACTTAAAACCTCCATAGGCTATAATGGCTCTGGGAAGTTTACAACAGCTCTGGTTAAGTTAGCGCCAACATTGTAATATAGCCCTAAGTGAATTATATAACGGATACGGAGCCATAATGTTATTTGACATAACTGTACGCTTTCCTACCGCAGCTACATCAATTCTAAAAAGATAAAACATAAACATTAATAGTTATCCTCGAAATTAGACAAATGAAACGTTGAAAATACATTAGATGCTTTATATGTTGTCATAGACTGGCCTAAAATATGCGTAACATGCAACATATCCCACCTTTTCTGGCACAGCATCCATTATCAGCTCACCATACATGTTGATAACCTGAACAAGGAAAATAAAATGTCTGCAATGATTACCTTGACATTACATTTTTATTGTATATGGATTAACACTATTACACCAACTACCTGGCTGTTTGTAGGGTGTATAATGTTATACGAAACATAGGGACAATGATATCTCTGTTTATCCTATAAAATGTTCTGTTGACGAATGTTAAGGCTTAAGAAACTGGAAAATATTCAAGTACAGGGGAAAACCATTAACGAATTTAAAAAAAGTGATGTATTCCCATATACGCCTGACATCACATTTAAAGCACGCTACAGTTACAAGTACTTATAAAGTGTCTACAACTCTAATCATTGCCTGGATAGGAGGAATAACTAGAATTTATGTATGTATTAGAATTCATATTTAAAAATCTCTGCATTTTTCAAAAATATTTTTATTAAATGTTGAAAAATTATTCCGCAAGTGGCAAGACACATTGAGAATAAAATATTTGGCTTGTATTATAAATAATAAAGAGCATTCAAAATAACAGGAAAGGCTACAGTGGAAACTGCTGGTTTTACATATTCCATTACCTGATCATTCAGCCAATTCTGTCCATCAAGGGTAGCAAGGTCGTCCATGTCAAGCATGTGCTTATTATAGTGGACCCGGAAATTGCACAATGCAGCTTTGGAATGCTTGGTCCGGTATTTCATAATCTCCTTGGTAATGAAGGATATCCTGCAAAAGATACGAGGATACGAAATCCTAAAGAGTGCAACAGTTTCCACACATTTGCACAGACTGACAAGGTAAATCCTTGTGGTCATAAACAGACAGCATCTGTATACCCATCAACCCTGCATTGCACACTGGCCCATCCATACCCAGGCATACTGACACCCAGGCATACTGACACCCAGGCATACTGACACCCAGGCATACTGACACCCAGGCATACTGACACCCAGGCATACTGACAGGCATGCAAACGGCTGTGGACAATGTATGCTTGTGCAAATGGAATTTGCGTTTTGCTCCTCTTTTCCCATCTGGGGTGGCATTACCCCTTTATGCCTGGATATAGAGTCAGAACTTATGACCTATGAAAGAAGAGCATCCTTGAATCATTTAGAAAAAAATACAGTACAACCCCTATTGAAGTCAGGCTTGTAAAATGGAGCTGCCAATATTACAAGTAGAAACATAGAAAACATAGAAAATGTCGGCAGATAAGAACCTTTCGGCCCATCTAGTCTGCCCAATTACATGGATACTTTACCTGGATTTATCTTTTGTTTAGGATAGCCTTATGCCTATCCCATGCCTGCTTAAATTCAATTAGTAGAGAGGGAAAAAGAAAGGATACATTTGCGTGAAATAAGCATGCGTCTCCCTATACTAGAAATTAAGAGCAAGCCACTACATGCTAGTAGCTTAGTTTGAAATCTTCATAGGATACCAGCACTAAACGATGACAACAGCACAGGACTCCCTGGAGAGTCACAGGATCACGCAGGGGAAAAACGGATGGAAGCTGGAGAACCATTTGTTCTCTGTGTCCCTCAACAGCCAAAAATCCCTCTGACCTCTATTGGGGCAGGAGAAGGGGTAACCTTTTGACTTTGCTGAAGCATAATCATTTAAACATACAGTACATCCCTTACATGATCGTCTACTTCTATGACTAATGTATTCTAAAATGTTTATGGGTGGCTGAGTATACATTCCCAACCAGCCAATAGCCCTCAATGTGCTTGCATTGTGTGTCATCAGTTTGGCTTGACACTAGAGTAAGTGTCCTGGTACAGCACTCACAGCCGCAACTCCAATGGAAGCTGCAGCAGCAAGTTCCAGAATATTTATCTATTTATTTGCAAAGTATTTTACCAGGAAGGATAGAGATTTCTCTCATTTTCAAGTATGTCCTGGGTTCAAGAACAGCCCTAAGGGAGCCAGGCATGAGATGGATTTAGAAGGGGGGGGGGGGGGAGCATTAGACCTCACTCTAGGTAGGGTTAAAACAGAAGCGATGTTGTTGGGGGGGGGCTGTTTTTCTCTCTACTTTCACCCCTTTAAATTAGAGCTTTTGTATCAGTCATGTTCAGCTATCTAGTGGAGAGAATTTTAAAAAGTACAAATACTGTAAAAGCAGAATGAGTGCATAAGACTGGATCTTCAATTACAATTGAAAACAGTGTAATAAACGAGGCTGCAAACCAATGTCGTACAGATTATGCCTAGTTACATTTTAAAGTAACAGCACAACATGGAACACAAACCTGTTTGAAAAGTCCTCTTTAAAGACATCCTTTAATCGAGTGAGGATATCCTTTTCAGTCAATGGGATCAAACTTCCATATTTTTTAATGGTTTCGTTTAGAAGGCCTTGAAAGTTAGACAATGGAGAGAGAGGGGGGAAAAAAAAAAAGGATATCATATCGGAGACAAACCTTTAATACTATATACTGTAAACATTGCAAATTCTTGACAACCCTAATGCTGGGATCAGACGAAAACAGTGCGAACGTGCGTTCAGTCGCACTTTATTACGGCCGTAGTAGCAGCAAATGACGTCCAATATACGAAGTACAGCCACACGAAAGTTCGGTCGCACAACGCAAGCGGCAAACACATGCATTTTTTTGAGAACGTCAAACCGCTAGTACTGACGCACAGTGCACGCTGCGTCGGCATAGCGGCGTGTGTGCGTGATTAGGAGACGTCAGACGCTGCACCATGTCCGGCCTACATAACGTCCAGAGATGCAAACTTTTGTTACTCAGATTTCTCTTTTCTTTTTTAGCTCAGTCAAAAATCACGGCCGTAATTGCGCACCGTATGACCGCTATCGCGTCTGTGAAAAAGTGCGTCCGGACGCATGGACGCACTTTTTGACAGTAGACGTGAAAAATGCATTCGTCTGACCCTAGCCTAAAAGATGGATAGATCCCCCCCCTTTTTTATAAAGGGCCATTTGTGCATTTAACACCTAAATGAAATCAATTTTTTTTTTTTTTTTTAATAAAGCAAAAAAGAATTAAGTCAATTTGCACACTTGTAATGTCATTTACTGGTTTATAAATCATCAAGCTTTCACACCACACTGGACAAACCACAATGTATCCCTCATCTTTCACCATCTCAAAACAGACATAAGGGGTTATTCACCAAGCACTGAAATTATCAAAATTTAAGATTTTCAAGATTCCATAATGCCAAAACTATGGTGAATTCACTATTCATCGTAGGGTCACTGTAGTGCACTGAAGATGGAGTCGTCTCGTGAAAAATTTGGCAAACGTCGCCAAAGAGTGCCAAACCAGCCTTGGCGAAATACACCACTAAAAAAAAAAAAAAAGGAACTCTAATAGGCGTTTAAACCAATAAAAATACATTAAAAAAAAAAAAGGTCTCAAAAAAGCTCAGTTAAAAAAACAAAGGTGTTACAGAATTAAAAAGAAAAAAAAAAAAAAGCCTTTAAGAAATTGGGAAACAAATTTCATTAAAAGTACAAAAAAGGTGTTCTAAAGGTGTTTAAAATTAAAAATGCTATTTTTTTTTTTTACATTAAACCTGTCGAACTGAATCAAAAGAAAATCAGGGCATTTTGGCATTCTGTGAATAGACGAATCATTACTTTTCTATGGGACAATTTTGCTGCCGCCGAAGACTGACGAACCGCACCATATTTCGCCAACAATTTGCCAGTATTTGGAGAATTGACAGCTCTGTGAGTAGACGAACCGCCAGGAAATTGCGGTGCACTTCGGAGGCAAGTTTGGTGCTTAGTGAATAAGCCCTATAGGCCATTTAGGTCAGTATGCAAAACATAGTAAATGCTAAAATAGTCATATCTCCTGCTTATGGGTATTTGTAATGATCATGAGATTAGCAACGTAGCTTCCAAAAAGAATATATGTATGTGGAATAATGCATGTATATGGAAATAACAGTGACATCTTGCATCGGTACTTAGAGATTTTAAGCAATTATATAACCTTGTGAATTTTAGCCCTTTTTATAGATTGCTGCTGTAAAGAATGAAAACGGGCAGTAACCTTTGCTATGCAGAGGTTTTGGAACAACATTACCCATGAGGCTCTGCTAATCTAAAGGAGTGACTGGCCAAAATGGAAGATGTAGTGCTGCTGACCCCTGCATTACAGCTTCTTTCCAGTCATACAGGAAAGGGAGTGATTTATAAACTCCAATTTAATGGCTTCCAAAAGAACATTAATCCTGCATTGAGGGGGGGGGGGGTATGCATATGGGGCTTTGTATGCCAAATATAAAAGTTTGCAATGTAAAAATACATGAACAGATTTGGGTTGAGTAATGATTAATAGCAAATCATACACATAACATTTTATTTATTTATTTATAAAGGATTTTACCATAACATAGAAGCCTTGAGGATGGATGCTTCCAACAGTACAGGGTGCACACAGAAGAAATGACTCTGCATGCGCATGATGATAGTGGGTGTGTGAGATGTTCTCTGTGGGATGGGAGGGAGTGCGGGGTTACCAATGAGCAAAGGTAGTGTGCGTGAGAGTCAGTTGGTAGGATATTGGAGTGTGTTTGCGGTCTGGGAGGGGGTGTAGGCTTGGCTGTGTGAGATATGATTGTGTATCAGTATTTCATGCCTGCGCAACGTGACCAGTTTGTAATGAGGAGTTAAATAAACTATGCTAGTAGTCCAAGAGACACATCTAGGGCAACCTATAAAAAAGCAGCTTATCTAAGCAAGACTGGAAATAATTCATTACCTTTTTAACTGTTCCAAGAAATTCATTATATAGGGTGATGGGGCAATTCATATATTACAATGCTAAATACCAAAGTAGAGACCGAGACCAATATAAACATTTTGTAATTCTACTATTCAAGAAAGACAAACCCGAATGCCTTAACCCAGGAGCCTTTGCTTTCACCAAAAGGAATCGCAAAAAAAGCTCCTTGAAGGCTGGTCGTGGGGCAAACCCTTTATTATCGTGGAACTGTGCAGAGACTAGATGCCCTTTACTGTGAGTGCTGGTGGTCTGCAGGACTCATTCACAAGACAATCCTAGCATGAGTTGGATCCTTTGAGGCATTCAGAAATTCCTCTGCTAGGGATTCTTTGGGCATGCAATGACTGAGGCAGGAAATGACATGCTAGTCCTGATTGCAAGCGGTGTCTATACTTTGCTTGGGATGTGTAAACCTTAAGCATCCAGCAATACAGAGGCGGCCCTGGAATCTGTAAATTCCTGCAGCAGTGACTGGGTACCTCCAGCCATGATGCAGAGCTGCTGACATGCTTCGCGCATGGAGATTGGTGTGCCATGGATCACAGGGGTTATTGTGTAAAGAGCAAGACTTACCAAAATGGCACAAAAGCTTGAAGCTCCTGAGGAAGTGAGAAGGTTATACTCACGAAACGCGTCGAGCTTGTTCATACTGGCAGACCTAATGGTGAGCAGTGAGCAGAGGACTAGAACCTGGATGGTGTAAGAGCCTTTTGGAGGACTATATCCGGCAGATATCGGGAGGTCTGAGCCACAGCGGCACTTGAGAATGTGCACATTTTGTTATGTGCTTTTTATATTGTGAGTGGTTTTATGTCTTTTAAATAAATGTGTTGATTCAATACAATATTATACTATGGTGGATTTCCATCTGTGTTTTATTTCAGAAGACCTGAAATTAGAAGAGGATACTTCTTTGACCCCACTAATTGTATCTGGGGGTTCACAATTGGTAAAAATTATTGGAATTTAATGCACTGTATGCGCCATTGTAACGGTTTGTGCTAATTGTCTATTTAAGGGCTTCAAGGTACCCTCAACTTTGGGCTGCAGTGGGGTATAAAAACTGGTCACATTTTTATTTGCTTGCAAAGTTCAGGAAAAGCTCTTAATCCCATTGTTCTGATATGTATTATACACACACACACACACAAAATCAAGTCTCTTTACAATTTCAAAAATTACACAGGCAAATGAAAAGACAGATAAGTGAAAATTATTACAAAAGGAGATGTACATAAAGTTTTTTTGCCTCATTTAATACTCCTCTATATGGACACCATTAGTTGCACGAAACACATCAAGACGATATTCGATTTCTTGCCATGTTCGCTGTAGCATACCCTCAATGGTGGCAATGGAATCAGTGATGTCCCATACCTTTGTTTGATACATGATATCTTTAACATAACCCAATAGAAAGATGTCGAGGGGAGTGATATCTGGTGAAGGAGGTTGTCAGGGAATTGGCCCACCCCTTCCAATCCACCAGTCTGGAAAGGTTTCATTTAGGAACCCAAGAACATGCAGTCCGCAATGTGGTGTTGCACCAACTTGCTGGAAAATGGTCAGTTGAAGGTCACGTAGTTGTGGTGCCACGTATCGGTCAAGGTAAACATTTGCAGTAATTGATGTCTCGCCGATGTTTCTATGGGGCCATGTTAAAGATATCGTGTAACAGATCTCTGTGCGCGGACAGGGTCACATCTGTCAAATGTCTCTACCTCGCTGGACACCGATTCTCTTTGTGACTCTCATGCCTTTCTCCAGTACCTTAGCCACAGCTTAAAGTCAGGTGCATGTGGAGAGCCTGACTAGCACCCCATAAATAAGCCGAAGCCTTTCGTTGGCACAGCCTACCCAAAATCATGAGCGTGACTTCAAGCTTGGTCAGAATAGAACTGTTTATTCACAGAGACACACAGGTACAGTCAAGGACCAACACATTTACATACAATCAACCAGATAACCGCACAGGACCTTCAACAATGGGATTTTCTAGGAGAAGGGAGAAAGCCGGGTAAACAAAAGGTATTTCTTATAGAGAAAATGTACACAATAGAGAGAGCAGGTACTAATACGGAGATCTACACTATACAGAGAGGGGTTAGATAATTGGAGGGAATGTATGCAAAATACACAACGAGAGACAAGGGAAGAACACACAGACATCAGTACTCTTTAGTTTGCTGGGGGGGGGGGGGTGAATGTTTAAAACAATGAAAAACCAAATATATTTAATAGGTCCACCAGTTCCCCCATTAGGCTCTTTCGCGGCCATAGTCGCTGGGCAGGAGGCTAGCCCACAGCCCCCTCCAGATGCCCAAGTGACGGTAGGCTCCGTCGCATATCGTGTATCGAACAAAGGCATGGGATATCACGAATCTAAAAGCAGATGATCACTGATGCCATTGCCAAGATTGACGAGAGTCTGCTACAGTGAACGCAGCAAGGAAATAGAGTACCGTCTTGATGTGGTTCGTGCAACTAATGGTGCCCATATAGAGGAGTATTAACCCCCTTGGCGGTATTCCCGAGTGTGGCTCAGGGTTAACTTTCAGTGCTGAAAGCGGTATCCCCGAGACACACTCTGGCTGGATACATAGTTGTCCTGCGCTCCCAGGCTGGCCCCCGCATTATCCACGGTGATTGCAGCATTTTGCTTCCTGGTTCCCTTCTCGTGAGAAGGGAACCAGGAAGTGTGATGTCGCGATCATCCAGAGGCGACAGCGGGGGGAGCACCGGGCAAGTAATGTACACAAGCCCCGAGTGTGGCTCGTGGATACCGCTTTCGGTACTGAAAGTTAACCGAGCCACACTAATATCACTAGTGGCTGAAAAGAATTGTAACGATTCTGACATAGAAATTAGGTCAGAATCGTAACGCAAAGGAGGTTAAACGAGGCAAAAAAATTTGATATCTACATCTCCTTTTGTAATAATTTTCATTTAATTGGTCTTTTCATTTGCTTTTGTAATAGGTTTTTGAAATTGTAAAGAGACTTTATGGACACCCTGTATATAGACCATCAATGAACACACACACACACACACACTACCATAAATGCTAGGTTTCAAGGTTCTTTTGACTGAAATACATCTGTACCAGACTCAAACACCAAGGAGGGAGGGGCAAGCAGTAATCCTGAAACCAAAACCTAAAAGGACTTGAAACACTGTCTTCTTCCAAAAGTTTGTAGGTTTTTCTTGTGGACCCAGCTGATGTTTAATTGTTTTTTATTTAAAGTATTTTTCATTTAACCACTTTCATTAACAAACATTGATGTTTATCATCTTACAGCCGGGCAGATTGTGCCTGATTGGAGAGCGTTAACATCTGCAGGGCATCTCCAGCGAGCCCCTCCTCTGGCCTGCCTATGCAGCTAACACGCGTTGCGTCATTGGCTGCAGGGGACAGCCCGAATTCAGGCTGTCCAGTGGCAGCGAATGAGACACACTGTGCGACAACAGGTGAGTGGGCCTCACATGGTCCATTAGACACCAGCAGGGTGTGCAATACCGCCCCGCAGCATTCAGTCCCATCCCCCCACAGGGATGGCATAGTACGCCCTGCAGCATAAAAGGATTAAGCAAATACAAGAATATGTATTCTTTATAACGTTCTAGAGTTAGGTTATTCTCCCATATTTGGAGATTTAAAATCTGCTCTATATCCGTTTTTACTAATCTAACAGATTATTTTTCTAGATATAAATTCTTCATCTGGTTGCCAATATTGACGATTACAACGGAGGACAACTCTTCCACTCATATTTGCCACTCTCCTCAGTGGATTGCCAGTGTACAGCTAAACTATGCTAGGGAACCACATGTTTTTTTTTCTAACACATACATAGGGAAAAAACATTAACACAAATATATATATGGGGAGTGATTCCCCGTCCAATGTACATGACAGGTACAAAACAAAGATCATGATAGAGCTGTCCTAAAAATGTGAGGGGGGGGGGGGGGGGGACCACCTAGAATATCTGGCTACATTCAGACTGATATGTAGACAGCTCCAATCTCATCCCCTTTACTTTGATAGAACTGAATTGCTCTTTAATGAACTGAATTTGGAAATTAAAACAAGCTTTGTGTGTGAAAACTAAAAATTAGAAATGCTTTACCGAGAAAAGATCAATCATGAGAGTTAAAAAAATATAATGAAGAAAGTGTGCATTTGTGTCATTGTGTAAACTTTCAATTCCGCAAGGGAAGTCTGATGACCTGTGGCAAATAACCAACTATAATGGAGTAATATCTCTGCATTTCACTCATATTTAAAAAGGATTTAATTTGGCCGCACGTAACACAGTAAACCTGCCATGGACAGGTTAACGTTAACCAGTTGGAAGTTCTTTAAAATTATTTATGTATGGTTGCAATGTTCCCTTGTTACCCCCCTCCCTTTTTCTTTTGTATCCCATTTCTTTTAGGTTTGTACTCTATAAACACAAAAAAAATTGGAAAAAAAAAATATTTTTTGACCTATTGTACCAACAAAATTGATAAATATATTCAGTTTCTTAAATGGATAAAAAACCTCCCCCACCATTTCTTCAGTATATAAATCCTAAGGCTCCTAGGTAGAGAAGGGGCGATAGTGGACTGGCACGTCTAGAAGTGGACTTTCAAACCCCAAAAAAAAAAAACTGATAGGAGAAAATAGTATGGGGGTCAGGTTAATAAACCCCTCCAGTGTTCCACAGCCCCATTTAAAACCTAGAGTATCCCTACAGACTGTTTAGTGATTTAGTCTTACCATTATATGTACATTTTTGTGATAAATGCCTAGTTTTATAAATGTGTGAGAAATTTATAGCAGGTCATACAGCCTAAACATCAGGTATCTTGCAAAATGTGAAAAGGTTGTATATACCAGAAAGACATAATGCCAGCTGCTCATCAGGAACGCCGCTAGTGATTTTCTTCCCATTCTTCAGTTCCCGTTTCACTGATGCCTCAAGTTCGGCCTCCAGAGAGGAGCCCAGTGGTGGGGAACTCTTACAGTAAGGGTGATCCAAGAGCTTTGTGTTACAGAAGTCAGTGTTTGTAGGATCCTCTGCAGACATGTGGGAGGAATCCTCGCCATTTTCCACGATGTCCATGAGCAGGCTGTCATGATACTCAGCATTTTCATTTGCTCCTAACTTTAACTTGTCGGGAGTCAGCAGCATGAGTTCGTCACTCCCCTCCGCCGGTGCATCATGATCATCCTGACAGGATATGGAAACTTCTTTCTCCGTTACCAATATATATACATCGTCTGGAAAAGTGTTCAGTATGGGGCTGTCACTGTGTTTTCTCAATTGGGATGCACCATTGTCCCACTGCGTGCCTGAGCTCAGCATCTGCGGCAGGATGGGGTTCATCATAGGTTTACTAGATGCGACGTTCGCCACCTGACTTGGAAAACCTTCAAGCTTATTAACAGTCTCATTGCTTAGGCAGGTATTGGTGGTGCACTGTTGGCTTGCACATAGAACCCCCAACGTCTTATTGTTCATATCGAATGCCCTGCTGATATACTGGACAGGTCTCTGAATTTTAGACTTCAGGTAAGAAATGGCTTTATAAACCTTGCTTCGTAGAGATTTCCGGCAGCTCTTCCAGAACACCTTTTGAATCCACGGCCGACTAATGTCCACCAACTTGAAACACCTGTTTCTTGCTCTGAGTTTCTGGAACTGCACTCTACCACAAACTGTAAACGCAGAGAGTTTTTTATGCATCATAAATAAAGGTACCTTTCCGCTGGCAAACAAATTGCAGGTTCTTGACAGCCAAAGACCATCAAAGCATCTTTGCTTTAACACACGGGAAGGGAGTTTATTACAACTGTTCAATGTCACAAGGGTGTCGACACCAGCATCTTGTTGAGCCGTCTCAAGGACTCCCTTTTTGATTCCTAGACTCAAGATATTCTTGCTGTACCGACCATGGTTTGATGGCCCTTTCGGATTCAATGGGTTCTCTGTTCCATTGCGGTCTCCATCTGGGGTCCAACGTGGTCTGCTTTTATACTGGAACCTGCACACCCTTGCACTCTTGCACCGAGGCCTCCTGTTCAACACCCCATGCTTTGAAGACTGTTTTCTTGAAGATAAGCTCTCTGAAACAAGCTTCCTTTTCGCTTGCCTGATATTCACACAATGGTTCTTTTTCCTCAAGCAGCCAGAAGATTTAACCAGCCATCTATTCTGGAAGAAGACATTTTGTCTGTTTTGGAAGAATCTTCTAAATATGCTAAGCGGTGTGACCCATGATTGCTTCAACACCAGCAACTGACCTCCTTTATGACCAAAGGCTTTCCTATGTTCTTTCATTTTTCCGCCACATTCTGAACTTGAACGGAACCTGTTAAAATATTTAAATATAAGCAGGTTAGGAGTGCAAAAAAACAAACAAACAATACAAGTGTACATTTAGAACCAAAAATTTTTTTTCCCCAACTCGACACTCATCATAAAACAGGGAGAGAAGTGGACAGCACCCCCCTTTCCACACCGGTAACAGGGGAGATGTGCATTGCCTCCCACCCTTCTGCGCTGAAGACATCACCCTCCCTTGCAGAAAATGGGGGGGGGGGGGAGAGACAAACGGCACAGCCCCCCTCCCTTTCTGCGTATTAGATGGGGGACACACGGCACAGCCCCCTCCCTTTCTGCGTATTAGATGGGGGACACACGGCACAGCCCCCTCCCTTTCTGCGTATTAGATGGGGGACACACGGCACAGCCCCCTCCCTTTCTGCGTAGAAGATGGGCACAGCCCCCCTTTCTGCGTAGAAGATGGACACAGCCCCCCTTTCTGCGTAGAAGATGGACACAGCCCCCCTTTCTGCGTAGAAGATGGACACAGCCCCCCTTTCTGCGTAGAAGATGGACACAGCCCCCCCTTCTGCGTAGAAGATGGACACAGCCCCCCCTTTCTGCGTAGAAGATGGACACAGCCCCCCTTTCTGCGTAGAAGATGGACACAGCCCCCCTTTCTGCGTAGAAGATGGACACAGCCCCCCTTTCTGCGTAGAAGATGGACACAGCCCCCCTTTCTGCGTAGAAGATGGACACAGCCCCCCCCTTTCTGCGTAGAAGATGGACACAGCCCCCCTTTCTGCGTAGAAGATGGACACAGCCCCCCCTTTCTGCGTAGAAGATGGACACAGCCCCCCTTTCTGCGTAGAAGATGGACACAGCCCCCCTTTCTGCGTAGAAGATGGACACAGCCCCCCCTTTCTGCGTAGAAGATGGACACAGCCCCCCTTTCTGCGTAGAAGATGGACACAGCCCCCCCTTTCTGCGTAGAAGATGGACACAGCCCCCCTTTCTGCGTAGAAGATGGACACAGCCCCCCCTTTCTGCGTAGAAGATGGACACAGCCCCCCTTTCTGCGTAGAAGATGGACACAGCCCCCCTTTCTGCGTAGAAGATGGACACAGCCCCCCCTTTCTGCGTAGAAGATGGACACAGCCCCCCTTTCTGCGTAGAAGATGGACACAGCCCCCCCCTTTCTGCGTCGAAGATGGACACAGCCCCCCTTTCTGCGTAGAAGATGGACACAGCCCCCCCTTTCTGCGTAGAAGATGGACACAGCCCCCCTTTCTGCGTAGAAGATGGACACAGCCCCCCCTTTCTGCGTAGAAGATGGACACAGCCCCCCCTTTCTGCGTAGAAGATGGACACAGCCCCCCCTTTCTGCGTAGAAGATGGACACAGCCCCCCTTTCTGCGTAGAAGATGGACACAGCCCCCCTTTCTGCGTAGAAGATGGAGGACACACGGCACAGCCCCCTCCCTTTCGGCGTAGAAGATGGAGGACACACGGCACAGCCCCCCTTTCTGCGTAGAAGATGGACACACGGCACAGCCCCCCCCTTTCTGCGTAGAAGATGGGCACACGGCACAGCCCCCCTTTCTGCGTAGAAGATGGACACAGCCCCCCTTTCTGCGTAGAAGATGGACAGCCCCCCTTTCTGCGTAGAAGATGGACACAGCCCCCCTTTCTGCGTAGAAGATGGACACAGCCCCCTTTCTGCGTAGAAGATGGACACAGCCCCCCTTTCTGCGTAGTAGATGGACACAGCCCCCCCTTTCTGCGTAGAAGATGGACACAGCCCCCCTTTCTGCGTAGAAGATGGACACAGCCCCCCCTTTCTGCGTAGAAGATGGACACAGCCCCCCCTTCTGCGTAGAAGATGGACACAGCCCCCCTTTCTGCGTAGAAGATGGAGGACACACGGCACAGCCCCCATCCCTTTCTGCGTAGAAGATGTGGGACACACGGCACAGCCGCCATCCCTTTCTGCGTAGAAGATGTGGGACACACGGCACAGCCCCCCCTCCCTTTCTGCGTAGAAGATGGGGACACACGGCACAGCCCCCTCCCTTTCTGCGTAGAAGATGGGGGACACACGGCACAGCCCCCCTCCCTTTCTGCGTAGAAGATGGGGGACACACGGCACAGCCCCCCTCCCTTTCTGCGTAGAAGATGGGGGACACACGGCACAGCCCCCTCCCTTTCTGCGTAGAAGATGGGGGACACACATGGCACAGCCCCCCTCCCTTTCTGCGTAGAAGATGGGGGACACACACGGCACAGCCCCCCTCCCTTTCTGCGTAGAAGATGGGGGACACACACGGCACAGCCCCCCTCCCTTTCTGCGTAGAAGATGGGGGACACACATGGCACAGCCCCCATCCCTTTCTGTGTAGAAGATGGGGGACACACGGCACAGCCCCCATCCCTTTATGCGTAGAAGATGGGGGACACACACGGCACAGCCCCCTCCCTTTCTGCGTAGAAGATGGGGGACACACGGCACAGCCCCCCTCCCTTTCTGCGTAGAAGATGGGGGACACACGGCACAGCCCCCCTCCCTTTCTGCGTAGAAGATGGGGGACACACGGCACAGCCCCCATCCCTTTATGGGTAGAAGATGGGGGACACACACGGCACAGCCCCCCTCCCTTTCTGCGTAGAAGATGGGGGACACACGGCACAGCCCCCCTCCCTTTCTGCGTAGAAGATGGGGGACACACGGCACAGCCCCCATCCCTTTATGGGTAGAAGATGGGGGACACACACGGCACAGCCGCCATCCCTTTCTGCGTAGAAGATGGGGGACACACGGCACAGCCCCTCCTTTCTGCGTAGAAGATGGGGGACACACGGCACAGCCCCCCTCCCTTTGCGTAGAAGATGGGGGACACACGGCACAGCCCCCTCCCTTTATGGGTAGAAGATGGGGGACACACGGCACAGCCCCCCTCCCTTTCTGCGTAGAAGATGGGGGACACACGGCACAGCCCCCCTCCCTTTCTGCGTAGAAGATGGGGGACACACGGCACAGCCCCCATCCCTTTCTGCGTAGAAGATGGGGGACACACGGCACAGCCCCCATCCCTTTCTGCGTAGAAGATGGGGGACACACGGCACAGCCCCCCTCCCTTTATGGGTAGAAGATGGGGGGGACACACACGGCACAGCCCCCATCCCTTTCTGCGTAGAAGATGAGGGAGTTATGTGCCATGTGTCCCCAATTTCAACACAAAGGACAGGGGACACTGGCCTCAACCGCCGCTCCCCCCCCCCCCCCAGAAGGTCGGGAGATGTTCCACAGCCCCTATCCCAGAAAGAGAACCCCGAGCAGGAAGACACCCGGGCCAGGTTTGACATGTAAAGTATGAGCAGCTCTCCCTGGTAACGCTGGCATTTATCCGATGAGCTAGGAAACATGGAAAGCAGGATTTCACAGCTGTGCCGCTCCACAGGGCGCCTCTCCCCGCTCTCCTGGCTGGAGCTGCACGCCATGGGGGGGGGGGGGGCACACGCTGAGGGATGGGACTAGAGGCGCTGATGGCCCATGAAGCCGGACACTGATCAGGCCTGCACCGGAGCACTGCCCCCTCACCGTGACGCCAGAAGCAGATGCTACCGGGAGGCCAGACTCGCCAGCACAGCCGCACAGGACGAGTGTTGCTCCGCTGGGACTAAGCGACGTTTCAGCACTTTGGGTCCCACAGACAGCTTGCTGTGATCGCAGTGTTACCTGGGAAGCAGACCCGGAACACACAGCACATCGGCAGAAAACAGCCCGACGTCTCCAGTACGGGTCGCCACCAGGGCCAAACCACAGGGAAACGCACAGCCGGGAAGGATCACGTGACCGTGTACCGGATTGGCTGAGCAGCCTAGGGGCGGGTCTTTGGCTGCACATGGCATTACCATTTTAACCCTAAGTATCCTGCAACAAGAAGAGCCTTGCGGCCCAGTGAGTGTGTGAGGGCTCGCGGCCTGCTTTGGCGCCGGATTTCTTTTTCTCAAATAAAATGACCAAAATGTTTTTGATAAAAGCGATGATTATTCTTATTGAAATGACGTTTGAACGCTCCCCGGAGATTTACATAGCATTTAAATATAGTCTGGCTTTACATTATACTTTAACCAATGTTTCTCTGCTCTGGTTGTCGAGTTCCCCAAAGGCCGGGTCAGACGAGCACACTAGGTGCGCCGGTACTGATGTGCCTCCCGGCGTCCATCGCAGCGTTGTGATGCTTTGACAGGGCCGGCAACACGCTGTAGCACGCGCACGAATTGTGCGTGCTATAAGCCGCCGTGCGGAAAGCCTTCCCGTCAAAATGCTAAATGCTCCTTGGACAGGGCTGCAAAGTGCTATTCTCCATAGGAGGATTGAGCCTTGCAGCGCTGAGTACACTAACTGCGCTCACTCAGCGAGTTGGCCACACAGGCGTCAAGAGTGGAAGGAACGTCCACTTTCAGGGACATTCTTTCTGCTCTTAAAGACGCTCGTCTGACCCCAGCCTAACAGGCCAGGTTTTAAGGATTCCCTTGGGGAAAATCAGACTGAATTCTGCAGTCACTGAGCAGCAAATCGTATCACCTGTGCTGTGCTTCACATATCTGGAACTCCCTCCCCCACAACATCAGACGCTCCCCGTCTCTCCAGTCCTTCAAGAACTCTCTGAAAACACATTACTTTAGAGACGCCTATCTGCTCACACCATGATCTCCCCACTTTCATTTCCTGCTCCTCTTCCCAGTCAGCCCTTCTGCAACCCGCCATCTCACCCTATCCACCCTCAGCTAATTTGTCACCCCTCTCCTCTTAGATTGTAAACTCTCAAGCAGGGTCCTTCCTCCTTCTGTTCCGTGTGTGTAACATGTATGTATATTTGTTATTCTGCCTCTCCCATTGTACAGCGCTAAGGAATTTATTGGCGCCTTATAAATACTTGTAACTGTAACTGGCAAACCTGGCCTGTTAGGGGTACTTGTGTTGAGAAACACTGCTTCTAAACAAAGGGGTTAATCAGACAGCACCGATATTTCAGTGTGTTCTAGTTCAGCGCACTCTGGTGCATTTATAGACAACGACTTATAACCACCCAATATACATCAGTTTATGGATAGTTACTAAAGGGATTGGGTCCCGTAAATAATATTTATTAGAAAAAAAATCAACAACGTAAAATTTAAAAGCAACACAGATTGCATATGGAAACACACAGGTGCAATGTGGTAAATTATAGGAGTATCTAGAAACAATTCACATGATAACAGTCATTATAGACATGAAGGTTTCA
The DNA here is from genome assembly GCA_009667805.1 of Leptobrachium leishanense. Taxonomy (NCBI): domain Eukaryota; kingdom Metazoa; phylum Chordata; class Amphibia; order Anura; family Megophryidae; genus Leptobrachium; species Leptobrachium leishanense. Next base: position 135,788,752 of record CM019066.1, on the reverse strand, counting down.
ACTATAATATTGAGAATTGAACCCTGACCAAAACCAGGAATATTCAGTATTCCCCTGTACATCAATCATCAGTGTTATCCACCCACATAGCACCACAAAACCAGATCAGATATGGGGATTTAACAATTGCACCCCAACAGATAAAAAAGCAAAAAAATGCTTAGCACCACATCATTAGACAACAAGCCCAACGCGTATCGACAGCCTTCATGCTGTCCTCATCAGGGGCAAACAAACAAATACAGGGTTATTCAAAGAGATTCGAAAAGTCACCGCACGTTAGGGGACTTTTCGTTCTCTTCAATTCGGTTCCTTTTGCCGATCCCATTTCGGTGACCCTGCGGTGTATTCAGAAAACACCACAGGGTCCCCGAATTGCAGGGAAAAGCTGCCGCAAACCCGACGAAAACGAACCGCAAAAGCCAGCGAATGCACGCCGAAAACCATCAAAAACATCTGGATTAACCTGCCGAAAACCACGGAAAAACCCGAGCAGGAGCCGATCACACGCAGCGAAGCCACCGGAAAAAGCAGAGAAAGCCAAGACCGCAGACAGAGGGCAGTGAATAAATTAGGAAAACAGTTTGTATGAATGTTCGAAAAGTGAAACACTGTTTGCAAAGAAACTACTGAGCGAAAATGTCTGAAATTTACATATGAGGTCCAGGGAATGATAATAAAGAGGGCTGTTACAGAAAAAATAAGTAAACTTAAAAAAAAAAAAAAATCGGACTTTTAAAAAAAATAAGAAAAATGCTTAAAATATCCTAAAAAATCTATAAATAAAGAGACTCTTTACTGCAGAATTTTATAATGAACGGTTTATTAGATATTGAATTAAAACGGGAATATTTTTAACATTGAAGCCTATGGGATTCTGAATAAATTTGCCGAATTAAACCACCGAATTGCAGGGCATTTCGGGAACCTTTCACTGCTGGTTTGTGTTCTCTGAATAGCCGAAGCAGTGCTTTTTCATGGGGTTTTCACTGCCCTCGAACAGGCACCGTATGTTCAGGCAATTCGCCAGGATTTGGCGAATTGCCTCCTCTATGGATAGCCGAATGGCCAAGAAAGGTAACCGAACGCTGATTTTCAGCGTTCGGTTACCTTTCTCAAGCAATTCGGATCTCTTTGAATAACCCTGATGGTATCCAATACTGGATGTGGTGCTAAGCATTTTTTGCTTTTTTATCTTTTGGGGTGCAATTGTTAAATCCCCATATCTGATCTGGTTTTGTGGTGCTAGCGCGATGACATCTATTGTCCCCGCCGGGGTCCCGGAGTGCGGGGCTGACATCCAAGATGTCAGCCCGCACCGGAATCCCGACCGATTGCTGCCTCCTGTGTGTCCATAGCACAGGAGAACCACTTGGCTGGACGCGCTGAGCTCGTCCTTAGCAGCCAAGTGGTTAAATTCTATAGGTTGAACTGGGCATTCTCTGACACTTTGGTGCAGTTCCGCATTCTCTGAATAGACTAGCCATTGCTTCTCTATGGCACAATTTAGCTGCGGTCGAAGGTTGTCAAATTGTGGCGAACTGCTGTTTTGCTGTCAATTCGCCGTATTTTGCTGTCAATTCGCCAGTATTTGTCTAAATGGCAGCTTAGTGAATAGATGAACTGCCAAGAAATTGCACCACTTGGTGAAATTCACCCTTTGGTGGCAAGTTTGGCGCTTATGAATAACCCCTTAAGTGAATAACATTGATTATTTGTTCACAATGGCACCTGTCAATGGGTGGGATGTATTAGGGAACAATGAATGTTACTTCTTGACTATCATAGGGGTTATTCAAAGAGCATCGAAATTTCAGTGAACTTTCGGTGCTCTTTCATTCATTGCACTTCAGTGCGATTTGACAATTCAAGCTCGCCGACCCGGGTCCCCGAAGTGCGTTGAACGGGAGCTGTTGAAAAGACCACAGAAGACAGCTGATGATCCTGCGAATGCCACTGATCTGCCCGCAGCATGCCACTGAAAAAGCCAATGATCCACCGAATGCCGCCGAACTGGGAGGTCAAAAACCTGTTGTAACAGATCAGCTACCCTGAAGGGGTAGCTCCGTCTGCGGCCCCGAGTCTTGCTGGAGAGCTTAGCCGGGTAGCGAGCTAGCAAGGTGGGAGAGAGATTGGCAGCGGTCCTTGGATGATCTGGAAGCGAAGGATTCAGTAAAGCTGGCTTCTTCAGTGATTATGCCCTCCCCAAATACTAGTCGTGACTCAGTACAGGTTTGAAGGTAAATCAGAATGTTTAATGAAAAGCAGAACATACACGGTCCTTTTATATGGTACAGTCCCATTGTTCTCTCCCATGCCCGCCCCCAGACCCCTGGAGTGAATTCTGCACAGTGGCTAGCCATAGCCCAGGTTCTGATTGGTTGGTTCCAAGACCATTGAGAGGACCTGAAAGAAGCCTGCAGTCTTCACTTGGGTCCACAGGTTGTATGCAGATGCAGTCTTGACCTCACAGTGACCACATACAGTGATTTACATAACCCATTGTAAAGGGAATCAGATAGTGGGTGGCTGAGACAATGTGACTCCCAGCCTTTCAGAACAGGTAAACAGATAACAGATAAACAAAGAGAAACTATCTTTGCATAATCCACAAATTACACAAACCTATTGCACATTCTATACGAAGGAAAGCATTTGACTCTAGTGGCGGGTAGTGTTTTTAAAAACCACATTTAACTAAAGAAATATAAGTCTATTTAAAACTAAAAATGAGCAATTGACAATAAATTTAAAACCACACAATATAACTGAGCATAAACTAGCAGGATCAGTGCAGGGGAAAAACATGATTAATTAGAAGTCTAGCAACAGTTTTACATTAAATCTAACAAAGGAAATTAGTTTCCATAAATAAAGGGTAAACGAAATATAACAAAATAAGAATGAAATTAAACTAAATAAATCCTGTGGCGGCCGTTCCGTCACACCTGCTATCTTTTAAGGCATTTAATGTCATAGTGACCAGGCAATTTTACCATTGTCTTTCCAAAAGTACACACTGCTGTTTTTACATTTCTGCGCTGTTTGTGTTTATCTCTAATTTTACTCTTACTCGTTTATGGACGCCACACATATTATATACTGATTTTCTCGACATTAAGTGGACTTTCAAAACATACTATTATTTTCATCATGCCTTACAATTTACTTTAAACAATTATGAAATATGATGAAAAAACCACACTATTTTGAACCTTGACCCCCATAATCTACAACCACCAAAAAAAACCTTAAATACTTTTGAAATTTTGTCTCGTTTAGTAGAAATACCCAATTTTGCATGGTTTTACTTTTTAACCCCTTCACTGCTGCGCCATTTCACCTCTGTGTGCTGAGTAGGGATGAGTTGTTTGGTTCGATCAGTTCGGAGTTCGATTCGAACTTTGGCCGTTCGCAAGTTTGCGAACTTCGAACTTTTTGGGTGTGTTCGGTTCGAGTTCGCAAAAAAAAGAAATTTGGAAAAAAGCATAAAAAATGCTTAAAAAATACTGAAAAATCTAGAAATAAAGAGACTCTTTACTGCAGAATATTATAAGCAACGGTTTATTAGATATTGAATTAAAAACTAATGTGTACGTGCAAAGATTCTCACCTCTAAATGACCTGTGTTTTTCAAACGGCATAACAACAGGTGTTTTTAGTCTGGTGTAATGAATTTGATACATTGTATGTATGTATGTATGTAGACTATACTGACGGAGTGGGGTGGTGTCTGCTTCTGAGTGAGAAGTGTTAATTTCCCTCCTAAAACTTCTTCTAATATGCTGCATTTCATCGCTGTGTGCTCATGCTCAGCTCATTTTTACCGCTTTCGCTCATCATGTTTAAACGCGATTTTGAAGCCACATCTTATTAAATGACCGACATGTTAGATATTGTTCTTTCCGGCAGACTCCGCAGATTCATAATATATCATTTTTATATGTATACGTCCTGTCCTGGCTGTATATTATTAAAAAAAATGCAATAAAAATTGAATTTTTAATCATCTGCAGTGTGTAAAGTGTTTTTTTTCACATTTTAGCGCATGAGCGTCTGCGGTTATGTTTTCTATAGGGTGCGCTTGTACAAAAATTAGAAATGGGGACTTGTTACATTTTGTGGGGGGAATTACGTGATTTATAGCAAACGCACCCCATAGAAAAAAATCATTAGTGCATCATCGTTCACATTTTTATAATTGAAATGTGAACAATATTGCTGCATTAATAAAAATAACACACAAAAAAAAATACATGTTTTTATTTTTTTTTACTTTCTACCTGGTCATGTTGGGTATCATTCGAAAGGCCATGCTCAAGCCTTTCGATTGACACCCTCCATGACCCACTGGATGCCTGGAGATATCGGGGTTCAAATGAATCCCCTATCTCCACCAGGGGATTGGCCTGGGCAATATATATACGCATGATGTGAGCTGGCCTGGGCAATATATGTACGCATGATGGCCATAGGCGTGCTCACGGGGTGTGCCGGGTGTACCTAGGCACACCCTAATCCCACCCGCAGCACACTCTGGGTCCCGGCTGGCCGCATCCCACGGATAGCCGCCGGGACCCTTTGCCTCTGCAAGCCTGTACTTCCCTGGTGGTCCGGTGGCTGCGGGCTCTGCAATGCGATCAGAACGCAGAGCATGTCCCACACAGGACCCGTGCGCTAGCGATCCTCTGATGACCTGTCACCTGATCGCCGGCGCATACTGACTATGTCAGAGAGCGCCGGCAGTCAGGTGAAAGTTCATCAGAGGATCGCCGGTGCACGGGTCCAGTGTGGGACGTGCCCTGCGTTCTGTGCACGAAGCACAGATTGCATTGCAGAGCCCACAGCCACCGGACCACCAGGGATGTACAGGCTGGATTTAAGCTGGATGAAGCGGTCCCCTCCTCTGCCAACGGACATGTTCATCCCCCTCCCTGCAAGAAAAAAGATAAGCAGGAGAGGAGTCAACTTTTATATACAGTATTTTTAAATATTACAATTTTATTTGATGGCAGTGGATTCTGTGATATGCTTATATGCACCGCACATTACTGGGAGTTTCATGGCAGTGGATTCTGTAAAGTGCGGTGCATATACTATACTGTAACACTTCAATGTTTGCGTTTGGACTCTGCTGTCCCCCCCCAGTGCTGGTCTGAAATTTGTAGCTTACTTTCCAGCTGCTTCCACTTTGCAAATCACCCTAATTAACCCAAGGTTTTAGCCCTTCCCATGATATGTTAATCTGTATTTTTTGTGTTTTGTTTTTAATTTCTTGCATTTTATTACTTTGTTTTTCTGTAACTGTAACACTTCAATGTTCTTGAACCCAGGACATACTTGAAAACGAGAGAAATCTCAATGTATCCTTCCTGGTAAAATCCTTTGCAAATAAATAAAATAAATAAATAAATGTTCTTGAACCCAGGACATACTTGAAAACGAGAGAAATCTCAATGTATCCTTCCTGGTAAAATCCTTTATAAATAAATACATAAATAAATATAAGCATATCACAGAATCCACTGCCATGAAACTCTGTAATGTGCGGTGCATAGAAGCATATCACAGAATCCACTGCCATGAAACTCTCTGTAATAGAAACATAGAAAATGTCGGCAGATAAGAAGCTTTCGGCCCATCTAGTCTGCCCAATTACATGGATACTTTACTTGGATTTATCTTTTGTTTAGGATAGCCTTATGCCTATCCCATGCCTGCTTAAATTCAATTACTGTTTTGGCCTCTACCAAACTTCTACTGGAAGACTGTTCCATGTATCCACCACCCTCTCAGTAAAATAATGCTTCCTGATGTTACTTTTAAACCTTTGCCCCTCTAATCTAAGACTATGTCCTCTTGTTTTGCTATTTTGTTTCCTTTTAAATATACTCCCTTCCTCTACCTTGTGGATTCCCTTTACGTATTTAAATGTTTCTATCATATCTCCTCTGTCTCGTCTTTTTTCCAAGCTGTACATGTTAAGATCATTAAGCCTTTCTTGGTAACTTTTCTCCTTCAAGCCGTACACCATTTTAGTAGCCCTTCTCTGAACTCTCTCTAAGATGTCTATATCCTTCTATAGATACGGTCTCCAGTACTGCGCACAGTACTCCAAGTGAGGTCTCACCAGTGCTCTGTACAGTGGCATGAGCACTTCACTTTTCCTACTGCTAATACCTCTCCCTACACAACCAAGCATTCTGCTAGCATTTCCTGCTGCTTTATTACATTGACTACTTACCCTTAGATCCTCTGAAATAATAACCCCTAAATCCCTTTCCTCAGATGTTGAGGTTAGAACTGTATCAACTATTCTATATTCAGCCCTTGGGTTTTTACATCCCAGGTGCATTATCTTGCACTTATCCACATTAAAACTCAATTGCCACAACTCCGACCATTTTTTTAGTTTACCTAAATCATTTGTCATTTGGCTGATCCCTCCAGGAACGTCAACCCTGTTGCAAATCTTTGTGTCATCAGCAAAAAGACATACTTTTCCATTAATACCTTCTGCAATATCACTAATAAAAATATTAAAGAGAATGGGTCCAAGTACTGACCCCTGAGGTACCCCACTGGTAACAAGACCTTGCGCCGAATAAACTCCATTTACCACAACCCTCTGTTGCCTGTCACTCAGCCACTGCCACAGATTGCAATTTATTGATAAGCCTTCTATGCGGAACAGTATAGTATTTTCTTCCCCTATCCCTCCCCTTTTCTTCCCCCTTTCACCTCTCTCTCTCTCCTTTTCTCCTCCTCCTCCCATTTTCTCCCGTTTCCCCTCTCTCTCCCCCTTTCCCCTCTCTATCCCCCTTCCCCTCTTCCGCTCTATCCACTTTTATCCCCACCTTTCCTTTTCTCTCCCCCTTCACGTCTCTCCACTTTTCTACCCTCTCCTTCCCACTCTCTCTCAATCTCACTCTCCACCCTTCCTCCCCTGACCTATATTCACCATCCCTCTCCAGCTCTCCCCTTTTCTCTCTCCCTCTCCAACGTTCCTCTTTTTCTTTTTTTTTTTGTATTTAAGATTTTTATTTTGTATTCAAAGGGTCACAGACTGGCCAGCAGGGTTGGCCTCGTAGGACCAAGTATCACAGGCATAATAACACAGAAACCATAAGGGGGGGGGGGTCTTCACAAATAAGCGGCAAACGGTCAAAAAATGAGGGAGCAATAATAATAGATAAAAGTTCCGCAGGATAAAGAGAAAGTGAAAAGTAACTGCTAGGAACTAGTAACTGCTATAACACAAAAAGAGTTGGAAAATAAAAATAAAAAGTTAGTAAGTCCTCACAAAGGATTAGCAGAAAAGAAGGATCGTTTATCAATGAGGCAAAACTACATCTGGAGTAAAAAATCTCAGCCAGAGTCTCTGAATGGTCTCCGCCGCAACACAGGTAGAGCATCGGTATGGAGGCCAGGCCGGTCAGCCCAGGTACAATCGGGGATGGGGAGCGAGATCTGCACAGCACGCAGGCCCACGTGGCAGACAAGATGGATGACCAGTCCCCAGGCTCCCGCTGCGGCTGCCCCAGCCGCACTGCTAGACCATGGCTGACATTGCCACTCCTCAGCACAAGGCCCAACAGTCCCGGCCTGCGCCCCCAGCGCATCCCCCGGTGAAGGCTCCTCGGAAGTCATCTCCGCATCCGTCAGAGTTGCCCCGGCATTGCGTGTGAGCATCTCAGCCTCGCTCCCATTCATGGGCGTCCACAGCATAGGGCAAGGGGGGGGCACTCGCCCCCCCCTGGATCAACAGGCTTAAATTATAATTTATTCACTTCACGCTGCAGTTCCTGGGCTCTCCACTAGGCTGCACCAGCGTCACATCCCCACTCCACCTCCAATCCACCACGTGCTCTCCCTCACTTTGCATGCTGGGAGAGGCAGGGCGGAGATGCAGCTGCTACTATGGGCCACAGGAAAAAAGGTAATGATTGTCAAATAAATACTTTTTTACTAAGCTTGATGCCAGTGTCTTTATTTATGAGAGTTTACAGAGTTTACAATCTAAGTAGAGGGGACCCTGCTAAGAGGAGAAAGATTGTAAACTCTGGAGCAGGATCCTTTCTCCTCTTAGATTGTAGGCCCTGGAGCAGGATCCCCTCTTAGGACCCACCCTGCTCCAGAGCTTACAATCTAAGGCTAGGGACAGATGAGCGCATTTTCTGCAGCCACCGTCAAAATGTACGTCGATGCGTGCGCACGCATTTTTTCACGAATACGCTTAAGTGGTCAGACGATGCGCAATTCTGGACGTATTCATGACGGTGGGGTAAAAGAAGTCTAGGGAAATCCGGCTGTTTGAACGTTATGTTGGCCGCACACTAGCAGCGTCTGACATCTCCTAATCACGCACACACGCCGCTATGCGGCCGCAGCGCACTTTGTACGTCAGTAGCAGCGGTTTCACGTTCTGATAAAATGCGTTCATTTGCTGGTTGCGTGGTGTCGGCGCACTTTTGTACGCACGTACTGCGTATATTGGCCGTCATTGGCCGTTATGTGCTGCTACCGCCGTGATTTAGTGCGCCTGCACGCGCGTTCCGACTGCCCACTCTGACCTAGCCTAAGAGGAGAGGGGACCCTGCTCCAGAGCTTACAATCTAAGAGAAAGGACACTGCTCCAGAGCTTACAATATTTCTCTTAGATTGTAAGCTCTGGGGCAGGGTCCCCTCTCCTCTTAGATTGTAAACTCTGGGGCAGGGTCCCCTCTCCTCTTAGATTGTAAACTATGGGGCAGGGTCCTCTCCTCTTAGATTGTAAGCTCTGGGGCAGGGTCTCTCTCCTCTTAGATTGTAAGCACTGGGGCAGGGTCCCTCTCCTCTTAGATTGTAAACTCTGGAGCAGGGTCCCTCTCCTCATAGATTGTAAGCTCTGGGGCAGGGTCCCCTCTCCTCTTAGATTGTAAGCTCTGGGGCAGGGTCCTCTCTCCTCTTAGATTGTAAGCTCTGGAGCAGGGTCCCCTCTCCTCTTAGATTGTAAGCTCTGGGGCAGGGTCCTCTCTCCTCTTAGATTGTAAGCTCTGGAGCAGGGTCCCCTCTCCTCTTAGATTGTAAGCACTGGGGCAGGGTCCCTCTCCTCTTAGATTGTAAGCACTGGGGCAGGGTCCACTCTCCTCTTAGATTGTAACTCTGGAGCAGGGTCCCTCTCCTCATAGATTGTAAGCTCTGGGGCAGGGTCCCTCTCCTCTTAGATTGTAAGCTCTGGGGCAGGGTCCTCTCTCCTCTTAGATTGTAAGCTCTGGAGCAGGGTCCCTCTCCTCTTAGATTGTAAGCACTGGGGCAGGGTCCCTCTCCTCTTAGATTGTAAACTCTGGGGCAGGGTCCCCTCTCTTAGATTGTAAACTCTGGAGCAGAGTCCCCTCTCCTCTTAGATTGTAAGCTCTGGGCAGGGTCCCCTCTCCTCTTAGATTGTAAGCTCTGGGCAGGGTCCCCTCTCCTCTTAGATTGTAAACTCTGGGGCAGGGTCCCCTCTCCTCTTAGATTGTAAGCTCTGGAGCAGGGTCCCCTCTCCTCTTAGATTGTAAACTCTGGGGCAGGGTCCCCTCTCTTAGATTGTAAACTCTGGAGCAGAGTCCCCTCTCCTCTTAGGACCCTGCCCCAGAGTTTACAATCTAAGAGGAGAGGGGACTCTGCTCCAGAGTTTACAATCTAAGAGGAGAGGGGACTCTGCTCCAGAGTTTACAATCTAAGAGGAGAGGGGACTCTGCTCCAGAGTTTACAATCTAAGAGGAGAGGGGACTCTGCTCCAGAGTTTACAATCTAAGCGAGGCTTGAGGAGAGGATGTGTGTGTGTGTGCAGGGAAGGTGAGTGTGTATATGTGTATATATATATAATTAGTATGTGTGTGTGTGGGAAGGGGGGCTGGTGTGTGTGTATGTATATATATTTATATTTGGAGTGGGGAGCCTGGTGTGTGTCATGGTTTGTGTATACAGAGATGGCCTTAAAAACCACTTCCCTTAGTGCCTTGATCCTGGGTGTGTGACTAGTTCGGTGCATTGAATGTCATTGACAGACTAGAAAATGCAACACTCTGATCAGACGCTTACACCTTTTATTCTTCTATTAGACTTGCTTCATGTTTCGCAGCCTTTGTATTAATACGCTTTATTTTATGACTGTCCCCTTCATGACATTGTCAAAACGGCAGAATATGGATGCCATTAAAATTTTGCCCCCCCCCTGGAAAAATTTCTGCGGACGCCCATGCTCCCATTTGAATACACAGAGGGCAGGCGTAGCTCGCAATCTGGGTCTCCTGGCCCACCGCTCTGTGGTTCCGCGTCGCGAACCAGACGGCCGTGAGGCCGGGTGTCCTCCATTACCTCCTCCGGTAGGTCCTCAGTTGCTCGACCAACTCCCAGCATCACCATCAGCCGCCGCCATGAGGTAGGGACGATCAGACTCTCCTCCTCTCCCGGCGACTGTTCGAAACAGGTCTCAAGGGCCGTGAACATAGCCTCCATTCTGCTAGCGGGCGCGGGATGCACCATTTCCTCCAGAGGGCTCAGGAGGGACAAGGAGCGAGGTGTCCGGGGAACAAAAAATAGGCCTCAAAATGGCCGACGGCCGTTTGGTGCTGCTGGAGGGTCTCCTCAGAAAGAAACTCGGCTGTGCTTTGGAGAGGGGGGCTAAAACGGGCCCCAAAGCATACCCTGTAATGGCCAGCCGCACAGGATCTCCAATAGTGGGTAAATTCACAAAAAAAGTCACATTAAAGGCCCCATAATAAGAGAATCCCACAGAGCTCCACAGAGATGAGTCTGCTCCCATGCAGAGCCGGCCACGCCCCCCAACGTTCCTCTTTTTAGTTTGGGATTATGAGTGTGTTAATTTGGGATTATGTGTTGTGTGTGTCAGAGTGTTTATTAAGGATTGTTTATGTGTTTATCAATGTATGTACAGTATTTAAATTCCTCTAAAGAAGGAAATATCCCTACTTTTTCTAAAACAATTAAATTTTATTCCATACAGTTAAAATTAACTTATTCCATTTCTTTTAAAAAATAGTCATCCAATAAAAAGATAGTGACTTGCGTATTGACAAATCATTAACACCTTATTGGTCTCGATATTCCAACAGTGTGAGCTTTGTCTTTAGTTCCGAAACCTTCCAGCAATCTGTAAATTTCTGAGTTTATTATTTCCGTTTAATGATTCTCTATTGTATGCACCATACGCATCGGAATGGTGTTAACCACTACATAGCAATGTATCACATCTAACTAACCAGTCTGCTATTGAACTGGTATCATACAATTTCGTTTGCAATTGGAGTGTATGAAAATCTAACTCGCTCGCTGTAACCAATTACCTTAATTACTGCGCCGTTCCAACCATCTTACTGCATACACTAACATATATTTGTTATTGCACTCTCACACTATATTACTACTTCTGGAGTTTGGGTGCACAACATTAGTTCACTGTTGGCATGTTTAAACCACCGATGGGTTTCAATCAATTCAGACAAAGCCATCTTTAAACTGGTTTAGACAATTGCAAACACCATGCTGACACCGTCAGTATCGAATTCAAGCCTTGGATGTCACAACCATCCGTTAATCAACATTGATAGCCTCACAGGCACAACATTTTTTGTATTAATCTTAAATTCATGTCTCATTAACAATGCTTGACAATATTCTGTTCAATTAACAACAAACTGCTCAATGCGCGTTTCTTTGCTGAACTAACAGCAGTTTCATCAGGAGCTCAAAGTCAAAGTGTGTATCTGTATGTTACAGTTATAAGTTGTTATATTTTGCACTCACAAAACAGTAGGAGAGGACCCTGCTCAAGAGCTTGCACTCTAACCTCTTGTCTGCTTCCACCCCCTCTCTGCATATTGTAAACTTACTGTTGTAAGAAGACTCCTTGGTTTCCCTCTAGTCCTAGTACACTGTTTAGATAAGACGCATGCGTAAACAATCCATTGTGTTGATGGCTCTTTCTATTGTTCTCTGACTGGAGACTCTTGATCTTATATGTAATGTATTCTTTGAGGGAGGGGGTTGTGTCTCAACTATTAACTGTGTGTATTTGAAATAAAGAAGCATTCTCCATTTTGGGTTGAAACTGCAAAAATCTCCAGTGTGTTATTGCCTGCGTCTGGCCCAGAAGCAGTACTTTTGTGGAATACTGGCTTAAATGGGAGCAATCTGCACGTGGACAGAAACCCCCACGTTACACTGGCTGGCAGCTGTGGGATGTTATGCTCCCTGTAACTGGACCCAGACATCTAAGAGATCGCTGCCGGAGGAGCTGGAGACCAAAGGCAGAAGTGTGGTGCAACCTGGAACGAGATGGAGACGCTCGAGGAGGTAGAGAGACGCCTCAGTAAATATGGACCGAACCCCAGCATGGAACTGTTCCAGAGCGTGAGGACAGAGGTCTGCTTGTTGCAGCAAGAGGGAGCTGTGCGGGGTGAGGAAAAGATTGGCACTTAGGATGTGCAGTGCAACAAGGACCAGTTCTTGCTCTGGACGAGCCACAGGATATTTGCAACCAGGAGTATTGCCTGGTGAAGGTGCGAAAAAGAGTCAAAGCCTCACCGGTGAGTTACTAGGAGGCTGGTCAGATAGCCCACATTATGCCCCAAGACAAGGATGGCTGAGGGAGTTGGAAGGCCTAGAGTTGATGGGGCCAGCAATCGATTTAAAAAGTTTGCAGAATGCAGCACAGCAACAAGTTCCCGAGACCCCTGGAGGGAGCCTTCCCACACTAGCCAGTGGGAAGAGGAAGAAAAAGAGGGGCAGACGAGTTAAAACAGAGCAGAGGGAAACGCCGTCACAGCCCCCGGATTACAGCAATAAGCCATCTTCCAGCAGGCAGTATCGGGGCACTGGAGAGACTGTCACCCAGGCTGTTCCCCTCATGAGAGATGGGACCACGCAGTCCACGGAAGGTCTGGTCAGCTTGTTGCAGGCTGAGTTGGTTGCTGCTCGGGCACAGATAATGGCCCTGACAGAGACATTGCAAGAGCATCAGACAAAACTGCGAGTGTAGGCATGGTGCTGACTGCTGAGGAGGCAGACATGTGGATGCAGGGCAGCAGAAAGACTCCAATAGGCTGCACACAGGCCTCCAAGATGGCCGCGGTCACTAGGCCCAAATCGCGCCACGGGTGGTAATCCTCCACGGATCGGGCAACTCTGGGACAAACCAAGCTCACCAGATCCTCCAGAACCTCCAAAGCCAGCTCAGCAGCGCACAATGCAGAGCAAGCGGTAAAAATAGCTGAAAAAATCCGTGGTTACCACGGAGCTTCTCCAAGATGCTGCCGATTGTTTCCTCAGTCGCCACCGTCCCCCTTTTAAGCTGAGAAAGTTGACAAAAGAGTTTATCTGTCTTTAACCAAACTAGTATTCAATAAATCATTGATTATGATTATTAAAGACACAAACACAAACCCCACCCAACTCAGCAGGGAAACATGAGAACAGCAAGTATTAACAAATGAGTACCGGGAGTGCCTCACCTGAGACTTGCAGGGCTTAACCCTTACGAGTAATTAGAAACCTATGCATCACTGATCCGAAAATTCAAGTGAGGAAAAGTGCAGAAATGAATGAAATAAAAAAATGAAATTTTATTAACATAGAGACATCAGAAAAGGAACAGTGCAAAATATATATATATATATATATATATACAATGCACAAGGCCTGAGCACTGAGACAAATAAATAAAAAACTACATCAATCTGGAAACAGACAATGAATTAACACCCTGCTAGATGAATAACATAATATTGAAAGTCAGGGGAAATTACAGAAAGTGATGTATGCCTGTCTAGAGACCACCAGGATACAGGAAGATGGAAATAAATACAAACTCAATAGTAGGGATGAGCCGAACACCCCCGAGTTCGGTTCGCATTCGAACTCGAACTATTCAAAAGTTCGAATTCGAACTCGAAGACGAACGCAATACAAGTCAATGGGACTCAAAATTAAATTTTTAGAGTGCCCTCCAAGAGGGCATATATGCTAGATATTTACCATAAAAGGTGTATGGGGGTCCGGGTAGTGCCCTGGGGGACAGGAAACAAGGACAAAAAGTAAAAAAAAAACGTTTTTAAAGGGACAGTGAGTTTTCCATGAAATAAGGGTTAAAAATAAAAACCAAAAATTCCTTCATATATCGTGCCTAGGAGGTCCCCATAACCTGTCCGTGAAGTGGTGGATTTCTAGGATGTATAGAAACATTTAAAAACAAAAAAATGACGTTTAAAATGACGGTAAATACTTTTCCTTTAGGCTGGGGTCAGACCAGCGCATTTTTAACGTGCGTTCTGGCGCACTTAATCACGTCGCACTAGCAGCAAATGACGGGCAATGACGGCCAATATACGAAGTACGGTCGCACGAAAGTCCGGCCACGCAACGCAAGTGGAAAATGAACGCATTTTTTCGAGAACGCAGAACCTCTAGTACGGACGTACAGAGTGCGCTGCGCCCGCTAGCGGTGTGTGTGTGTGATTTGGAGACGTCAGACCCTGCTCATGTCCGGCCAACATAATGTCCAGACGCAAAAAGTTTCCTGGTTTGGATTCGTAAAACATCACGCACGAACATGCGCATCGTATGACCGTTTTCGCATATTCCGTGAAAAAAATACATCAATCCGTTCGGACGCACTTTTTTACGTTCGCGTGTAAAAATGCTTTCGTTTGACCCTAGCCTTAATCTATTCATAAACAACTGCTTGGGGCGGCAGCATGTATGAAAAGACATTTTAGGACGCGCAGAAAAAGTTTAGTGATTTTTTGGGCTAAGTTATGGTGCAGGGTTTGGATGAAAGTAACAATAGGAGCTTTAAAATTGGGCCTTTAGCATCGGCAACAGTGCCGTCACACAGTAACCACTATGAGGATATGAATCTGGTACAGGCGTCAGTACACCCAGATATTGTGCTTTTGGTGCCAGGCCAGCAAGTGCCATCATACAGTAACCCCTCTGTGGTTATGTGGAAGAGTGCAGAGGTGGACCATGCGGTCCTATATTAAAAAGATATGAATCTGGTAAAGGCATCAGTGCACCCAGATATTGTGCTTTTGGTGCCAGGCCAGCAAGTGCCATCATACAGTAACCCCTCTGTGGTATTGTGGAAGAGTGCAGGGGTGGACCATGCGGTCCTATATTAAAAAGATATGAATCTGGTAAAGGCGTCAGTGCACCCAGATATTGTGCTTTTGGTGCCAGGCCAGCAAGTGCCATCATACAGTAACCCCTCTGTGGTATTGTGGAAGAGCGCAGGGTTGGACCCTGTGGTTCAAAAAATTAAAATGATATAAATGTGGCACAGGCGTCAGTGCAACCGTAATCCTTTTGTGGTATTGTGGAAGAGTTCAGTGCTGGAGGTTTTGTGAATGCAGAAGACATCCCCGATCTATTCCGTTACGTCAGCATCAGGGGATTGATAGCTGCTGATCCAGGACTGATTCATTTTTATAAATGTCAGCCAGTCTACAGAGTCGGTGGGCAGATGCACTTTTTGTCTGTGACAAAACCTCCAGCGGCACTGAACGTCCTTTCAGAACGCATGCTGGATGAAGGGCAACCTAGTAGCTGCATAGCATATTGGCTAAGTCCTGGCCAGTGATCCAATCTCAACACCCAGTAAGCCAGTGGATCATCTGCTGGAAAGGTATCCAGGTCTGCCCTTGCCCCTAGGTAGTCCTGCACCATATGGTGAAGACGCTGGCAATGGGTGCCTACATTTGACGTCCCTGGGCGTCGTGGACTAAAAAAATTTAAAAAAGGCATCAGTCAAGCAGCCCCAGCCTTCACCACTATTCCTCTGATCATCCGCAGCCTCAGAAGCACTTGTGTCATCACTTGGTAACCTACCAGTGCCTGGAAAAGTGTTACACAAGTGTTGCTTTAGAGCGTCTTCAAGTATTATCATCCTGTGCTCCCTCTGTGTGGGCAGGAAGAGCTCTGCAACTTTACCCTTGTATCGTGGATCAAGAAGGGTTGCCAACCAGTAATGATCCCTCTCCTTGATAGCACGAATCCTGGGGTCCTTTAGCAGGCTTTGCATAATAAGGGAGCCCATGCAGCGTAGGTTGGAGGTGGCATTAGCTTCCGAGTCTTCCTGCTCAATGAGGAGGATGACCCCATCGTGCACTTCCTCCTCCCAGCCACGTACTAGTCCTTGTGTTTCTGGGCACACAAAACCCTCCCTTGAGGAATCCCCACCTTCAATGCCCCCACTACTCAAATATTCCTCCTCCTCATCCTCCTCCTGTCTGATCTGAGGAGGACCCGCTGGAATGCTGTCTGCGGAAAGACTGGGGCCTTCAGAGCTAGGGAAGGCCTCCTCTTCCTCCTGCTGCTCTGCCTCTAGAGCCACATCTATAATTCCCCGCTGAGTGTGCTCCAGCAGGAACACTGAAGGAATTGTGTCACTGATGCATGCACTGTCCCTGCTCACCATCCTCGTTGCCTCCTCAAATGGTGACAGTACAGTGCAGGCATCCTTGATCATCAGCCACTGCGGGGGGGAAAACCAAGTTGACCTGAACCTGTCCTTGTGCCATACTCACACAGGTACTCGTTGATGGCCCTCTGCTGCTTGTGCAGATGCTGCAGCATTGCTAATGTCGAGTTCCACCTGGTGGGCATGTCACAGATCAGACGGTTTGTGGGAAGGTGGAATTCTCTTTAAATTTCTGCCAGGCGAACACTTGCTGGGAATGACCGTCTGAAGTGGCTGCAGACTTTTCTGGCCTGGCTGAGAAGCTCTGCCAGCCCTGGGTACCTGGTTAGGAAATGCTGTACCATCAGATTTAGGACGTGTGCTAGGCAATGGCATGGTACATGTGTCAACTTAACCAGGCGTAGGGCGGAGAGAAGGTTGCTGCCATTATCACAGATGACCAATCCCAGCTGAAGCTGGCGTGGTGTTAACCATCTCTGCACCTGCCCCTGCAGAGCTGACAGAATTTCTGGCCCGGTGTGGCTCCTGTCCCCTAACCAAACCAGCTCAAGCACAGTATGGCATCTTTTTGCTTGAGCCATTGCGTAGCCCCTGTCAGGCGTCGGTTTAACTGCCACTTCGCCAGAGACACAGAAGGAGGAGGAGGAAGAGGGAGAGGTGGTGGTGGAGCAGACAGACCTCATACAAGCAGCTTTCTGGAGGCGTGGTGGATAAACAAGCTCCAGCACAGAGCCCCGTCTTGGATCCCTCCCAGCTGCAATCAGAGTTACCCAGTGTGCCGTGAAGGAAATGTAACGACCCTGTCCATGCTTGCTGGACCACGTGTCTAAAGTCAGGTGCACCTTGCTGCTGACTGCCTTTCCCAATGACTCCATAACATTGTCTTCCACGTGCTGGTATAGTGCTGGAATGGCCTTCCGTGAAAAGTAATGGCGTTTTGGAACATGCCACTGTGGTACAGCACATTCAGCAAATTCACGGAAGGGAGCAGAGTCCACCAGCTGGAAAGGCAACAGCTGCAATGCGAGTAATTTTGCTAAGCTGGCATTTAGACGCTGTGCTTGGGGATGCTTGGGACCAGGGGCGGACTGGGCTGGGGGGCAGGGTGGCAAATGGCCCCTGGGCCGGTCCTCAGCCCATTAAAATGTCAATTGCGGCAGCTGCTCTGTCTCTTTGTAATGAGACCGGCCGGCTTTTACACACCGCGGCCAGCCAGACTCATTAGCAGGAAGTGCAGGGCCAGAGACACCTCCCACAGCCCTCCTTAGCCAATCATAGAACAGTGCTCCCAGGGGAGAGAACCCTCATTAGGCAGTTTTGTGGACTCTTTCATTTGTTACCTCTGTGGCTCAAATGGTAGCAGCACCTGTTTAGTGGGCAGGAAGGTCATGAGTTCAATTCTTTGCTGGTAATGTATAATTTTTTTTTTTAAAAAACATCTACCTCTGCACAATTATTCTAATGCTGCTATTCTTAATAACAGAACAAAAATAGCATCAGCATTATAACAATATTATTATTGTGCTTGCAGAGGTAGAAAAAAAAAAACAGTTGACTAGCTGAGAATCGAACTCAAGACCTCCCTGCTTTTTAAACAGGCGCTGCTACCATGTCAGCCACAGTGGCAAAACAAAATTTTCAACAAAGCTGCTTAAAGAGGGATCTCTGCCCCAGGCACAAAGTGCTGTGGTTGGCTGAGCAGCCCCACCCTTTATTTTCCTCATAACACTGCTTCCCTCCTCTGCAGAAGCAGCGCTGGAAGTGACTGTTTAACCTGTCACTTCCTCTCAGTCCCACAGGAGGGAAGGAGAACACTGGCCACAGGTAAGGGAGGAGACGACTATATGAAGGGGGGAAAAAGAGAGGGAGATAAGCTGAAAATGAGGGGGAGAGAGAAGCTTAAAAAAGGTGGGAAAGAAAAGACCTGAAGAAGGATAGAAAAAAGCGGGAAAGACCAGAAGAATATGGAATGGAATGTGGAGAGGGAGAAGTTGAGCTGAGAAAGGAGTAGAGAGAAAATAAATAGAAAAGGGAAGAGAGAGGAAAGGAGTATGGAATGAGAATGGACATAGGAGAGGAGTGGGAAGATCTGCATAGAAAGAGGGAGGAGCGAAAAGGAGATTGGAAGTGGAGAGAGAAAGAGAATGAAAGAAAGGGAAGAGAGAAGTGGATAAAAAGGAGAATGAAGGGAATAATGGGGAGAAAAGGGGTGAAAAAAGGCAAAGAGGAAGGGGGCATGACATGATGAAATGTGTGTATCTGTCAGTATTTGTATCTGTGCGTGTGTGTGTGCGTATCTGTGTGTGTGTGTGTGTATGGGAGTGGCTTTTACAAGTAATAAAATTGGTCACGGGTACATTAGTGTGGGGTTCGGGTACATTAGTGTGGGGTTCGGGTACATTAGTGTGCGGTTCGGCTACATTAGTTTGCGGTTCGGGTACATTAGTGTGGTTTTGATTTTAGGGAAGTGGGCAGCGCTGGAATTTAAAAGGTCATCTGTGTAATGTGAATGGGGTATTGTTCTGATTCAGGGGTTAGTAGTTATGGGTAAAAGGGGGCATTGCTATGAACTAGGGGGTAATGTGAGGAAAAGGGAACATTGCTCTGATATAGGCAGTATTAGTTTGAGGTAGGTGGGACATTGATCAGAGTTAGGTGGTATTGAAAAGAAATAATTATTTATTTAAAACAGTCTGAAAATGTCATTTATTATGTAATTTGTTAACCATGCCTTTTTCAATTTTTTTTTTTTTTTTTTAAATTTAAATGGGGGACCGGGTTGCTGCTCCATGGGCCTATGGGTTGTACTTGCCCCCTGGGCCAAACGTTGCCAGTCAGCCCCTGCTTGGGACTATATTTTTTCTTACGCTGCAGCAACTGGGGCAACGTAATCTGACTGCGTAAATCTTCAGCTGATGGGATGCTGTCACATTGTGAGGAAGGACCTGGTACACCCATTGCTGTTGCATCATCCCTGTCAGTGGAGGTTGTAGCAGGCAATGACATGGCAGGACATACAGCGGGGGTAGAGACAGATGAGGAGGACCTACGCAAAGTTTTGCGCCAACGGGATGCGTGGCAGGTGGTCATATGTCGCCTCAAGCACGTGGTACCCAAGCGTCCGGTGTCTTTCCCACGCTTGAGCCTCATCTGACATAGATTACAAATAGCAACGGTGGGGTCTGCTGCACATTTCTTAAAGAACTCCCAGACAGCAGAGTTCCTGGATGTATGCTTTGAGACAACAGCGCTCTGCACCTGAGCAGCTCTGACATCTGATGCCTTGGACTGGCTAGTGCTACAGTTGGTCATAGAGGATGTTGTGCCTCGTGTTTGTTGTGCCTCCTCCTCCTCACTTGACTTCTCTGTTCGATCAGGTAACCAGGTGGAGTCAGTGACCACATCATCATTGTTATCATCACCCCCTATCTCCTCGTCACTGGAGCCAACTTGGCAGTATGCTGCAGCTGCTGGGGCAACATGGGTGCCAGTTATTTGTGTGTCATCACTGGCACTCCCTTCCTCTAGGTTGATTATACTCCCTTCCTCAACCTCAGAGATTGAATCAGAGCACTGTACTTGCTGCGCATCCTCAAGCAGCATGTCACTGTCATTGTAGTCAAACAATTCAGCTGACTCCTCCGTGTGTGATAGTGAGGCTACGGCAGGAGTAGCTGTGGACATGGAGGCTGCATTAGATGCTTTGGCAGTTGAGGTGGACTGTAAAGCACTACAAGCCTGGCTGGCAGAGGACTCGGAGGATGAGGATGGCCTGGTTAGCCAATCCACCAAATCCTCTGTATGTTGCTGCTGCTTAAGATGGCCAGCACCAGTTAGAAAGGACAAGCATGCCCCTGCAGAGGATGCACCACATCCACCACGACCAGAGGCACAGCCTCCCGACACAGAGGCTACTTGCCCTCTTATCTGTGTCTGGGAGCGTCTGCCTGTCCTTTTTGGTCTTTCTGACATGCCGAGTGATATATATAGATTAAATATATACAGAACTCTGGGGGGCGTGGCCAGCTACCATCGAGGGCAGACGTGTCTTGGTGGAGCTCCGCACGTCTGCCGCTCTTGGGGACCTCCAGCTGACACAAATTGAGGGGATAATTTTAATTTGAGGTCCCGCTGAGGCTGGCTACCGGAACTGAGCTGTCTGGAGCTCGATTGTCCCCCCTCCGGACATAAGCTGACTTTTTTGGCCGCTGTGTGGTGGATCTGGATAGCCGTCGGCCATTTTGAGACCTGCTCAGGCTCCTGACCATCTTGAGCCCCTCCTGCTTCCCCCTGTGGGTTTTACTTGCCAGGTGACGGCTTCTCGCAAGCTCTGAGGATGGAGGGCCCCCATCTTCTGGCTGCGCCGGAGGTCCCCCTGGTGAAGAGCATAAGGGACTGTGCGGCATGATGCGGACTAGAGCACCCCATCCCCCCTGCACGAGGTATGGAGGCAATGTTTGCAGCTCTAGAAGACTGCCTGACGCAGCTACCAGGGGATGAGGGGGAGCCACTCACACGCGGTGCTTGGCGCCAACTGATGGCCGCGATAAGAACTGGTCGGGAGACTGCAGGTCTGGAGGACGAGGTGACCAGAGGTGCTGTCCTGAGGCCTCCAGATGCCGAAAAGGAGTGTCTTACTGTGGAGATCGCCCCGGAGGAGCTGCAGAAGATGCGTCCTGAGACCCCAGGCGCAACCCTGTGTGTGGTTCCGGGTGATGTGCTGGCCGACAATGGTTGCGGGGCAGCTGAGGAGTTCGCTGTGTCGGCGGAGCTGGATCACCCCCTGCTGACTATGAAGCTGGATCAGTCCCCTGCTCTGTTGTGGCTTGAGGCTTACACTCGGGCAGCTGGAGTTAGGAGTTACGTTGCGGGTGGGGGCTGGATAGCCCAGCTGGCTGCGTTTACTCGCACCGGGCCTCGGTTTGCAGAAATGTCTGGCCTGCACTGCATTGCCCTACCTGTCCTGCATCTGCTGCCCTTCCGAGACGCTGGATGGAGGGACCCGTTCACTGTCTCCCGAGCGGCCTTTTGTTTTTCGTCCCCCTCCCTCATGCTGAGACTATTTAATGAGACCTTCCTGCTGTGTTTATGACATTATTTGTCGAGTGGAGATGCTTGTGTTTGCTTGTTTTTTTCTGTTGTCCTCCCATCTCCCACTTAATTTGGCTTTGCCATCTCCCCTCCCCCCTTTTTTTCCCTCCTGCTTGACATCCTCGGCTGACTTTTTCCTTATATTGTCAATATGACTTGAGGAATCGCTTTTACTTTTATTTTTTGATGAGACCCCCCCCCAATTGGGGATAATTTTGCTGATTTTTGGTTGCCCTTAGATGTCTTTTTGCATTTTATAATTATTATTGGCTACTCTTCTGATGTCTTGTGTTGGCCCTGCGTGGCCATTTTTGCCTTGCACTACATGATGCTACACTGTTATCTAGAAATTAAAAAATAAAATTTAAAAAATAAAATTATATACAGAACTCTGATTCAACTCTGGTATAAAGATTAAAGATTTCCAGAACTCTGGTATAACTCAGTGAGACACCCTGATAGCTG
This sequence comes from Leptobrachium leishanense, assembly GCA_009667805.1. Lineage (NCBI taxonomy): Eukaryota > Metazoa > Chordata > Amphibia > Anura > Megophryidae > Leptobrachium > Leptobrachium leishanense. Next base: position 135,766,734 of record CM019066.1, on the reverse strand, counting down.
GCAGCCAGTGTCAAGACACAGATTACAATTCCCAGAAACCTCCTATAAATCAGTGAGACCCCCTGATGGGTGGCAGTGACAAGACACAGATTACAAATCTCAGAAACCTCCTATAAATCAGTGAGACCCCCTGATGGGTGGCAGTGACAAGACACAGATTACAATTCGCAGAAATCTGCTACAAATCAGTGAGACCCCCTGATAGGACCCCCTGATAGCTGGCAACAGTGACAAGACACAGATTACAATTCGTAGAAATCTGATAGAAGTATGTGGGACCCCCTGATAGCTGACAGTGAGAAGACACAGATTACAAATCTCAGAAACCTCCTATAAATCAGTGAGTCCCCCTGATGGGTGGCAGTGACAAGACACAGATTAGAACAATTCCCAAATATTTTGTAGAAATTACTGACCCCCAAAATACTGCATGGCAGTGACAAGACACAGATCACCTCAATTCCCAAATATTTTGTAGCAATTACTGACCCCCAAAATACTGCGTGGCAGTGACAAGACACAGATCACCTCAATTCACAAATATTTTGTAGAAATTACTGACCCCTAAAATACTGCGTGGCACTGGCAGTGACAAGACACAGATCACCTTAATCACAAATATTTTGTAGAAATTACTGACCCCCAAAATACTGGGTGGCAGTGACAAGACACAGATCACCTCAATTCCCAAATATTTTGTAGCAATTACTGACCCCCAAAATACTGCGTGGCAGTGACAAGACACAGATCACCTCAATTCACAAATATTTTGTAGAAATTACTAACCCTCAAAATACTGCGTGGCAGTGACAAGACACAGATCACCTGAATTCACAAATATTTTGTAGAAATTACTGACCCCCAAAATACTGCGTGGCAGTGACAAGACTCAGTTCACCTGAATTCACAAATATTTTGTAGAAATTACTGACCCCCAAAATACTGCATGGCAGTGACAAGACACGGATTACCTGAATTCACAAATATTTTGTAGAAATTACTGGCCCCCAAAATACTGCGTGGCAGTGACAAGACACAGATCACCTCAGTTCACAAATATTTTGTAGAAATTACTGACCCCAAAATACGGCGTGGCAGTGACAAGACACAGATCACCTTAATTCACAAATATTTTGTAGAAATTACTGACCCCCAAAATACTGCGTGGCAGTGACAAGACATAGATCAACTCAATTCCCAAATATTTTGTAGCGATTACTGACCCCCAAAATACTGCGTGGCAGTGACAAGACACAGATCACCTCAATTCACAAATATTTTGTAGAAATTACTGATCCCCAAAATACTGTGTGGCAGTGACAAGACACAGATCACCTGAATTCACAAATAATTTGTAGAAATGACTGACCCCCAAAATACTGCGTGGGAGTAACAAGACACAGATCACCTGAATTCACAAATATTTTGTAGAAATTACTGACCCCCAAAATACTGCGTGGCAGTGACAAGACACAGATCACCTGAATTCACAAATATTTTGTAGAAATTACTGACCCCCAAAATACTGCGTGGCAGTGACAAGACACAGATCACCTCAATTCCCAAATATTTTGTAGCAATTACTGACCCCCAAAATACTGCGTGGCAGTGACAAGATACAGATCACCTCAATTCCCAAATATTTTGTAGAAATTACTGACCCCCAAAACACTGCGTGGCAGTGACAAGACACAGATCACCTCAATTCCCAAATATTTTGTAGCAATTACTGACCCCCAAAATACTGTGTGGCACTGGCAGTGACAAGGCACAGATCACCTCAATTCACAAATATTTTGTAGAAATTACTGCCCCCCAAAATACTGGGTGGCAGTGACAAGGCACAGAACACCTCAATTCCCAAATATTTTGTAGAAATTACTGACTCCCAAAATACTGCGTGGCAGTGACAAGACACAGATCACCTCAATTCCTAAATATTTTGTAGCAATTACTGACCCCCAAAACACTGCGTGGCACTGGCAGTGACAAGGCACAGATCACCTCAATTCACAAATATTTTGTAGAAATTACTGCCCCCCAAAATACTGGGTGGCAGTGACAAGGCACAGAACACCTCAATTCCCAAATATTTTGTAGAAATCACTGACTCCCAAAATACTGCGTGGCAGTGACAAGACACAGATCACCTCAATTCCTAAATATTTTGTAGCAATTACTGACCCCCAAAATACTGCGTGGCAGTGACAAGATACAGATCACCTCAATTCACAAATATTTTGTAGAAATTACTGACTCCCAAAATACTGCGAGGCAGTGACAAGACACAGATGCAGGTTACAGAGCTGGTGTCCGGCGCTAGCACTCACAATCTTCAGTTTCAGTAAAAGATATTCAGCCAGGGATCGAGTCCTCAATGAAACAGTTGATGGAGGTGGAAGGAAAAAAGGGAAAAAAATGCAAGGGAGGAATTAAGTGCAGACTGTATTGTCCCAGATAGGAGTGAAAAATAAGAGATATACTCACATATTCTGGTGCCGATATAAATAAATGGGCACCAAACAGAAGGCAGATCAGTGGATTTAAATCAAGGGGCACCGATTCCCCAACCTCAGGTCCACAAGGCAGGAAACCAGATCCTTAGAAATATCTATTCAGGATGCCGAAGGAATAAATCATACAGGGTGGAAATTCACAATCGGTTTTATTAAAACAATAAATAAAATACACCGCAAACGCGTTTCGCTAGAAGTAGCTTCATCAGTGGGTGTAATCATAACAGTACAATGAATCTATAAATAGCTGCGTTGCTCATATCAGTTCCTGTAGCACAGCTTCCGGGTGATTAACCTAATTGATTAATTTGAATATAGACAGAGGAATAAATAAAGTTACATTGAGAAAAAAAATAATTCAATAGCAGCAAATAATAAATGATTTTAAAAGAACAGAAAAATGCAGGGGTACAATAAACAAGGCATACAGGTATCCTAATAAATAAAGGAATAAAGGAAGCAATGTGATCCTAAACACCTGTTGATAGGATCGTAGTGCGTGGAGAAAATGACAATCAGGGTAAAATATACAAACAGAAGGTCTCAAACAACCTCCCTAATTTAAAACGTGGGGAGATAGTATAGTTCATTAATCATATACAGCGCCAAATAAGTGGCCAAGTTCAGCAATAAGAACAGAAAATGGATACGTTTTAGGATTTAAAGTAGAAAGACTCAGTTAAAACACATCTGAGAAGTAACCCTGTATAAAGCCGGGTAGCAAAGTAGGGTTATATAGCTCTAAAGATAGGACTAATAGGGTATATGGGATGAAAAAAAATAAAAAAAAAAAATTGTAGAAGAGAAAGCAAAAAGCACCTAGGATAATTAAATAATGAGTAATTACTTCAGGTTACTGCGGGCAAGTATAATTTATCGGGAGCAGATAGGGAAATGTGTAGATCTAACATATGAACCGCATGAATCTAAAGAGACTCGTGAAAACAGGGCAGAGAAAATGAATATAAAGAGAATATAAACAGGGAAGAATTAGCCTGATATAAATATGGGGAAATAAAGGAGAGCACTATATAAAAAAAGGGGGTAGTATTAACCTGGATAATAAATAATCCATACTAAGAGGTAGATATAAATATAAAGTGCCGATGCCATAAGACCCATATACGTGTAGCGCTCACTCCCGGAGGAGCCGCTGAAAATGAACCACGGGTCAGTCTCCCCGCACTAGGGAATAAATATACTCCAGCACCGTTGTGGATTTTATAAATTATATAGTTTACTGAAGTAAAAGGCATAAAATAAGACACGGTGTTCGTAGATATATTTACAGTATTTCGTATTGCGGTAAACGCGCAGCGGGAAAAAGAAATGCGAGACTTCGTATTTCTGGAAAACGCGACCGAGCAGAAAAAAATACAATGATTCGTAATTACGAGAAACGCGCAGCGGAAAATAAAATAAGATGCAAATCTTTTCCCCTTTTTCGGATACTAAGGAGTGAGTCCCGAACAGGTTAAGTCCCGAATTGTGAGTGTATGTGTGTGTTATGGTACCCGGGTACTATTCAACTGGCCAGTGAATCTTTTAAGCGATGTCTTCGACTAGTCACGTTGGGGCCCTGTGGGTTTCAGAAATAAACAACAGCGTGCTTGAACTTTTGTGGAAACGGCCTTGGAGGCCTCTCACCCATCCGCTGATCACCGAGGCTCCGCTGACCCAGGACGTCTCTCCGCTTGTCTCCGCGCTGGGATACCGGCTATTGGACCAATATTCAGGCTCTCTGTGTTCCGGCCCGGACTTGTCCAGCTACCGCCTGCTCTCCCATCCGTTGGACTCGCGGTACTCCTTACTCGGGGTCCTCAGCTTGTCTGGAATACACTTGGTGGTGATGGCCGGTGGGTAAGGCTCCTTCTGGCAAGGCAGGATAACCCCACTCGATTCCTGATAGGCCACACTTGCGCTCCGGCCTGGTCACGATTCCGCTCAGCAGCACTGCGTCCTCTTCCATGCACTCCCTGGCGCGCTCTGGCGCGATCTCCACGAGGCTCAGGATGTACAGCGTCTGTGTCCTACCCACTTCCTGTCTGTTTGCAAAGCACGCCGGGAAATGTAGTCCCAATGTTCAGTGTCTCTGATCGCGCCTGTCTCCCTCCGGTGGCCAAAAATAGGTACTGCCACAGTAAGAGTTTAAACACAGCGCTACACTCTCCCCCTCCTAGAACTCTTGGGTCTCTCCAAGGAGGTACAACAGTTACATTTACATTTTTATACAATTAGATAACAGATACAGGGTTGGCAGCAAACATACAGTGGGTTAGATACACTTCTTCAAGTTGACTCATGTTTTGCGCTACCTCAGCTAACATAGCAGACACTTCGGGCAACCTCTGCACTGTGGTGATGGCCTCTTCAGTGCTATGTCCTGGTGAGTCATAGGTGAGTCGCTGGGGCGGTCGAACAGAGCGTTTTGGTTCTTGATCAGTCAGTTCATCTTCAGGTGGAAGTACTATAGGCGCTGGCTCAGTCCTTCTTTCTACTACTGGAGCAGACACTTCTTCGGAGTATGATCCCTCCAGTGAAGGCATGGAACTGTAGTCATAAGACTCGGCTTCGGGAGCTACAGGAACTTCAACAGTCTCAGGAATCTCTAGCTGAAATTCAAGAGCTTCAGGGATTTCAACAGTCTCAGGGACTTCCAGCAGAAATTCAGGAGCTTCAGGCCTCAAATTACTCTCCCACCGTTCAGGAGCTGAGATAGCCTCTTCAGGCTCCGGTGAGCGCATCCAGTCCAGACAAAAACTCTCTTCTTCACTGTCTCTTTCGCTCTCTTCGACAACCCGGGTCTGTTGAGACCGAGTAACAGGAGGCAAACGTGGAGCAGGCGGATTTGGCGGAGGCAGTTCGTCCCCAACTGGCATCCTCACAGCCTCTCTCAAAGGTAACAAATGATTCCGGTGCCAGTTCTTAAGAGGCCCAGCCTTTCCATCCGGCCGGATTTGATACACCGGCAGACCTGGCAGTTGCTTGCAGACAATGTAGACTTGAGAACTCCATCTATCCGCCAACTTGTGCCTCGCAGCAGCACCCAAGTTCTTCAACAAAACCCTATCACCGGGTTGTAGATCTTGTATCCGAACTTTCAAGTCATAGTTCCTTTTGTTCCTTTGCTCCCTGTTTCCTGAGGTCAAACGGGCCTGTTCAAATGCAGAAGCCAGGTTCTTCCGAAGTCTATCCACGTAGTTTCTATGGGAAGCTACCGACGTCTGGTCTAGAGATAACCCGAACGCCAAATCAACCGGCAGTCGGGCTTCTCTTCCGAACATAAGACGGTACGGTGAGTATCCAGTTGCATCACTCTCCGTACTGTTATATGCATGCACCAGAGTAGCTATGTGACGACTCCAACTTTGCTTCTCTATGTTTGACAAAGTCCCCAGCATATTTAGCAGCGTGCGATTAAACCTTTCAGGCTGAGCATCACCTTGAGGGTGATATGGTGTAGTTCGGGTCTTTTGGATTCCCAACAGTTCCAACAATTGCCCAACAAGTCGGCTTTCAAAGTCTCTACCCTGATCAGAGTGTATTCTCCTTGGCAGGCCGTAGTGAACAAAGAACTTTTCCATCAGAACCTTGGCTACTGTCGGAGCACGTTGATCTCTTGTGGAAAAGGCTTGAGCGTAACGAGTGAAATGATCAGTCACTATCAGAATATTCCCTTGCCCACTAGCATCCGGCTCTAAGCACAGGAAGTCAATGCACACCAAATCCATGGGTCCCTGACTCTGTAGATGGCTCATTGGAGCGGTTCGGGTTGGTAGAGTTTTCCTCTGAATACACCTCAGACAAGAATGGCAGTAACTTTCCACCTCAGCTCTCATGCAAGGCCAATAGAATCTGTCTCGCACCAGCTTAAAAGTTCTTTCAGCACCCAAATGTCCATGCTCATCATGTAACGATCGCAGCACACTCTCTCTATGCTTAGTGGGAAGGAATAGCTGTTGAGTCTCTTCAGCATTGGTTGAGGGGCCCCTTCGGTAGAACACCCCATCCAACATCTTCAACCGTTCCCACTCTTTGTAGACCAATCTGGCTCCATCCGGGGAATTGGTCAGCAGAATATACCGCTGGTTCGCAGTTAGGGCTTTATGGTCAATGCAATTAAAGGGTCTCTGGCCTGATCCGCCTTCAGGTCTTGTTTTGAAAAGGTAGGTAGACTTTCATCCCTCAATTGTGTAGGGTTACAGTAAAACTCAGGAACAGCTGCAGCCATGACTCCTATGGCCTCCGCTTCAATCCCTCCCTTGACCCGGCGCTCTGCTCCTTGACACAAAGCTTGCACCCCGTCTGGAGTTAACTGAGTCCATTCTGTAGTGTAGGGTCTTCTCGATAAAGCATCAGCATCTCGATTATTCACCCTAGGGCGATACTTCAGGCTGAACCGGAACCCTGACAGAGCGGCCAACCACCGATGTCCCGTTGCGTCCAGTTTCGCAGTAGTAAGAACATAGGTAAGAGGATTGTTATCCGTTTTTATCACAAACTTGGCTCCATACAGATAGTCTTTTAACTTGTCTACCACTGCCCACTTTAAGGCTAGGAACTCCAACTTGTGGGTAGGATAGTTCTTTTCAGAAGGCGTAAGGCTCCGACTTACGTACGCTACAGGCCTCAGCAATCCACCATACTCCTGATAAAGAACTCCTCCTAGCCCTTCTCTGCTGGCATCCACATGTAACTCATACGGCTTGTGCGGGTCCGCATAGGCCAAGACAGGAGCTTGAGTTAGACTCTCCTTTAGCTTCAAGAAAACACCTTCACACTGACTAGTCCATTTGCCCTGTATGGACTCTCGAGCTTTCCTTGGCCCTGGAGCTGACGGGTTTCGGTCAGAGGCCTTGCAGCCTTCTTCGGTGTTTTCCTTCTGTAGGAGTTTGTTCAGTGGTTGAGCTATCTTCGCGAATCCTCCTACAAATCTTCGATAATAGGAACAGAACCCCAAAAAACATCTAAGTTCAGTGACGTTTCGGGATCTGGGCCAAGAAGCTACGGCCTCCAACTTCCGAGGATCTGTCGAAACACCTTCTGCTGAGACCACATGTCCCAGATACGTAACGGACGGTAGACAGAATTGGCATTTTTCCAGAGACAGTTTCAATCCCTCTTCATGGAGCCTCTTCAAGACCTTCTCCAAACGTTGCTCATGCTCTTCCAGAGTCTTCCCAAACACGATTATGTCATCCAGGTACACTAATACTTCGATCAGGTTCATGTCCCCGACGGTCTTCTCCATCAGCTGTTGGAACGTGGCTGGAGCCCCCGTAAGGCCTTGAGGCATTCTGTTGAATTCAAAGAACCCCAGTGGACAGATGAACGCAGTTTTCTCTTTGTCTTCGGGATGCATTGGTATCTGGTGATACCCACTTCGCAGGTCTAGCACGCTAAACCATTTTGCTCCAGACAAACACTGTAAGGCATCTTCTATCCGAGGAGTAGCATATTGGTCTGGGATGGTTCTCCGGTTCAATGTGTGGTAGTCTATGCATAGGCGGACAGAACCGTTCTTCTTCCGGACCATCACTATTGGAGATGCGTATGGACTCCTGGACTCTTGGATCACCTTGGTTCTTTGCAATTCATTCAGCTGTTCTCGCAGATCATCTAAGTCTCCCAGCGGGACTCGTCTTGACCTTTCACGAAACGGCTTGTCCTCTTGTAATCGAATGCGGTGTTCGGTACTTTTGGCTAGGCCTACGTCGAACTCATCTTTCGAGAACAGTTCTCTCCATTTCAAAACTTGAGACTGAAGACGTTTCTTCCACTCGAATGAAATGGGAGCATCTTTGGGGTAGAATCTTTCATCTGGAATCTCTTTATCCACTCCCCCTCCTAAATCGGTGGAGAGGGGCATAGCGGACTCTACTTGCCCGATAGGCATTCGTGCTTTAAGGACTACTGGAGAATCAGACACATTGCACACGCTGACTGAGACTCTTCCTCGTGTTCTTTTCAGAGCTTTAGTGGAGATTATTTCAGGGATTACTTCGACTCCGGTTTCACTCCCATGATTAAAATCGGTTTCCAGCACCACATAGGGACCTGCTTGCGACCCATTCAACTTGACTGAAGCCTGGAAACTTGCTACTTCTCCTGCTTGCAGAACCTTCTCCGTTCCTTCTAATCTCCATAGGCGCCCCACTTCGGCAGGTGCTTTCTGTTCTTCGACCATCCTCTGATAGACCGGACGTAACATTGGGTGCACTCCTTGAGTAGAACCTTCTTCCAATACGATAGGTGTCAGGAGACGCCGCACCAAATCAGTATTTGTCCCCACTATCATGGAACTTCTGTTTGCACCTGAGGGTCGAGGACACACAATGGCCAATGCATCACAACCTCCGGACTGTCCGATGACTTCGGATCCGATCTCCAATTTCACCTGTAGATACCCGTCATAGGGGAGTTTCTCAGTTCCGATACCCCAGATTTCCAGGTCCTTCAATTTCTGTAAAGGAATGTGCTTCAACTGTTTCTCATAGAAGTCTCGGTAGATCAATTTCACTTGAGCCCCTGAATCCAACAGGGCTTTAGTGTAGACTCCCTCCACTTGGATTGGCACAATAGGAGAAGGACCTATCAGTTGATCAGGAAACTTGGTAGCGGTATCAGGACATTTAGACCCAGTTTGCTGTACCCTGGCCTTTTTCTTGGCCCGTGTAGGTTTTGGGTGTGCATTGCTTCCCCATGACGTAGGTCCGGACGCTAAGGGAGTAACTCTTTCAGTCCTGGCAGGCTCAGCAGTTGGCCGGACTTTGGGCCTCTCGCCCTCTTAGCCCTGGCTTGATTTTTGGAGCGGGGTTCAATCTTCGGGCACCTAGGTTGCTCCTTCACTGGCGCCCTATGGCGTTTCCCGCCGGTGAGGTAGATAACAGTTCTTTCAAGGCTTTTAACAACTCATCAACTCTATTCTTCTCAGGCTTTCGGTCTTTGCATTGTGCGCGGAAGTGGCCCATTTCTCCACAACCAAAACATCTCTTTTTAGAAAGTGGAGACGCAGTCGCCTGTTGTGATTCAGTTAAAGGACCTTGGCTAGACGCCACAGCAACTCCGGTTGTCTGCATGCCTGTGAGGAACTTCTGCATCTCTGCCTGCATCTCTGTCACCTTCATCAACACTCGGCACAGTTCCGCGTGCGCCTGCTGCAATTCAGCTTGAGCTTCCTGTACTTTCTTAACAGTTTTGTGCAACTCACCACGTTCAGAGAGGTGTAATTCTTTGGCAGCCCTCTCTGTGGATTTAAAAGCAATCAGGTGCTCTTGCTCGTCCACGTCGGACCCGTAAGTATCCAGCGAATCGCTTTCAGGCTGCAGACCGTCGTTATGCCTTACAGGTTGTGCGTAAGCCCTTTCCCCTCGCCTGAAGGATTTTTCCTCCAGTAAAGCCTCCTCCTCTCTGACAGCTCGGATCAGTTCCAGGTACTTCAGTTCCTGATTACCTGCCCTGCTTCTCAGCTGCAGCATCACTGGATCTAGAGGTTGAGAGCCCCTCAGGATCTGTTTTATTCGGATCTTATCCACTTCGGCCGCTCGGCCCCTTTCTTGAGGAGTATCTGGTGCAGAATCTTATCTAGGCGCCTCATGTATTCGGTCATTCTCTCACCTTTCCGCTGATAGGTGTGTTCATACTGATATACAAGCTCTGCGGCCTTTTCCGTTCGCCCAAAAACTTCCTCCAAGACGTTCAAATAATCTAACGCAGTACAGTCTTTTCTACTCAGTTTTAGGTTTCTCACCGCTTCTGACGCAGGTCCCTTTAAGCTCTCGGTGATCCTTTGCTTTTTCTGGGCTTCAGGGACGTCCCACTCATCCAGAGCCTGCATCGCCTGTTCCACCCATTCCTCAAAGGTTTCTTCTCCCGCCGGAGTTGGTACGTTTCCTGTAAAATTTCTCAACCGTCGATAACCGAAATTAGTGTGCGGAGGGCTTGTTCTCTGACACTTAGCCAGCAAATCTCCAATAGCCACTATGAATTCAGGCCCGATCATGGCCAACGGACTGGGCGCGGGAACACTTGCGGATTCGCCACGTGGCGCACTTGGCTGAATCAGTTGGACTTCCACCTCATCGGTCAGCTTCATGCTCGCGCCCTGAAAACATACTGGAACACCCTTTCTCCATTCAAAAAGAACATACGTGTGAGAGGTATCTGTGTTCTTTTTAATGTCCAGAATTAACCCCCGATGGTCTGGTGTCAGCACGGCCACGGCCTGGCGAATCTGATCTTCGGCCCAAGTGTCTGCGGGAATATCCATGACTATACAACATTCTAACTGACTACTGTGCTCCTCACACCATTCGGCAACAGTGTCTGGATCCATATTTAACCCTTTAGATGCGGTTTTTCCAGAGACTGGATCCCGGAAACGAGCCCCCACGTGTAGCGCTCACTCCCGGAGGAGCCGCTGAAAATGAACCACGGGTCAGTCTCCCCGCACTAGGGAATAAATATACACCACGTTGTGGATTTTATAAATTATATAGTTTACTGAAGTAAAAGGCATAAAATAAGACACGGTGTTCGTAGATATATTTACAGTATTTCGTATTGCGGTAAACGCGCAGCGGGAAAAAGAAATGCGAGACTTCGTATTTCTGGAAAACGCGACCGAGCAGAAAAAAATACAATGATTCGTAATTACGAGAAACGCGCAGCGGAAAATAAAATAAGATGCAAATCTTTTCCCCTTTTTTGGATACTAAGGAGTGAGTCCCGAACAGGTTATGTCCCGAATTGTGAGTGTATGTGTGTGTTATGGTACCCGGGTACTATTCAACTGGCCAGTGAATCTTTTAAGCGATGTCTTCGACTAGTCACGTTGGGGCCCTGTGGGTTTCAGAAATACAACAGCGTGCTTGAACTTTTGTGGAAACGGCCTTGGAGGCCTCTCACCCATCCCTGATCACCGAGGCTCCGCTGACCCAGGACGTCTCTCCGCTTGTCTCCGCGCTGGGATACCGGCTATTGGACCAATATTCAGGCTCTCTGTGTTCCGGCCCGGACTTGTCCAGCTACCGCCTGCTCTCCCATCCGTTGGACTCGCGGTACTCCTTACTCGGGGTCCTCAGCTTGTCTGGAATACACTTGGTGGTGATGGCCGGTGGGTAAGGCTCCTTCTGGCAAGGCAGGATAACCCCACTCGATTCCTGATAGGCCACACTTGCGCTCCGGCCTGGTCACGATTCCGCTCAGCAGCACTGCGTCCTCTTCCATGCACTCCCTGGCGCGCTCTGGCGCGTTCTCCACGAGGCTCAGGATGTACAGCGTCTGTGTCCCACCCACTTCCTGTCTGTTTGCAAAGCACGCCGGGAAATGTAGTCCCAATGTTCAGTGTCTCTGATCGCGCCTGTCTCCCTCCGGTGGCCAAAAATAGGTACTGCCACAGTAAGAGTTTAAACACAGCGCTACATACATATAAAGTGTAGAGGGGTAGATATAAATATAAAGTGCCTATACCATAAGACCCATATACCAGGGTGAGCCAGTCAAACCTGCATTTTTGAAAAGGGCGGGAGAGCCGTGAAAGTGGGCGGAGCGAGTTAGCAAGGTTACCATTGTGTCCCCCACAACTAAGCATTTCAGTCGTCATGGAGCAGTGGTCTAAACAACAACGTTCATTCGCTGTGAAAGCGTTTTACCAAAGTGGTAGTTATGCAGCCGCTCAGCGTCATTTCCGGAAGAATTTTCAAATTAATCGAAATAAGCCAGTGCTGTCTGTTAATTCAATCAAATTGTGGGTGACAAACTTTGAAGCAATTGGTGAAACGAGAAGCAGAAGGGGTGGCAGTGCAAGATCAGTGCGAACTCCCGCGAATATTGACCGCGTGAGAGTTGCTGTGGAAAGAAGCCCTCGGAGATCGGCGCGTCGACAGAGTGCTGCGCTTGGCATGGCAAACACGAGCGTCCGAAGAATCTTGAGGTTAGATGTGTAAATCATACAAAATTCAGGTTGTTCAGGCTATGAATGAAAACGATTTTGCAGCTCGACGGCGTTTTTGTCAAACGTTGTTGGACATGTTTGATGAAAACGAGGACCTTGTTCACAACCTGTGGATGAGCGATGAGGCACATTTCCATCCTCAGCGTATGCTCCGTGATGCGATGGGCTGTTTCAGAAATCGCCTACAAGAATGTCTCAATCGGGAAGGACACCATCTTACTGGAGTTATTTTTAAACAGTGAATGTTGTTTCTTAAATGCTTTTTAATGTACATTAAGATAGTAACAATAAAATGTTGAAATATCCATCCGTTTATTTTTTACAGTCATTTCAAAAATGCAGGTTTGACTGGCTCACCCTGTACTTATAAAGTGCAGAGGGGTAGATATAAATTACAGAGGAGTAGATATAAATATAAAGTGCCAATGCCAAAAGACCCATATACATGGGACATAAAAGCAGATAGGAAAGCATGATTTATTAGAGGAGGATAACACTAAAAAAAACGCGGGCTAGCGCCGGACACCAGCTCTGTAACCTGCATCTTTATACCTAAACGGTTTTGGGGATTTGCCGTTTGTTTGGACAGCCCGGCTGCTGCATCTCGAATCTGGCCAGTATAAACAGCTTTTTTTCTTTTTATGTATGGACTATTTTTATACACACTATCTTTTATTCCATTTTTTTCTGTTCACTTCATTTTTTCACCTTTAATTGTTTTATTCGCTGTTAAAGAAATTTTTTTTTCACTTATTTATTGTATTTTGCTTAGTATTTTAACTGCAGCACAAGGATCAAGCACTGTGCCTTATTTCCAGCATCTGGACAAATTACCACGCCCTTTCTAATTATAGAGCACCTTGCTCACTGATTGTGTTCAGCCCATATCTATGGTGTTTTAGCCTTAGAGCTACCTACAAATGATCTATTTTTGCAGAGTTCATTACATTTAACACTGTTTGATCTTGTTTGTGTTTTTTTGTTTTTTTTTTCTTCTTACAGTACACACTTTACTATTAAGTCACGTCCTTTGTAAGTTCACGGATGTCACATTTTTTTGTGGTTCCATATGTATTCTTTTGCTTAATAATAATTTTTATCCTTTTTTATTCTATTTCTGGTCAATACAGTCCTCTCACGCAGTGAGTCTCCCACTTATTTTTAGTTTTTTTATATACAGTCCATTTCCTTTTATTTTCCTGCCTATGCCAATAGAGCCATCTAGTGGCGCCATACAGACACTACACCCATTTCACGTGACAAGACACAGATCACCTCAATTCACAAATATTTTGTAGCAATTACTGACCCCCAAAATATTGTGTGGCAGTGACAAGACACAGAACACCTCAATTCCCAAATATTTTGTAGAAATTACTGACTCCCAAAATACTGCGTGCCAGTGACAAGACACAGATCACCTCAATTCCCAAATATTTTGAAGCAATTACTGACCCCCAAAATACTGCAGGGCACTGGCAGTGACAAGACACAGATCACCTCAATTCCCAAATATTTTGTAGCAATTACTGACCCCCCCCCCCCCGTAGCTGGTGGCAGACTGGCAGTGAGAACACACACTAACACAAGAACAATCTCCTCTCAAATCTCCTCTCAAATGCGTGCTGAAGCGCTGTGTGAAACCTTATATAGTGTGCTGCGGGACTTAGCTCTGTGAGCCCATGATTGGCCAAAATTTACCCAATCAGGACTCTGAGCCGTGATTGGCATAGTCTTGAACCTGTCTTGCACCTGACCTGTGGTGAGGTGCAAGGCTGTAGCCAATTACAAGCTTCAGGCCAGTGGAAAAGTGCATTGTGGTCCATTGTGGTGCATTGTGGGCGAACATGCGGCGAACACGCGGAAATGTTCGTAGTTCGCGAACATGCGAACGGGCGATGTTCGATGCGAACTCCGAACCGATCGAACCGAACAGCTCATCCCTATTCAATAGTAGAAAGAAAACCGTAGAAATTTAAAGAACCACATACACAGTGTCCTGCATAATCATTACTGCACATAAGTAAGTTACACTTTGCACGAGCCGATTGTCTGAATTAGCACAACAAGGCAAGTGCAGTAACTGATGATGGAAGGTCTAAATATTGTTCACAGACAACCTACAGCAGTGGCTCGATGGGACAGTCAACCCTGGCAGGTTAAAAACAGAGGCACAAATAGGTCCCCTTAATATAGATATAAAGGATACATTGTAGCATCATGTCCCTGAGGAGCATACTTACGCGAAACGCGCGTTAGACGTTTTCTTCGCACCTTTGGTCCCCCTGCATCTGATTCCCGAGCCTGACTTGATTATTGAGGGTGCTATGCTAATTTTTTGGCATCTGCCTGCCGGGGATCTATCCCATTTGGGTGCTTTATATCTATATTAAGGGGACCTATTTGTGCCTCTGTTTTTAGCCTGCCAGGGTTGACTGTCCCAACGAGCCACTGCTGCAGGTTGTCTGTGAACACTATTTAGACCTTCCATCATCAGTTACTGCACTTGCCTTGTTGTGCTAATTCAGACAATCGGCTCGTGCAAAGTGTAACTTACTTGTCACGGAATGGCCCAGCACCCTCAGCCAGGGGCGGTGCAGGGACAGTGGTGGCTATGGACACTTGGGTGTGGTGGCACGCACCTAGTTTTATAAGTACTTTTATTTAGATGTGATTATTGTGTGGTGTAATAAAGTGTCCCCTGTTGGTATTGTGAAATGTAATTCCCTTTGTCTGCCACGCCCGCCGCCATTTTCTGATCACCTCGTGGTTCAGATCAGAATACTCGGATCGTAAAATGGCCGAATCGGCAACTCCCCGATTCGCAACGGCCAATACGAATCGGGGCCAGGGTGCCTCCTGCCAGCGAGGGCCAATGGGACTTGTGTGGGCGGGCAGGGATCCCCATTGTATTCATAAGTGTGTAAAGTGATAAATGCGTGTGTTGTGAAAAATAAAGGCAGATTTTCCAGTGCATCCAGCCTCGCCTGATGTCCTTTACTCTCCGCCGCATATACTGTCTGAGCATCCCGCGCGGTCTCAGGGTGCGGTGTCCAGACTTAAGATCAGAACGGACTTAAGATCAGAACGGACTTAAGATCAGAACGGACTTAAGATCAGAACGGACTTAAGATCCGAACCGAAGGCGCGGCCGCGTACCGCGCTTCGGTATACCAAGTGAGCGGTGATCAGATCCGAAGATTCAGCCGCTCCCGTAAGATCCGAAGATTCATCCGTTTAAAGATCCGAATATTCCTCCGCAATCAGATCCGAATATTCCTCCGCGGCAGATCCGATCCCCAGATTCGCACGGCCGCCCGCAGACGCACTCCACACCCACAAGGTCAGTGAACCAGCTGCTCGGGACGCTGAGTGTCGTATGGCTCAGTGGTCGGGCTGGTTCTAGGCAGGGGTCCCCTCCACCGCCCGCTAACCCTTCCCCAGGGTCACGCCAGGCCGCACGAGACGCCGAGTGCGCGTCACTCGGTAGTCGGGCCAGCGGTAAGCGACGGGGGTCACGCAGATAGAGCACACCCGCAGGCGGAACAACATCTCCATTCCGTCATACTGGTGGCAGCGGTGGGATCGCTCTCTGCAGACCCCTAGGAGACCTACGCCATGGTGGTGTACACCTACTATGACCGGGACACCCTGCGTGGGATGTTGGAGAACCGGGGAGGAACGCCGGGTAACAGAAAAGAAAGACCCTGATCAAGGAGCTGACTAGGATGGATCAGGACGAGGCGATGACGCCCGTCCCCAGCCCTGTCCACGCGGAGGTGGAGGAAGATGCTGGCCTCCGAGAGGTGCGGCGTCGGATTGCCCTGCTCGGGGATGCCCCAGCGACGGCGGACAGATGCCGGGTGATCCGGGAGTTCTACCGTGAGGTTGAACAGGAAAAGGACCGCAGCAGCACGAGCTGCGGTTGGCAGAGCTCCGCGGAGCAGAGCCAGAAGATTGGAACCCCGAACCCTATCCTGTGGAACCCTGGGTCGAGGCTCACAGCTCGACTGGAGCTTCACCTGGGGAATCTGCAACCCCAGTGACTACGCTTGCGGGACTCTCAGCTCGCCTGGAGCCTGTACTGAGGACGTCACTCATCCCAGCGACCCTCGGATGGAGACTCACAGCCCGCCTGGAGCTGCATCTGAGGACGCCACATTCCCCATTGAGGAGCGGTGCTCCTGCGCTGGCACCTTCGCCGACATAAAGGTCGTGTTGGCAAGAGAGCTGCAGGAGGGCCTGGAGCAGGACCAGAGGTCCACAGAGGAACTGTGGTACGAGGCCCTGGACCATGAGCGGGACTGCCATGGTGCGTACATTCCTTCCGACGCTGTCGTCCATCGGGTGCAGTACGATGTGCGAGCAGCGTTCCTGCAAGGTCGGGCCCCAGAGGAGTGGGAAGCCGAGCTCCGGAGTCTGGTGCAGCAGGAGATCGCACTGGACGCCGCGTACCGCGCGCTCCGGTGGCTAACCGCCTCTCCGACAGCGCGCCCGATGGGGGCAGTTCCATTGCAGGGCCTCGCTACGGAGGCACGGGGCTGCTCTAACGCGAGCATGGCCGCCGACCCCGAGTTTGGAGAGGAGACGGAGGAACGGATGGAAGACATCCTGGAGCGACGGGAACTGGAGATCCCGTCAGACAGCAGGGACTCGGTGTTTGAGGAGCTGGAGTCCCTAGCCGAGCGAGAGTGGGAGCTCGAGGTGGCTTATCGTAGACTGTTGGACGGCGTTCCGCAGTCGAGCCTGAGCTCCCCGTGGGGGGACGGGTCGGCGGAGGAAGTCGACAGTCCCCAGGTTTGGGACCTATGGGAGGCCGAGGCGGACCCATGGGTGCCCGTGGGGGTTTCGACTGAGGAAGTTACCCCCTTCACCCCGCAAGAGGACAGGGTGGCCGAGGCCACGGGTCCAGCGGGGGAGGAGACGGATGGTCTCCCCGGGATGGGTTGTGCGCAACCATTGTTTGCCCCGGGGGGTGAAGTGACCATCCTTCCCCAAGGAGATCTCCAACCAGCGGAAGAGCTGGCTACGGGGCAGAGTGCCGCTGGCCTCTGCCCACTGCCTACAGTCCGCCAGGAGGAGCCGACGGTTGGTCCCCCCGGGATGGGTTGTGTGCAACCATTGTTTGCCCCGGGGGGTGAAGTGACCCTTCCTCCCCAAGGAGATCTCCAACCAGCGGAAGAGCTGGCTACGGGGCAGAGTGTCGCTGGCCTCTGCCCACTGCTTACAGTCTGCCAGGAGGAGCAGACGGATGGTTCCCCCGGGATGGGTTGTGCGCAACCATTGTTTGCCCCGGGGGGTGAAGTAACCATCCTCCCGCAAGGAGATCCTCACCCAGCTGAAGAGCTGGCCACGGGGCAGAGCGCCGCTGGCCTCTGCCCACCACCCACAGTCTGCCGGGTGGAGCAGACAGATGGTTCCCCCGGGATGGGTTGTGCGCAACCATTGTTTGCCCCGGGGGGTGAAGTAACCATCCTCCCGCAAGGAGATCCTCACCCAGCTGAAGAGCTGGCCACGGGGCAGAGCGCCGCTGGCCTCTGCCCACTACCCACAGTCTGCCAGGTGGGGCAGACAGATGGTCCCCCCGGGCTGGGTTGTGCGCAGTCAGTGACGGTCCCGGGGGGGAAAGAAACCATCCTCCCGCAAAGGGATTTCCACCCAGCGGAAGAGCTGACGCCAGGGCGGAGCGCCGCTGGCCTCTGCCCGTCTTCCCCAACTCGCCCCGAGGGGCAGAGTGAGGTTGACCCCGTGCAACTGCTGTGGCATCCATTTGTTCCCTTCGTCGGCTGCAGGGAAGAGCAGCCAGGTTTGGCCCTACTTGCTCCTTCGGTTGCCGTGGCCGTACCTGGCCATCCAGCGGAAGAGCTGGCAACGGGGCAGAGCGCCGTGGGCCTCTGCCCATTTTGGCAACCCTTGGGCTCGGGGGCCTCACGCAGCCACGGTGCTTTCCCACGGCTGACCTGGGCACCCGGGGCGTGTGCATTTAGCACCCGGGTTCCCCGGGTGAGCAGTAACCCTGGAGGGGACACAGGAGGCACGCCGGCCCAGACGTATGTCCTCTCGCCCAGCCGGGGTAACCCTAAGGACATGGGGTCCCGACCAAGCTGGCACGGCCGCAAGGCCAAATGGAGAGGCCTGGTGACTCGGCCTCCCCAGACTGACTATGGGCCTGGGAGCACCGACTTCCCCGGTATGACCCGGTGGGGTCAGACCAGGTGCGTCGAACTGGGGGAGGGGGAGGAGTGTCACGGAATGGCCCAGCACCCTCAGCCAGGGGCGGTGCAGGGACAGTGGTGGCTATGGACACTTGGGTGTGGTGGCACGCACCTAGTTTTATAAGTACTTTTATTTAGATGTGATTATTGTGTGGTGTAATAAAGTGTCCCCTGTTGGTATTGTGAAATGTAATTCCTTTGTCTGCCACGCCCGCCGCCATTTTCTGATCACCTCGTGGTTCAGATCAGAATACTCGGATCGTAAAATGGCCGAATCGGCAACTCCCCGATTCGTAACGGCCAATACGAATCGGGGCCAGGGTGCCTCCTGCCAGCGAGGGCCAATGGGACTTGTGTGGGCGGGCAGGGATCCCCATTGTATTCATAAGTGTGTAAAGTGATAAATGCGTGTGTTGTGAAAAATAAAGGCAGATTTTCCAGTGCATCCAGCCTCGCCTGATGTCCTTTACTCTCCGCCGCATATACTGTCTGAGCATCCCGCGCGGTCTCAGGGTGCGGTGTCCAGACTTAAGATCAGAACGGACTTAAGATCAGAACGGACTTAAGATCAGAACGGACTTAAGATCCGAACCGAAGGCGCGGCCGCGTACCGCGCTTCGGTATACCAAGTGAGCGGTGATCAGATCCGAAGATTCAGCCGCTCCCGTAAGATCCGAAGATTCATCCGTTTAAAGATCCGAATATTCCTCCGCAATCAGATCCGAATATTCCTCCGCGGCAGATCCGATCCCCAGATTCGCACGGCCGCGCCGCAGACGCACTCCACACCCACAAGGTCAGTGAACCAGCTGCTCGGGACGCTGAGTGCCGTATGGCTCAGTGGTCGGGCTGGTTCTAGGCAGGGGTCCCCTCCACCGCCCGCTAACCCTTCCCCAGGGTCACGCCAGGCCGCACGAGACGCCGAGTGCGCGTCACTCGGTAGTCGGGCCAGCGGTAAGCGACGGGGGTCACGCAGATAGAGCACACCCGCAGGCGGAACAACATCTCCATTCCGTCATATTACTTATGTGCATTAATGATTATGCAGGACACTGTGTATGTGGTTCTTTAAATTTCTATGGTTTTCTTTCTACTATTGAGTTTGTATTTATTTCCATCTTCCTATATCCTGGTGGTCTCTAGACAGGCATACATCACTTTCTGGAATTTCCTCTGACTTTCAATATTATGTTATTCACCTAGCAGGGTGTTAATTCATTGTTTGTTTCATTGATAGATGTAGGTTTTTATTTATTTGTCTCTGTGCTCAGGCCTTGTGCATTGTATATATATATATATTTGCACTGTTCCTTTTCTGATGTGTATTATCAGGGTTATTCAGAGAGCGTGAAAAGTAGGAGAATGACTGGAGAATAACTGGAGAATGAAAAATTCTAGGTCAAAATAGCCGATTTGGAAAGTGAGATGAAAGGGAGAATTTTTCTGGTTTGGCTATTTTGACCTAGAATTTTTCATTCTCCAGTTATTCTCCAGTCATTCTCCTGCTTTTCACGCTCTCTGAATAACCCTGTATGTCTCTATGTTAAAAAAAATTCATTTTTTTATTGCATTCATTCTTCTGCACTTTTCCTCACTTGAATTTTTGGATCAGTGATCCATAGGTTTCTAATAATTGTTATAGAATGAGAATAAGATATCGTTGATTGCTGCTGCATAGTGATCAACTGTATGCCGAGATTCTATTCTAATAATTGCAGATGGAATTGTCTGTTTTCATAGATAATTTATTTGCAAGCTGGGTGAGGATGATGAATTCCATTCTCTCCTTTGGTGTAACTTTCTAAGTGGAATAGAGATCAAGTTATGGATATGCAAATTAAGAAATATGTATTAAAATGTGATCTCTGATACACAGGATATATTCCTAGTGATGGGTAGAGCCTGAAAACGGCTGCCCTGTTGCCTGTAGAATTCATAAGCTGCAGACTGATCGAGGAAGGGGCGTGGCTTCCGAACGCATGGCTGCCTGATTCCTGAGCTCCCCGCTGCACGGCCGAAAATTACGCTTTTCCCCCGCCGAAACTCGTCCTAATCATCCGCATTTCCCCAGAGACACGGTCTCTATGGGGCCCCCCACCTCCCAGCGCCGACAGACGCAGAAAACGGCCCCGATGTTCCAGAAAAAGGGCCGAGAAGACTCGCATAGCCAGGAGGAGGAATCCAACATGGCGGCCGCGTCTCCTTCATCCCCGCGGGTCCGGAGCCCGGCCACGTCGGCAGATTTGGACGCGCTCTTCACCCGCCTTCAGGCCTCTTTTAAAGATGAGCTGGCCTCCCAGCTTGCTGCCCTCCGGACCGAAATAGGTACACTCACCTCCCGCACAACGGACCTCGAGGAGGCTGTGCACGGCCTGGAGGCCTCACGGGTCGACCACCAGACGGAGGTCCGGTCACTGCAGGCTCAGGTCACGGATCTGCAGGCCGCCGTTGAGGATCTAGGCAACAGGTCGCGACGCAATAATGTGCGGATACGTGGACTGACGGAGACCATTGGCCAGATACGCTTCATAAAACTCTCCAGGCTATCTTCCTGAAGTTACTCCCTAAAATGGACCCGGAAGATCTTCACTTCGAACGAGCTCACAGGGCCCTGCGCCGCCGTCCGGGTAAGGATGCACCCCCGAGAGATGTTATCGTCCGCTTTCATCGCTACCCAGTTAAAGAACGAATTATGACGGCGACAAGGCGCACTTCCCTACACTATCAGGGGACCCCGCTTCAAATCTATCAGGACCTGGAGCCTGTCACCCTCTCCCGTAGGAGGGAATGGAAGCCCGCGACTGATATGCTCCGGGACCGGGGCCTCAGATTCGCCTGGGGATTCCCCTTTAAGCTGCTCCTGCTCCGGGAGGAGGGGGTTCGCCCATTCTACACACTGGACGCCTTGCAGGCTTTCCTTGAGGCTCGGCCGGAGGGCTCTCTGGTGGAGCCGGGGGTACCTCCTCGGATGATCGCCCCTTAGATGGTGACTGACGGCACAGATGGGCCCGGATTCCTGAGTCTCTGGTTTTGTCGTCCTTCGCGGATGATGCGCGGGGGGACCCGCTGGAAGGTGCTCTCGAGACTGAGGGTACCCCCTCCCTGAAATTTTCCTTTTGGTTCGACTTTTTGTAAGGCGGGCGACATAAGTGTTGTCACGCATTTTCTCGCTTCGGCCGCTGTAGCGGAGTTCTGACAGACTGTTTTTGTCGTATTTTATCGTTTACATTTATATTTTTCAAAAGTTCCTTCCTCGATTTACAGATTGGCGATTTGTAAGCCCAATCTCTTCATTTGTTTTGCAGTTTTGCATCTTTGAAGTGTTACATAATTTTACTGCCTGTTTTTTTTTTTTTTTTTTTTTTTTTCTCTCTCTTTCTTTCCACTATTGTAGTACTATTACTGTTTCTCTTCCCTTTTCTCCCCGCCACCTCCCCCTCCTTTTCTTCTGCCTCCCACCTCTTCTAGCCGAACCAAGATGGCGCTCTCGAATGCTCCTGCCCAGGCTGCTGTGGACTGCTTGCGGATGCTCTCTATCAACGCCCATGGACTCAACTCCCCCAAAAACGTCGGACTCTCCTCCGACACCTCAGACGGATGAAGACGGATGTCGCCTTTATTCAGGAGACTCATTTCTCCTCCACTAAACCCCCATCACTGAAGGACTCTCGATTCCCAACGGGATTCTTTGCATATAACTCTGTTGCTCCTAAGAAAAATGGGGTGGCGATCTTAATACGTAAGAATTGCCCCTTAAAAGTTCTCTCCTCCGTGATGGACCCGGAAGGCCGCTTTTTGATACTCCATTGTACGTTATCTCATCTGTCCCTCACAGTGCTGAACGTCTATGCGCCCCCCACGCCGGATACGGCCTTCTGGTCGACCCTGTCTTCTCATATGCCAACCTCTGCTACATGTCGTACAATACTTGCCGAGATTTCAACGCTACACTATGCCCGGCAGTGGACCGTACTTCTCCGATTCATGTGTCACATCCTTCAGACAAATTGTTGCTTTCTTTCTGCACTCGACATGCCCTGCTAGACGCATGGCGACTCCAACACCCTTCGGTCAAGGACTATACTTTTTTCTCGCACCCGCATCGCACATACTCCAGAATCGACATGTTTCTCTTGTCACGGGACTGTCTTCCATTTGTTAACAACACAGATATTCACTCGATCACATGGTCCGATCATGCGGACATCACCATGTCGTTCCGGATCCCCAACTATCACTCACACTGGGCATGGAAACTGAATGACTCTCTATTGCATAATACAGAAATGCGGGCATCTATTGGCGACGCAGCTCGGGAATATTTTGACCTCAACACCGACTCTGTCGACTCACCCATTACGCTCTGGGCTGCACACAAAACTGTTCTCAGAGGACATATTATAGCACTTGCTACACGACATAAACGGACCAAGCTTGCCCAACTTACAGCTCTTCAAGCTCAGCTTGCTCACAGGGAACGTCAACACAAGGCCTCCCGTCACAGACCACTTTTCATGCACTCCAACGAACCAGGACTGAACTCCGCGCACTGCTGGTGGCCGATACGGCTAGAGCAATGAAGTATACCAAACGCATGTACTATGAAAAAAGCAACAAAGCGGACTCCATGCTGGCACGTAAGCTACGCTCCCAATATACCGAACGGATTATCCCACGTATAAGAACCATGAAGGGCAGGGTGGTCACCAACCCCGAAGACATAGCGACAGAATTTGGACAAACGCTACAAGCCATATACGACCACGCTCCTCATCAGACTGTCAAAGACCCCGCTCTCCGTGACCGAATTCTTCAATTTCTTCACAAGGCTGATCTTCCAAAACTCACGACTTCGCAATCGGAGAGACTGGGGGCCCCGATAAAGGAGGAGGAGGTGGCAGCAGCACTCAAATCTTTCAAATCTGGTAAGGCCCCTGGCCCAGATGGGTACACTTGCCTATATTACAAAACCTTCCTGAACATCTTCCTCACCCCTCTCACCATAATGTACAACTCCCTTATGGAGGGTAAACCCCTTACGGCCGACATGCAATCCTCTACCCTTGCCCTTATCCCGAAACCAGGCAAAGACCCCCTAGACCCTCTCAACTACCGCCCCATAGCACTGCTAAATATCGACTATAAGATCTTTACTAAAATATTGTCCACCAGACTAAACCCCTTTCTCCCTACCCTCATACATGCAGATCAGGTGGGATTTGTCCCCCACAGGCAGGCCAGAGATAATACTCGCCGCTGTATTGACCTGATATGGGTAGCTCAGACCTCTAACCTTTCAACGCTGTTCCTCTCGTTGGACGCCGAGAAGGCGTTCGACCGCCTCACCTGGCCTTTCATGTTTCACACCCTAACTCACGTAGGGATACCTCATTCTTTCTACACTGCCATCACCGCACTTTACGACTCCCCGACAGCGCTCCCCCCTACCCGGGGCTTGCCCTCGTCGCATAGATATCCGCAACGGGACACGGCAGGGCTGCCCTCTGTCCCCACTACTGTTCGCCCTCTGCATCGAACCCCTTCTGTCCACAATTAGGCATAACTCAGACATCTCCGGTATTACGGTCGGGATGAACGAATATAAGGTAGCAGCGTATGCAGACGATCTTTTCCTTACCCTGAGCCGCCCTATGCGCTCCCTTCCATACCTGTTTGATCTATTGGACACTTTTGCCTCCCTCTCTGGCTTTAAAATTAACAAGCGTAAATCCGCCGCTTTCCCAATTAATCTACCTGCCTCGTCCTCTGACCTTCTAGCCCTTAACTTCTCCCTTCCTATTTCCTCCTCTCCGCTGACGTATCTAGGCCTGAAACTGTCCCCACACCTGGACCAACTCTATGACCTCAACTACACCCCTCTGCTCACACAAATCAAACACGATATTGACTCTTGGCAAGAGATGTCCATATCCTGGCTGGGGAGACTGAACTCGATTAAAATGAATGTTTTACCGCGCCTGCTCTATCTGTTTCAGTCCTTGCCCATTCACGTCCCCCCAAACGCCCTGAAAGATATGCAGCAACGTATTGACAAATTTGTGTGGTCGGGTAGACGACCCCGTATAGCACGGCGTCTTATGTACATCCCGAAAACATCAGGAGGTCTGGCCCTACCGAACCTTAAATTATATTTGAGTGCTGCCCTGCTGACCCAGATTGCCGAATGGCATCTTCCAATTGCTCAGAAACGCTGGGTTGATATTGAAAATGATATGATGCTTCCTGATCTGCTCCCATTTTTCATGTGGCTTCCAAAATCAGCAAGAAAAGACCAGCGTTTACGCTGCCCTTTGGTGTCTCATTCCCTCCACACTTGGGACACATTGTCCAGAAAATTTTCTCTCACTGCCGAGATCTCCCCACTCCTCCCTTTGTATCGTAATCCATGGTTCCTCCCCGGTATGACGCCACAAGATTTCAATGTCTATGATCAAGGGGACATCTCCCGTATTGCGGACCTGATGGTGGATGGTCACCTTCGAACGTACGCGGATATAGCCACTGAATTGCCACTTACATCCAGAGACCTCTTCCGCTACCTCCAGCTTTCAAGTTTCGTCTCGCAACATAACATCAAACAGGCAGCCACTCTGACACCCACCTGGTTTGAAAAGATTTGCCTTCGTGGTACGACCTTTAAAGGTGCGATTTCTTCCATATATCAATCGCTGGTCCTACATGGCCACCCTGGTCATTTCCCATATATGCTCAAATGGCAAGCGGACATTGGAGAGGAGCTTGACGAAGAGGACTGGTCCGAGATTTGGGAGGCCAACTTTAAATCGTCGGGCTGCATTACCCACATGGAACAAAGTGTTAAGACTCTATTCCGCTGGTACCTTACCCCGGTGCGCCTACATCACATGCATGCTATCCCGAATGGACTATGCTGGAGAGGCTGTGGTCAACTCGGGACATATTACCACCAATGGTGGTTGTGCCCTAAACTTCGCCCGTATTGGGCCACACTGGCGGATTGGCTACATCAGGCCCTTGAAAGACCGGTGGAGATCAACCCATGGACATTCCTACTGTCCCGTCCCGTGGAAGGGTTACTGCGATGCGAGAACAAACTTATTGCTCGAGTCACCTTAATCGCTCGCAGGGCCTTGGCAAGGCACTGGAACCAACCAACGCTTCCTTCCTACCCGGAACTGAGTGGAATGTTCACGGAGGCAAGGATGATGGAGCAACTGACGGCTCAGATTCACGATACGCCACACCTTTACCTGAAGATCTGGGCAGCGTGGATTGGATGCCCAGCGCTGCCATAGAGGTCGGGATTGTGGGATAGATTCCTTCCCGCGGAGGCTGACACTTTCCTTTACCCTTACCCCTCCCCTCTTTTCCCTTTCGCTCTTCTTCTTCTCTTGTTTATATATTTTTTTTCTTTTTCTTTTTCTTTAATTTCTGTTTTGCGTTTTTTTATTTTTCATATCGCTCTCAGTATAATGCACCTCTGATTCATCTGATTTATGCATCGTATTGATTGTAATGTCATATTATAAAACTTAATAAAATACAGAATTTCAAAAAAAAAAAAAATGTGATCTCTGATCCATGATATAGTGCAAACTCATATTCAAATACTTGTTATCTGTTTGAATAAAATATATATACAGTTGTGTTCAAAATTATTCAACCCCCACTGAAATTGAGTGTTTTGTCCAGTTTGACATTGATTTTGATCATTCAGTCATCTTGCTTACAATTAAATCAAAGAGGCACGTGTAGGTCAGACAAATATAACATAACATTTATAATGAAATAACCACAAATGTCTTTTCTGTGCTCACATCATTATCAGTTTTATTCAACCCCCAAGTGACATTCAATCTTAGTACTTAGTACAACATCCTTTTACAGTTATAACAGCTTTTAAACGTGAAGCATAGCTTGACACAAGTGTCTTGCAGCGATCTACGGGTATCTTCGCCCATTCGTCATGGGCAAAAGCCTCCAGTTCAGTCACATTCTTAGGCTTGCGCTCTGCAACTGCTTTCTTTAAGCCCACCAGAGGTTCTCAATCGGATTTAAGTCAGGTGACTGCGATGGCCACTCCAAAATGTTCCAGCCTTTAATCTGCAACCATGCTCTAGTGGACTTGGAGGTATGCTTGGGATCATTGTCCTGTTGAAAGGTCCAACGTCTCCCAAGCCTCAGGTTTGTGACGGACTGCATCACATTGTCATCCAATATCTCCTGGTACTGAAGAGAATTCATGGTACCTTGCACACGCTGAAGCTTCCCTGTACCTGCAGAAGCAAAACAGCCCCAAAGCATGATTGACCCCCCGCCATGCTTCACAGTAGGCAAGGTGTTCTTTTCTTCATAGGCCTTGTTCTTCCTCCTCCAAACATAGCGTTGATCCATGGGCCCAAACAGTTCTAATTTTGTTTCATCAGTCCACAGAACACTATCCCAAAACTTCTGTGGTTTGTCCACATGACTTTTGGCATACTGCAGTCGACTCTTCTTATTCTTTGGAGACAGCAAGGGGGTGCGCCTGGGAGTTCTGGCATGGAGGCCTTCATTACGCAGTGTGCGCCGTATTGTCTGAGCTGAAACTTCAGTACCCACATCTGACAAATCTTTTCTCAGTTCCTCAGCAGTCACACGGGGACTTTTCTCCACTCTACGCTTCAGGTAGCGCACAGCAGTCGAAGTCAGCATCTTCTTTCTGCCACGACCAGGTAGCGTTTCAACAGTGCCCTTTGCCTTGAATTTGCGAATGATGCTTCCTATGGTCTCTCTTGGTATGTTTAACATCTTTGCAATCTTCTTATAGCCATTGCCCTTCCTGTGAAGAGTAATCACCTCTTCTCTTGTCTTCCTGGACCATTCTCTTAACTTCACCATGTTTGTAACCACACCAGTAAATGTCTAGAAGGAGCTGAGTATCACAGTCATTTTAAAGCTGCCTAATTGGTGCTTATTATTCTTTATTGCTGCTCCGTGACATCCACAGGTGTTTTCAATACCTGATTGAAAACACTTGAATGAACCTCTGTTCTTCAGAGTGGTAGTCTTTAAGGGGTTGAATAATTGTGTCAATGAAGAATTCACAAAAGAAACATTTACTACTGTATTACAAAACCAATTGATGTCATTTTAGTTGCATATGGTTCTTTAAAAAGTCCTTGTAGGATTTCATTCTGAATACAATTACAAATGTACACTAAATTCCCTAAAACCCTTTACAGCATTGGGGGTTGAATAATTTTGAACACAACTGTATATACGTTGCTGTAATAAAAATACTTTTATTGCATTATTGGCTGGAAATGATCTGTGTCTGACATAATTCAATTGATAAGAATATCAAAAGATTTATATGCCTGGGTTTTACATACTAAAAAGAATGAAAGATATTTCCATTCTGGATCTTCTGGAAATATTAGGTTACTTGATTGATTAATCGATTGACGTTATAAAAAAATTTGAGATTAATGTGATCCTGCATTGATTCCAATCATATCTGCTACATAATATGTATTGCTGGTAAGGGTTGCATCTCACTTCTTCTAACCATCAATATAATTTGCCTAGAGACCAAAATACCTGACACGGTTATTCAAGTTTGGTCCTGTAAGGAGGACGTTGTTGACAGATACACCACAGTGGCGAGCACTTGAGTCAAAGACCACTTGTATTTGGCCTGACCTTTGGGGGTGATACACTCCAACAATTGGAAGATACCAGCACTCCTCATCAGGCAGCAGAGGTGGGGCTATGTCTGCATGTGCATTTTGAAAGATTTTGTCCATAAACTCAGGACGTCTTCTGAGCGTGCAAGTAAGTGACTTGACACGAACTGCTGCCTGTTCATTATTATTAGGGAGTTTCTGCCAGGGACTGCGGAAAGGAAGTGGTGAAATCCAACTATTGGTATCATCCTGATGTAACTCTTATTGTATTATCCTCAGGAAGGCAAGATCCTTTATGGAAGGGGCTGATTTTTCATCGTCACTTGTATTACAGAAGATTTGTTCATTCAATGAGTCATTAAACATGAACGGTGCCCATTGTTGCTTTCTGGAAGAAGGGAGGAGGTTGTAAGGTCAGTTGTATCTTTCTCTGATGTGAATGGAACTGGAACAAGGACTCATGTAACTGGGACTTCTGTTTTCAAGAATGTGGGCTTTGAAAGTGCATACTGGTGAAGGCCTGTGTGCCTGCTCACAGGAGCCGCAAACCCTAGAAAGATGAGGATTTGGGCTTTTGGCTCCAGCTTTGGGATACTGTTAACTAAGGACTTGAGGTGTGGATGAAACTTCACTACATCTGGTGTTGGAATTTCCAACCTGTTGTCAGGAAATTCATCATACTCAAGAAGTGTGGGTAGAGACAGACGTGTCTTCTTTTCGAGAGATTCCACCAAAAATCCTCTAGCTCTTTGGCATAACTGACACACCCAAACATGTTTTGAGAGTGTAGGGTAATGCATTTTCAGTTATGCCAAACATGTCAAATAGTGCTGATCTCCAGTTTTCTAGCTAGGGATTTATTGCATTGATCGTCCAAAATTGCTTAAGTTTCTATTCTCTTTTCAGGTTGATCTTTAGGATAAATGCTTACTAGACCAGGGACGTGCACTCAGGGGTGGCAGGGGAGGCTCCGCCTCCCCTGTCATGCCAGTAAATTAATGAGCTCATTGTGTGTATTGTAATGACATGTGATGTGTGTGTATGTACATTTAAACTGTAAATAAATTGTTATTTATACTCATACTCACCTCTCCTCGCTCCCTCGTTGTGCTTTGTTTCTTCTCTGTCCGCTTTTTTTTTCTCCTGCAGCTTTCACTTTCTCAGTTTGCCGGCTGCTGTGTGTGTGTGTGTAATACACTACACAGACAGCAGGGGCAGCACTGAGCCAGCCTAGGCTACGCAATTTACGCAGCCCAACGCTACGCTAATTGCAGAGCTCAGGCTGGTAGCAGGCAAGCTTGTCATTGCCTCCAGGCAATGACAGCAAATGAGCTTGAGCCAATGGGAAAGCTCCATTGTCTCAAGCAAGTTTTTTTTTTTTTTTAAAAAAAACCACCATGGGAGGCAGTGCTCCCATGGTTTGATTGACGCAGGACAGTCATGTGACTGTCCTCGTCAATCGTGGGGGGCGGGCAGGGAGATCACAGCAGTGTGACTGTGACAAACCCCCTCCAGAAAGTGCTGAGCGCATGTGTGTGTGATAAACACAGCACACATGCGCTCAGCACTGAGGGAGGGGGGGTTGTCACAGTCACACACTCTCAAGCTCCAGCAGCTCCTCCTACATCACCTGACCTCGTGCCAGCACCACAGAGACACGTGGGACAGGAAGCAGCCGACCTCTTCTCTCTTGGACAGCACAGCCAGTGAGGAGCTGTCTCAGGTAAGTAAGGAGCCCTCCCCTGCAGGAACCCTGTGACTCTGCTGGGGCAAATCCATGAGCTGGGACACATCCATGAGCTGGGGCAAATCCATGTGCTGGGGCAAATCCATGTGCTGGGGCACATCCATGAGCTGGGGCACATCCATGAGCTGGGGCAGTATATCCATGAGCTGGGGCAAATCCATGTGCTGGGGCAAATCCATGAGCTGGGGCACATCCATGAGCTGGGGCAAATCCATGTGCTGGGGCAAATCCATGAGCTGGGGCAAATCCATGAGCTGGGGCACATGCATGAGCTGGGGCAAATCCATGTGCTGGGGCAAATCCATGAGCTGGGGCACATCCATGAGCTGGGGCAAATCCATGAGCTGGGGCACATTCATGAGCTGGGGCACATCCATGTGCTGGGGCAAATCCATGTGCTGGGGCAAATCCATGTGCTGGGGCACATCCATGAGCTGGGGCACATCCATGAGCTGGGGCAAATCCATGTGCTGGGGCACATCCATGAGCTGGGGCAAATCCATGTGCTGGGGCAAATCCATGTGCTGGGGCACATCCATGAGTTGCTGGGGCAAATCTATGAGCTGCTGGGGCATATCCATGTGCTGGGGCAAATCCATGCGTTGCTGGGGCAAATCCATGAGCCGGGGCAAATCCATGAGCTGCGGCATATCCATGAGCTGCTGGGGCATATCCATGAGCTGGGGCATATCCATGAGCTGGGGCAAATCCATGTGCTGGGGCAAATCCATGTGCTGGGGCAAATCCACGTGCTGGGGCAAATCCATGAGCTGGGGCCTATCCCATATCCATGAGCTGGGGCATATCCATGTGCTGGGGCATATCCATGTGCTGGGGCATATCCATGAGCTGGGGCATATCCATGTGCTGGGGCAAATCCATGTGCTGGGGCATATCCATGAGCTGGGGCATATCCCATATCCATGAGCTGGGGCATATCCATGTGCTGGGGCATATCCATGTGCTGGGGCATATCCATGAGCTGGGGCATATCCATGTGCTGGGGCAAATCCATGTGCTGGGGTATATCCATGAGCTGCTGGGGCATATCCATGAGCTGGGGCATATCCATGAGCTGGGGCAATATCAATGAGAGGAGCTGGGGCAGTATATCCAGGAAAGGAGCTGGGGCAATATCCATGAGAAGAGCTGGGGCAGTATATCCATGAAAGGAGCTGGGGCAAAATCCATGAGAGGAGCTGGGGCAATATCCATGAGAGCTGGGGCAATATCCTGTGTATATCTAGCTCTGATACAAGCCAGTGCCTCACCAGCCACTGACCTCACCGCACGTCACTGTACTAGACATATTTTGGAGCAAGGTCTTCCTGTGAAGCTGTTAGCACAGAACTCTGTACAGGTAGTGGTTGCAAGAAGTGTATTAGCGGACTGGTCTCCCTCCCCGTTGTAATGTATAAATTTATTTATTTATTTGCAAAGTATTTTACCAGGAAGGATACATTGAGATTTCTCTTCTCTCGTTTTCAAGTATGTCCTGGGTTTGCTTGATTGTCAGAGAAAATGTTGACAGAGAAACTATTTTCTGTGGGCTGCAATCACAGATGGCCATCTTTTACTGCTTGATTGTCAGAGAAATCACAGATGGACGTTTTTTTACTGATAATCACAGATGGCCGTCTTCTTACTGTTCTGCCCTCACTTCAGAGTTTCCTAAGCTTTCTTCAGCTAGACAGACAGATGACTCTTTCCTCACATTTCTGTATTGAATAACTTTATTGATGTGCCATTCACTTAGACAGTGCGCCAGGAAAGAGAATGAAACTACAACTGCTAGATTGTGAGTTCCCACGGGAATAGGGTCCTCGTTTCCTACTTGTAACGGGGGGGGGGTGGCGCTCACTAGAGAGTAGCGGAGTTGAGATCCTTAAGGACTGATAAATCTTTTTGACGTTTAACTCCTTAGGGACCCGCGGATGTACATAGTACGTCAGCGGCGCCTAACCTCCCTCCCACCCGATACTTACCTCCCTCGCTGGATCCCTCGCAGAGCTGGCAGGGAGGAAGCCTGCCCCTGTGATCTAGATGGGCCGGCGAGCTCAATGACGTCACCACGCTGCGTGGTGACGTCATCAGCAGGCACCCCCATTGAAATCAATGGAGGGGGGCTCCTTCGGAGCCCTCTATCTCCCCAACCATTGAAGATAGAGAGATGCAAGTTGCACCACTGGAAAGGGGAGAGTCTCCACTTTTCAGCAGTGTACCAGATTAACGGTTTCGCTGCCGGATCACGAGTCAGCGCAAATGTGCGCCGCATTGCGATTCAAACCTGGAGGGGGCTGACATCCTGGATGTCAGCCAAGCCTCCAGGTCACCCCCACCCACTGACATCCTCACCATATGTGTGAGTATGTCAGTGGACCAGTTAACCCCCTAGCTGCCATGTGGAGATAGGGGGATCCTTTGGATCCCTTTATCTCCCGATCCGTGGCAGCTAGAGGCAGGACATGCCTGATCATGGCCTTTCCAATCATACCAAACATGACCAGGTTTGGTGTAAAAATAAAACTTTAAAAAATAAATAACTAAATGAAAAAATGAATTACATTTTTTTTTAACATTTTTTGTCTGGGGGGGGGTTTAGTTAAATAGTACCTAGGCTGTCATCTAAAAATAATTAGCATAAAACAGTCAGAATGAGCTTAACGCACATAGGTGAACTGGCTCAGCAGTGAAGGGGTTAAAAAGCAAAAACATGTAAAAATTGGGTATTTCTATTCTCGGGACAAAATTTTGAAACTATTTAGCCAGGGTCTTTTTTGGTGGTTGTAGATTTTGGGGATTAAATTACAAAAAAGTGTGTTTTTACCATTTTTTCATCATATTTCATATTTTTTTTATAGTAAATTATTCGATATGATGGAAATAATGGTATTTTTAGAAAGTCCATTTAATGGCGGGAAAAACGGTGTATAATATGTGTGGGATGAATAAACGGGTAAGAGGAAAATTGGACCTAAAGACTAACAGCACAGAAACCTATAAACAGCAGCAGTCACTAAAGGACGGATTTGTGTAAAACCGCCTGGTCACTAAGGGGTTAAACACTGCTTCGCATATGCAGATTTATACGCTTGAGGCAGTGAGGATGAACAAAACACTGAGTTGCTACTAAGCACTAAAGGTTTCGAGACCGATAGACTACTTAGAGCACGTTCAGAAATACATAGATACGGGGGTGGAGCTAGCGCCCATCCAAGATGGCCACGTGAACCCGAGGCTTCCGCACACCTAGCACCAAGACCCTCGTTCCAGCGTACCCCTGAGCCATTTTCCCGCCTCAGACCCCCTCTTACAGCTCCAGCAGCATGCCAGCCCCAAAACCGCTGAAAAAAATGCGGCCGCAGGACCCATTCGTAGCCCAGCATTTCATCCCGGCCAAAAACCAGGCCGAAGCCTTCCAAGATGGCGGCCCAGACGACTTGCTGTCCCCGGAGGGAGACTCACCCACTTCAGCTGACCTCGCGGTTCCGGCCTCCAGAGGAGATGTGGAGTGCCTCTTTACCAAGATGTCCCAGATGCAGACCTTCCTGGCGGGTGAGGTAGCAAAATTGGGGATGGAGCTGCGGGGGAGATCAATTCGCTGGGCGCACGCACGGCTGAATTAGAGGACCAGGCCGCAGAGATAACGCAGGCCCACAATGAATTGGCAGAGGGAACCGGGGATCTGGCAAAAAGAATCTTTCTTTTGGAATCTAAGCTGGAGGACTTGTCAAATCGTTCTAGGAGGAATAATATCAGACTGAGAGGTCTCCCTGAATCGGTGTCCCCCAAAGATCTTACCTTGACAGTGCACGGTATATTGCGCCATCTTGCCCCGGACATAACGGAGGCCCATCTATTGCTGGATCGGATCCACAGGGCCCAAAGACCCCCAAATCTCTCGTCACTTAACCGGCGGGACGTGATCTTCCGCATGCACTATTTCACGGCGAAACACCAGATCCTTCAAGCCGCACGCAACCTGCAGCTGGACTATGAAGATAAGCCCCTGCAGCTATTCTAGGATTTGGGTCCCACGACCCTTCACCGCTGCAGGGCTTGGCGCCCTATTGCGGAGCATCTATCTGCTCATGAGATTACCTACACATGGGGATTTCCCTTTCGCCTACAAGTGTCAGTGGCAGACCGGCAGGTGGCCCTCACCCCTCCTCGGATCTTGCCGCCTTTTGGGCAGCGGTGAAATGTCCGCCTCTGGAAGATTTTGTCACCCCTCGCTTCCAACAACTTCCTTCCCTCGTCTGCAGCAACGGTGGATTCGGGTTGGTGCCTCAGGCGGAGATGGCTGATGATGGGGCCTTGAGTTCTGCTTCACTTTTTCTTTTTCCCTCAGAGGGATGTCTCTCAGGGGATCTGGTGGTGGCGGACCACCATGCGGACCGTACGGAAGATCTGAGTGCAGTTGTTTTCTGGTTTTATTTTTGCTCTACCTGCCCTTGGCTCAGGGCCATTTACTATGTTTATGTGTTATTGGGTTTGAAGCTTCTAGTAAGCCTAATTTAGTTTAAACTATCTCGCAGGGGCTCCCTGAGGGAGGTTCACCCCAGCCGTTATTTTGGGCAGTACGGGGGGGCCCTCCCTCCCGGAATTCCCCCCCTTTTATTATGTCTTTTTTGGAATTGCTCGTGTTTTACAACTTGGGTCGGGCGTGGGGGTGTGGGTGACCGGAGTTCGGGAAGTGTTTCGGTCTCCCTTGCCTTCCCCTCCGAGGTCAGCCTGGCGCTCCATATGTCCAGGAGCAATTTGTGTTGTGTCATGTTTTTGTCTAATGTTGTCGGTGGATTTTTGTTTCCTAAGCATGCCACCTGCTCCTATGCTTTCTTCTCTTCTTTCTTGACTTCTTTCACCTCTCCCTCTTCACCTCCTCAGTCACCTGCCCCTGAACCTCGTTTGCCTCTCCTGCCCTCAAACGGTAATTGGGAGGGCGTCTTTGGTGCCCTATTCCCTTTTAACCACCTCTTTTCTAACTCCATATGGGGATAAAGGTTTGATTATTCTGTCTCTTAATGTCAAGGGCCTAAACACCCCTCAGAAAAGGCGTATGTTGTTGCGAGAGTTAAAACGATCTGCGGGTCATATAGCGATGATTCAGGAGACCCATTTTGCCTCTTCCCGCCAATTCTCATTGAGAGACAAAGTCTTCTCTGCCACCTACTTGGCGTCAGCTCCACAAAAAAAGAAAGGAGTGGCTACTCTGATTCATTCCTCCTGCCCCTTTAAAATTCACCTACAAGTGTCGGACCCGGCTGGACGATATTTAATGTTGGTAGGACAGATAGCCTCCAATACCCTTACCCTATTTAACATATATGCCCCTAATGGCCATGACCCAGACTTTAGGATATAAATTTCTTCCTTACTGACATCTAAAGCTGAAGCTCACGTTATCCTCGGCGGAGACTTTAATGCCACCCCCAGCCCATTCTGGACAGAAAGGCCTCAGGGGACTCTTTGGGGGTGCCTCTTGGCTGTCCCCAGGATGCTTCCCTAGAGTCCTTTATGCTTGACCACTCCCTGGTGGACGCTTGGCGCCTCCACCACCCGGGAGACAGGGACTTTTCCTTCTACTCTAATCCCCACCGCTCCTATTCCCGAATAGATCTTTTCCTGGTATCCCTGACTACTATGCCTTTGATTCCGGCTTCTAGTATAGGCAACATCACGTGGTCGGACCATGCTCCAATTTTTATGACACTGACCATACCATCTTATAAACCGGCGTGGTCATGGAGACTAAATTCCTCGCTGCTACATAAACCTGAACATGTTATAGAGTTGCGGCAGCGGCTCCGAGATTATTTTACGGATAATGACGCACCCACCCTTTCCCCTACCACCCTGTGGCTGGCCCATAAACCGGTGATTCGAGGCCATTTAATACAACTAGGTAGCAGACTCAAAAAACAAAAGCTAGCGTCCCTTGTTTCTATGACTACTGACCTGTCTAAATGGGAAGCTCTGAATAAGCTTTCGCCCTCAGACACCTTGACCGCCCAGATTAAAACAGTCAGGACTGCAATTCGCCACCTGCTTTGGGATGACGCTGCCCGTTCCCTTGCCTGGTCCAAGCGGACCTATTTCGAATTCTCTAACAAGCCCCACACCCTTCTAGCAGCTAAACTTCGCTACAAAACTACAGTAGATCCAAACATATTACAGGAGCCAGGGACACCGAGGGAGTTCTGCACACGACCCCAGCTACGGTTAACAAGTTGTTTACCTCATACTTTCAGACTTTGTACAACCATTCTCCGACTCATGTCTCTGATTCTATCCCACTGTGCCAATCTATTGACCGTTTCTTGTCGGCTGCCCCCCTTCCTCGGCTCACCCCCGCACAGAGACAGACTCTTAGAACCCCCCCCCCCCACCGAAGAGGAGATTGCAGTGGTCCTTAAATCATTTAAATCTCATAAGGCCCCTGGACCAGATGGGTTTTCGGCCTTTTATTGTAAAACCTTTGCACAGACTCTGTAACTGCACTTACATAAATTCTTTCTGTCTCTGTGGGAGGGTGCCCCTGCCCCAGCTGATTTTCTTCGCTCAGACATTATTTTAATTCCTAAGGAAGGAAAGGACCCATCGTACCCACAAAATAATAGGCCCATTCCCTTTGAATGTCGATTATAAGATATTTACAAAGATACTGGCAAATAGACTGAACTCTTTCCTGGCCTCCATAATCCACCTGGACCAGGTAGGGTTCATCCCGGGCAGACACGCTTTTGCTAATACTAGAAGAGCTGTGCTGCTGATGGAGCGCATGGCTGGTACTCGATTGCCTTCTCTGCTCATTTCCCGGGATGCAGAGAAGGTGTTCGACAGATTAGAATGGCCTTTTCTGTTTAAATTACTGACCACGTGGGGCTTCCCAATGACTTTTATTTTGGTTCTCAGATCCCTGTATAATTCCCCTACCTCTGCCGTTATCACTCTGGGAACTGTCCCTACCGGTTTCACTATAGAAAAAGTGATGCGTCAGGGTTTCCCTCTATCTCCTCTCCTTTTTGCCCTATCCCTCGAACCCCTTTTATCGGCTATTCGCCATTCCCCCCACATCACGGGAGTGACGATTGGAGAAGAAGAATATAAGGTATCGGCGTACGCCGATGATGTACTGCTTACACTTAGTCATCCCTCAACCTCAATTCCGCACCTTCTGTCCCTCCTGCGCGACTTTTCAGAAATCTCGGGTTATAAGGTTAATCTTGAAAAATATGTAGCTATGTCCTTTTCACTCTTGGACCCGATTTGTCAGGAAATTGGACTAACTTCGGGGTTTCGTTTTACTCACTCTGCCTTGAAATATCTGGGGGTGTGGCTAACACCTGATATGAATGGTTTGCACTCGTTAAACTATGATGCGATGTTTAAACTCCTGGGGGAGGGTCTGGAGAGGTGGGGGAGAGGGGGGGGTCTCCTGGATTGGCAGGATCAATTGTGTAAAGATGAACCTGCTCCCTAAATTGTTATATTTATTTCAAATCTTGTCAATCTGGGTGTGCCCCCGGTCTCTTCAGCATCTGCAGTCTCTAATTGAAGGTTTTGTTGTGGGCTGGGGGAAGAAAAAGGGTTTCTAAATATGTCCTTTACCGTCCTAAGAACCGTGGTTTAGGCCTTCCACATTTGTATAAATATTCACAGGCTGCTCAGGTTGCACAGGTTGTGATGTTTCATTTACCCCAACACTCCCAACTTTGGGCCGATTTGGAATCTGATTTATTTGCACCAAACCTCCCGCAATTTTATTTTTGGCTACCCAAGGAGTTTCGCCCGTTGTTACGGTCCACTTGTACAGCGACTCTGACCTCATTGAGGGTTTGGGACTCTGTCTGGGACAAATTCCACCTCTTCTATTGCTACTCACCTCTAATGCCATATCTACGCAACAGAGCCTTTGCTCCGGGATTATCCCCCTCCGCTTTTGCAGCTTTTGAAAAAATCAACTTGCAGAGAGTGGGGCATTTCCTCTTCGCCAGGAGACGCCTGGCTTTCTTTTACGGATCTACAGTCGAAGGGCGATTTTCGGACCTTTGACTTCTTCAGATTTTTACAGCTCCAGGACTTTTTATCTCAACATAACATCTCACGGGCAGCAAGACAGAAACTGACGTTTTTTGAATCCTTGTGCGATACTGGTAGGGCCCCGAAAGCTCTGATTTCCACTCTGTATAACCACTTTTCATGTGAGGATGTCTCCTGGCTGACCCCAGGGTTTATTGCTCGTTGGGTCGGCGGATATCGGGGAAGAGTTGGAGGGTGAGGAATGGCAGGATATGTGGGAAAACGTTGCGAAAGTGTCTATATGTGTCACGCTGAAAGAACAAGCATACAAAACGATGTACAGATGGTATACTACCCCGGTCTTGCTGTCGCATCTGCAGCCGAGCACCCCTGACGTCTGCTGGAGGGGCTGTGGAATAAGGGTACCTTGTTTCACATGTGGTGGCTTTGCCCTAAAGTTCGTAAATTTTGGGTCAAGATAGGTGCCTTATTGGAGGAGGTGTTCCAACAACCTTTCCCACTTGATCCCTGGGCCTTCCTGCTCCACAGGTCCCCGGCGGCCCTTCAGGGGCCTGACTGTAAACTCTTTCACAAGATGGTGCTGGGCGCTAGGAGAGCTCTGGCCAAACACTGGCAGGATGGGGATGTGACCCCCGTAGCGGTGGCCCGGGCCTATATAGCTGAGGCGCACCATATGGATAAGTTGTCGGCTGTAGTACACAATAGGGATGTGCGTTTCGGGTTTCGGAATTTCGGAATTTTCACGAAATTTCCCGATTCGTGTCTTCGGATTCGGCCAAATTTCCGAATCGGATTGGATCCGAAAACCGACAGATCCGAAAAATTTTCGGAGTTTTCGAATGGACTTGAAATGTGTCAAATCGAAATTTATTTTCGCTCTATTCATGATTTCGGTTCCATTCGTGATTTCGGTTCCATTTCGGTAATTTTGTATTCAAAATTTTGGTTTTATTAAAGGGTAACAAATACAGAAAGAGAAATAAAGCATTGCGTTAAAATATGATACATAAAAGGGGAGACAGATATCAAGAAGTGTGATACAGTTCGGAGGCATTCCTATGTTCTGTGTAATCGGGTCAAGGCCGGGCCATTCAGTGTCAAGTAATCGGCCAGTCGCCTAGGACCTGTCATTTCTGGTCAGTCACCCAAACCGTGATATCCAGCAAGCTTCAAGAATATCATGGCCTCCAAGGAGAAAATTGAGAATGAAGAAAGCATGAAGTAAGAAGAGAGAGAGAAGCCAACAAGAAAGGAAAGGAGAATGGGAGAGACCGATGGAAAAGAAGGCAGAAAAAAGAGAGAGAGAGAGAGAGAGAGAGAGAGAGAGGAAGAAGAGGAAGAAGAGGAAGAAGAGAAAGGAAAAAAAAACAAAAAAAAAAACACACAAGGTGGGGGGGGAGGAAGAACCACACACACACATACAGATCCGTACTGTCCGTGGCACGCCTGGAGGCAGGCCGGGGACGCAGGCCAGGAATCACCCAAAAGAACGAGGGTCAGCGTACTCCTCAAATCTCACCTTCTTCAACCATCAAGGGGTCGGCAGTAGTGTTGTCATTACCTCCAGACCTATATTCGTCCCAATATAGCCAGGTGCCACAGAAGGCCTCTATTTGGCCATTTTCCACTGCTACCAGGCGATCAACTGCTCGTAGCCGTTCTACCTCCCTCACCCACATTCTCTTGGAAGGAACCGTTCCAGTCCTCCAGTGTACTGGAATCAATAATCTAGCCGCCAGTACAAGGCGTAAAGCTGCTGATTTTCGCATTGTCTTAATGGACGTCAGGAATTGCAACAAGAGGTAAGTTGTGGCGGAGAAGGTCACCTCCAATGCCGAGATAGTGCAGACCCCATCATGAACCATCCTCCAGAATGGGTTAAGGAGGGGGCAAGCCCACCAAATATGAAGGAAACTTCCCACATCCAAACCGCAGCGCCAGCAAAGGGGGTCTGAGGTAGGCTGAAACCGGTGTATCCGATCAGGAGTCCAGTACCACAAAGTGAGTATCTTATAGGCATTTTCTGCACATTTCAGCCACGGAGATCCTTGGTGTGACAATGCATAGGTCATAGACCACGTTTCGTCAGAGAATGAGTCTCCTAGAATGTCATGCCATGTTGATTGGAACTGAGGGGGGTCAGCAATGGAATCCTGTAGTAAACGGTAGAGGGTGGATATGCTCCTAGCGAGTGGGATGCCCATTCTGTAGACGTTCTCGAATGGGAGTAGGGGTCTTGTAAGGCTAAATCCCGCGTTGAGGGATTGAAGAAAGGACTTAATCTGGGCACAGTTAAATTGCTCTAAGAAAGTCGGTGGTGAAGAGTCATCTGTAGCTGTAAGTGGGGGTACCGTACCATCTTTCAGGAAGGACTGCGCGGTGATCCTATCTGGTAAGTCAAGTCTGCGCTTCAAGGCAGGGCACACCCCAGGGAGGAAGCCCGGGTTGTGGTGTAGTGGCAAAAGAGGAGAAACAGCCGACGATAGAGACCTTGACATGCAAATCTTTCTCCACAGATGCAGGGTTGCTCGGGGGATGCTCCACTGGGCCTGTTGATCCCTTGAGTCCCTAGGTCGGATCCAGGGTAGTGTCCATAACGGAGCTTCCATCAGTTCCTCCTCTAACTCCAACCACAGCTTTTCCGCCGATGTCAGAGACCAATCGAGAACTCGAGTCAACTGAGTGGCATAGAAATACAGTTTGGCGTCGGGAAGGGCCAGACCTCCGCGACTTTTGGCACAGCAAAGGGTCTCGTATCGCACTCTGGGCTTCCCTTTAGACCATATAAATTTTAAAATCAGAGAGCGAAGTGTCACGAAAAATTCAGCCGCTACGGGAATTGGGACCGTTTGGAAGACATACAAAAGACGAGGCAGAAGATTCATTTTTATGACATTGATTCTACCTAGCCAGGAGATATACTTACTATTCCATCCCGCAAGATCCGTCCGGAAGGAGTCCAGAAGTGGTTTATAATTAAACTCAAAAAGTCTGGAATGCGAAGGAGTCAACCATATACCCAGATATCTCATCTTAGTCGGGCACCAAGCAAACGGAAAACGTTGTTTGAGTCTGCTGGTCACTGTCGGGTGAAGATTAATATCCAGGAATTCCAATTTATCAGCATTTATGCGAAAGCCGGAGTGTTCCCCGAAGTCGTCAAGCGTCCTCAGAACAGCCGGCAAGGAGCTCTCCACATTCGTGAGCATAAAAAGTAAATCATCCGCGTATGCAGATACCACGTGTTCACGTGTGCGACCCCGAATACCAGAAATAGCAGTGTCCGAATGTATGGATTCTAGCAACGGTTCTAGGGAAAGGGCGAATAACAGTGGTGATAAAGGACAGCCTTGTCTCGTTCCATTGTATATGGAGACCTCGGTGGATAGTGCGCCATTAATACGAACTCTAGCGGTCGGGTTATGATACAATGCAGCAATCCAGTGCAGGTATGCATCAGGGAGACCCATAAGGCATAAGACCTCAAAAAGATATGTCCAGCGGACCCGGTCGAAAGCCTTCTCCACATCGGCCGAAAATAACAGCAGTGCTTGTCCCGAGCGTTTCGCCAAGGTAATAGCATTTAACGCCCTTGAAGTCGCATCTTTGGCCTCCCTGCCAGGCATGAACCCTACCTGATCCGGTCTAACCAGGCCAGAGACATATGGCATGATCCGTGTTGCCAGGATTTTTGCCAGAATTTTTGTGTCTACATTCAGTAGCGAAATAGGTCTGTAGTTTTTGCAGTCAGAGTGGTCCTTTCCGGGCTTAGGAATCACCGTGATAGTGGCGGCTAGTGTCCGCGGGTGCAGGTGTGTAATACCATCAACCGATTGAAAAAGTCGCAAAAGCATCGGCAACAGTGCCTCCCCGAAGCACTTGTAGTATTCCAACGGGAGTCCATCAGGTCCCGGACAGCGCCCGTTTTTCATGGATTTAAGCGCGTTACAAAGTTCTTCGATCGTAATAGGGGTTGCCAGAGACTCCCGTGCCGCGGCGGAGAGCTTAGACGTGACCCGAGATTGCAGGTATGTCAACAAGGACGTCGAAGGTGATCCTGGTCCTTCGACCA
Organism: Leptobrachium leishanense; assembly: GCA_009667805.1. Taxonomy (NCBI): domain Eukaryota; kingdom Metazoa; phylum Chordata; class Amphibia; order Anura; family Megophryidae; genus Leptobrachium; species Leptobrachium leishanense. The sequence goes on along the minus strand of CM019066.1, from coordinate 135,724,518 downwards.
AATCTATATGGTAAAGGGATTGGTAATAAGAAGCAAATTCCTCCATGATGTCCGCAGGTCGAGAGGAGCATAGCCCATTTTTCATTTTAATCTTCGCAATATATGCCAATCTACGTCGTTGGCGTAGCAGGATAGCTAGGAGTCTGCTAGGTTTGTTTTCCGACAAAGCAAAACGGCATTTGGCCTTGACAGCGTCCAGTCGAAGTTTTTCCCATTTCGGTAATTTTGGACATCGTATATTTAACTATTATCGGTTAATACGCTGATTCTGTAAATTTTGTATTTGTAAATGCGTATCACTTGTTTCCAATGATCCGATAATTCTGTCGATACGATAATTCTGTCGTAATCGGATCCGATTCGTCCGCGAGTCGCGCATGTGCGCGCGCGGATGTCGTAACTTTATTGAGCCATTTTTGTAGAGAGTTTTGACAATTTTTTGACAGGCCAAAAAATATTGAATATATCATGGCTGAAAGAAGAGACAGAGAGTCCCATTCGGACACCTCCTCGTCCTCATCTGCTTCCACCCCAGAGACACCACCCAGGAAGAAGCGGGCCAGCAACATGGCATTTGAGGAGATGTTGGAGCTGGTCCGCATCTTTGATAAAAAAGATTACGACTGCCGTAAGGGCCCTTACGGCAGAAAGAATAATGCGCGCAAGGACCGTATCCTAGATAAGCTACGCACCACCATCGCGGAATTATTTGGGAAAGACCGGACGAAGGACCAGCTCCGAAAACGCTGGTCCGATCTGAAGGCACGCGAGGAGGAGCAGCTGAGGCACATCTGTCGCGTCATAGCCAAACGTAAGTGTCATGTTATATTGTAAAGCGCTGCGCAAACTGTTGGCGCTATATAAATCCTGTATAATAATAATAATAATGTGCTTGCATGTGCTAATGTGCACCGAAATACGTTGATTTATCTAGTCCATTTTTCATGCAATGTGTATAGCTTTGCGTTTTCAGGACTCATACATGCATTTTTGCCATAGCTCTTCTTTTTTGTGATTTTACGTATTCGTGAAAATTGTGATATTTGATGTATGTAGATGAAATTACAATGCTGGATTTCTTTTGGCACTGTGTACTGTAGTGTGCTGGGGGGGGAGGTTGTTGTGATTGAGTAATGCATACAAGATGACCCGCAGCTTGCCCAATATTGGCTCCCACCTGCGTATCAACAAAAATCTCTGCGTCTCTGCTAAGTGGTAGGATGGGACATGTAGTTCTTCTGAAAGTGCATCCAAACAGAGCCGCGTTCAATACGTCCTCAGCAGCTGCTGAATTGTTGCAGCACAGCAATTCAGTTTGCTACAGCAGTGTCATTGAACGCTTTAGATGCAAATTTCAAAACAAAATGGCGGATTTCTGTTGTTTCTGCTATATCCACAGTTTTATTAGCAGAAACTGAAAGTAAAACTGAGACTGAGGCCATCTATAAAATAAGTTAAAGCAGTCAGCACAATCCGTTTTGTATGCACACAACACAAATAATAGTTTTTATTGAATAAACGTAATGTTTACTTCTGAAAAAATATATAATTGAACGGTAATATATGTCTATGTGCAGGGGAAATAAATAAATATTTTGTGACTTTAGAACTATGAGATGGGAGTAGTGGTGGGTCAAGCTGGTAGTGCTAGTGGGTAGTGGAGGGGTGTCGCAATACTTTCGGCAATATAGTGTATAGATATACCATTTTTTCCAGTCTGCATTATTTAGTGTTATTTTTTGGATTTGGCAGAAGACAGGAAGGCAAAGGCAGCATCTGCCCCGGCGGGCACCAGTGCCCCAGTGGAGGAGGAGGGGGAGCCACGGGCGACCACCAGCGCTGGTATATACTGTTTTATTTTGCAACGACTTTTGGTCAAAAACAGAAACATTTTTTGTTTACTGTATTTTCATAATTTTTTTTATATATAGCACAAGAGGAGCAGGAGGAGGAAGAGGAGGAGCAGGAGGAGGGCCATGATGGAGAGAGGGAGCCGGAGCCGCAGCAGGAGGCCGCGAGTCCAGTTTTTTTTTTACTGTTGTATTTTGCATCGACTTTTGTTCAAAAATAAATCAGTTTTGTTGTTTACTGTATTTTTTATTTCTTTAATTTCTTAGATATAGCACTGGAAGAGATGCTGACGGTGGTGGTAGAGGAGGAGGAGGAGGAGGAGTCGGACCCTCAGGAGGCCACCAGCTCTGGTATATACTACTGTTATATTTTTTCAAGACTTTCAGTCAAAAATAGAAACCTGCTTTACTTACTGTATTTTCCTTCTTTCATTTATTGGATATATAGAAGGAGAAGCCAGACCGGACACTGACAGATCCAGTGTCAGGATGAGGATGGCGATCGGCGAGCTACGCCTGGCTGGCACCAACTTCGAAGCCATCCAGGAGTTGCTCCAGGAATTCAGGCAGCATATCAACAACGCCATTGACATCCTGGAATGGCAGTAGAGAGAGACCAGCCTCCTCCTCCCCTATGTCTGTGGTTTGTGCCCCTGTTGGGCAGTTTGCCAATGCCATGTGGCATGTTGTAAATAAATTTTATATTTTTTCTATATTTTTCTGTTTGTGTGCGTTGCTTTTCCTTACTTAATAAGTTAATATGTATTGCTTGGTTTCTTTCCACACTGTTAAAATTATATGTACATAAATGTATTGACATTTCTATGGACCCTTTTTTCATAAATTTGTCAACATATTTGTGGCCATGAATGTGACTGTGCACATTCTACACTGCCTGCCTGGCCAAAAAATGTCACACACTAACACAACCTTGTTGTACTGCCTTGAGATTTGATTACCGTGGCATGGTTTTGTTAAGCTTAGGCGATGTCACAACATGGATTTTTGTCCACAGTCACATTCATTGTATAACCAAGAATTTATCAAAAAATATTGATGGCAGCACTGCGTGAAGTCTTCTCCGACACAACCCAAAGATCCTCAGTGCGGCTCAGGTCTAGTTTATTTGTCCCTGTTTGCAGCTTCACGCAACAACTCCTCCCAGCTATGAGCTCTCTCTCTCCCACTGCTGCCCGCCAACATGGTCACGTCTTTGCAGGAAGACAACAGCATGGGGGAACGGCAGCTGCCGACAGTCCCAAGACCTCGTCACAATGACGTCAGTTCTGGAGTTAACCCCTAACTGCGACCAATGGTGGAGATAGGGGGTTACAATGAACCCCCTATCTCCCGATCCGCGGCAGCTATCGGTAAATGATTGGTATCTTTGGATCGACCAGCGCATGGCCTTTCCAATGATACCAAACATGACAATGTTAAAAAATATAAAAAATTTAAATATAATAAAATATAAAAAAAAATAAACATGAGCCACTGAACATGAGCCACATATAAACAGTACCTTTCGATCGCAGTTCTTATAAACATGTGTGGCCGGAGAACATGAGCCCTGGGTTGGGTATAGGAACCTAATAAGGCCACAGACGATACCCACAAATTAGAAGAGACAATACCCCAGTAACGTAAAAACACCCCAGCGGCAAGCATGGGGTTAAACCACCAAAGCACCACACAGGCAATATTAGTCAAGCAGCAAGAGAATAGTCAAAACAAGCCGGGTCAAAAAGCAGGAGCAGGGATCGTATCCAGAAAACGGGTTGGCAGCAAAGAATGAATACACACAATAGTTAGCGATGCGGGAACAGACTCCACGACAGGGCGATGAGGCAACTCCTCATGCCCTGTTTTAAACCCGGCAGCTCCTCGTGACCACGCCAGGCCCCGCCCCCTCAGATGCCACTCGGCCATTCCCCAGTGCTGGCAGCCGGCCAGCACTAAGCACAGGACCTTGCCCAGACCCCCCAGGCGGCGCAGCACGGGCTGAGGATATGACACTCCTGTACTGGTTTGTCAAATGTTTTTCAGTATCAATGTATTGTAACACTCTCTATATCATGGCCATTGTTCAGCGCTGCAGAATATGGTGACGCTATATAAATAAAGTATAATAATAATAACAGAAATAAATATAAATTGATATAAGAAAGGCATAGATGAGCATAAACATCTATAATCTAACAATATCCTAAATTATACTCACAGACGATGCCCCAAAATGCGATCTGCTAGTCATTAACTTCAGCTTCTGAGAATACACTGTGCCTCTGGGTTGTTATGAAGTGATCTAACAAACTCTCTATCACTTTTCAAAGGGAATTACTACTTAGGAGTAGGGATGAGCTGTTCGGTTTGATCTGTTCGGAGTTCGCATCGAACATCGGCCGTTCAGCTGTTCGCGAACTCCGAACATTTCCGTGTGTTCAGTTCGAGTTCGCCCACAATGCAACACAATGGACCACAATGCACTTTTCCACTGGCCTGAAGCTTGTAATTGGCTACAGCCTTGTACCTCACCACAGGTCAGGTGCAAGACAGGTGCAAGACTATGCCAATCACGGCTCAGAGTCCTGATTGGGCAAATTTTGCCCAATCATGGGCTCACAGAGCTAAGTCCTGCAGCACACTATATAAGGCTTCACAAAGCCCCCAGCACGTGTTTTTTCAGAGGAGATTGTTCTGTTAGTGTGTCTTCTCAGTGCCAGCAGCTATTGGGGGGGGGTCTCACTTCTACAAGATATCTGGGAATTATTCTAATCTGTGTGTTCCTACTGCCAGCAGCTATTTGGGGGTCTCACTTCTACAAGATAACTGGGAATTGTAATCTGTGTCTTGTCACTGCCACCCATCAGGGGGTCTCACTGATTTATAGGAGGTTCCTGGGAATTGTAATTTGTCTCTTGTCACTGCCACCCATCAGGGGGTCTCACACACTTGTAGCAGATATCTGGGAATTATAACCTGTGTCTTGTCACTGCCACCCATCAGGGGGTCTCACTGATTTATAGGTGGTTTCTGGGAATTTTAATCTGTGTCTTGTCACTGGCTGCCAGCTATCAGGGTGTCTCACTGAGTTATACCAGAGTTCTGGAAATCTTTAATCTAGAGAACACAGTTGAATCAGAGTTCTGCATATCTCCAATTTTTATAACAGAGTTGAATCAGAGTTCTGTATATCTTTAATCTATATATCACTCACCATGTCAGAAAGACCAAAAAGGACAGGCAGACGCTCCCAGACACAGATAAGAGGGCAAGCAGCCTCTGTGTCGGGAGGCTGTGCCTCTGGTCGTATGGATGTGGTGCATCCTCTGCAGGGGCACGGTCGTCCTTTCTAACTGGTGCTGGCCGTCTTAAGCAGCAGCAACATACAGAGGATTTGGTGGATTGGCTAGCCAGGCCATCCTCATCCTCCGAGTCCTCTGCCAGCCAGGCTTGTAGTGGTTTACAGTCCACCTCAGCTGCCAAAACATCTAATTCAGCCTCCATGTCCACAGCTACTTCTGCCGTAGCCTCACTATCACACATGGAGGAGTCAGCTGAATTGTTTGACTACAATGACAGTGACATGCTGCTTGAGGATGCGCAGCAAGTACAATGCTCTGATTCAAACTCTGAGGTTGAGGAAGGGAGTATAATCAACCTAGAGGAAGGGGGTGCCAGTGACGCACAAATAACTGGCAATCATGTTGCCCCAGCAGCTGCAGCATACTGCCAAGTTGGCTCCAGTGACGAGGAGATAGGAGGTGATGACGATGATGAGGTCACTGACTCCACCTGGGTGCCTGATCGAACAGAGGAGTCAAGGGAGGAGGAGGAGGAGACATAACAAAAACGAGGCAGAACGTCCTCTATGACCAACCGTAGCCAGTCCAAGGCATCAAGTCACAGCTGCTCAGGTGCAGAGCGCTGTTGTCTCAAAGCACATATTCAGGAAGTCTGCTGTCTGGGAGTTCTTTAAGAAATGTGCAGCAGACCGCACCGTTGCTATTTGTAATCTATGTCAGATGAGGCTCAAGCGTGGGAAAGACACCGGACGCTTGGGTACCACGTGCTTGAGGCGACATATGACCACCTGCCACGCATCCCGTTGGCACAACACTTTGCATAGGTCCTCCTCTTCCTCATCTGTCTCTACCCCCACTATATGTCCTGCCATGTCATTGCCTACAACCTCCACTAAACAGGGATGATGCTACAGTAATGGGTGTACAAGGTCCTTCCTCACAATGTGACAGCATCCCATCAGCTGAAGATTTACGCAGTCAGATTACGTTGCCCCAGCTGCTGCAGCGTAAGAAAAAATATAATCCCAACCATCCCCAAGCACAGCGTCTAAATGCCAGTTTAGCAAAATTACTCGCATTGCAGCTGCTGCCTTTCCAGCTGGTGGACTCTGCTTCCTTCCGTGAATTTGCTGAATGTGCTGTACCACAGTGGCAGGTTCCAAAACGCCATTTCTTTTCACGGAAGGCCATTCCAGCACTATACCAGCACATGGAAGACAATGTTATGGAGTCATTGGGAAAGGCAGTCAGCAGCAAGGTGCACCTGACTTTAGACACATGGTCCAGCAAGCATGGACAGGGCCGTTACATTTCCTTCACGGCACACTGGATAACTCTGATTGCAGCTGGGAGGGATCCAGGACGGGGCTCTGTGTTGGAGCTTATTCATCCACCACGCCTCCAGAAAGCTGCCTGTATGAGGTCTGTCTGCTCCACCACCTCTTCCTCCTCCTCCTCCTTCTGTGTTTCTGGCGAAGTGGACGTTAAACCGACACGTGGCAGGGGCTACGCAATGGCTCAAGCAAAAAGATGCCATACTGTGCTTGAGCTGGTTTGTTTAGGGGACAAGTGTTCGCCTGGCAGAAATTCAAAGAGAATTCCACCTTCCCACAAACCGTCTGATCTGTGACAAGCCCACTAGGTGGAACTCGACATTGGCAATGCTGCAGCGTCTGCACAAGCAGGAGAGGGCCATCAATGAGTACCTGTGTGAGTATGGCACAAGGACAGGTTCAGGTCAACTTGTTTCCCCCCCGCAGTGGCTGATGATCAAGGATGCATGCACTGTACTGTCACCATTTGAGGAGGCAACGAGATTGGTGAGCAGGGACAGTGCATGCATCAGTGACACAATTCCTTTAGTGTTCCTGCTGGAGCGCACTCTTCGGGGAATTATAGATGTGGCACCAGAGGCAGAGCAGCAGGAGGAAGAGGAGGCCTTCCCTAGCTCTCAAGGCCCCAGTCTTTATGCAGACAGCATTCCTGTGGGTCCTCAGATCAGACAGGAGTAGGATGAGGAGGAGGAGGAATATTTGAGTAGTGGGGGCATTGAAGGTGGGGATTCCTCAAGGGAGGGTTTTGTGTGCCCAGAAACCCAAGGACTAATACGTGGCTGGGAGGAGGAAGTGCACGATGGGGTCATCCTCATAGAACAGCAAGACTCGGAAGCTAATGCCACCTCCAACCTACGCTGCATGGGCTCCCTTATCCTGCAAAGCCTGCTAAAGGACCCCAGGATTCGTGCTATCAAGGAGAGGGATCATTACTGGTTGGCAACCCTTCTTGATCCACGATACAAGGGTAAAATTGCAGAGCTCAACCTGCCCGCACAGAGGGAGCACAGGATGAAACAACTTGAGGACGCTCTAAAGCGACACTTGTGTAACACCTTTCCAGGCACTGGTAGGTTACCAAGTGATGACACAGGTGCTTCTGAGGCTGCGGATGATCAGAGGAAGAGCGGTGAAGGCCGGGGCCACTTGACTGATGCTTTTTAGTCCACGACGCCCAGGGACGTCAAATGTAGGCACCCATTGCCAGCGTCTTCACTGTATGGTGCAGGACTACCTAGGGGCAAGGGCAGACCTGGATACCTTTACAGCAGATGATCCACTGGCTTACTGGGTGTTGAGATTGGATCACTGGCCAGAACTTAGCCAATATGCTATGCAACTACTAGGTTGCCCTTCATCCAGCGTGCTTTCTGGAAGGACGTTCAGTGCCGCTGGAGGTTTTGTCATAGACAAAAGAGTGCGTCTGTCCACCGACTCTGCAGACTAGCTGACATTTATAAAAATTAATCAGTCCTGGATCAGCAGCTATCAATCCCCTGATGCTGACGTAACTGAATAGATCGGGGATCTCTTCTGCATTACCAAAACCTCCACCCCTGCACTCTTCCATAATACCTCAGAGGGGTTACGTTGTGAAGGCACTAGCTGGCACCAAAGGCCTAATATTTGTGTGCACTGCCACTGACTCCTATACCAGATTCATATCATTTTAATATTGGACCGCAGGGTCCCACCCTGCACTCTTCCACAATACCACAGAGGGGTTACGGTGTGATGGCACTATTGCCGACACTAAAGGTCCAATTTTAAAGCACCTATTGTTACTTTCATCGAAAGCCTGCATAAGTTTCACCATAATTTAGCCAAAAAATCACTAAACTTGTTCTTTGTGTCCTAAAATGTCTCTTCTTTTCATACAGACTGCCATCCCAAGCAGTTGTTTATGAATAGATTAAAGGAAAACAATTTACCGTCATTTAAAATGTCATTTTTTTGTTTTTAAATTTTTCTATACATCCTACAAATCTGCCACTTCACGGGCAGGTTATGGGGACCTCCTAGGCACGATATTTGAAGGAATTTTTTGTTTTTATTCTTAACCTTCATTTCATGGAAAACTCACTCTTCCTTTAACCCCTTAACACCGCAGGACGTACAATTACCTCCTGCATTAGGCGGGCTTTGACGCCGCAGGACGTAATTGTACGTCCTCGGCGTTTGCAGCCCCCCGGCAGATACTCACCTCCTCCGGCGGCTCCCTCGCTGATCTGAGTCCCACGGAGTCAGATCGGCATGGTTTCCTCCGGCGCACTGACGTCATCACGCCGGGGGCACGATGACGTCAGTTTCAGGCGTCCCCCCCGCCGGAGCAGGGGAAGCGCCTGAAGGGGAGGGGGGATCCTTTGGATCCCTCTATCTCCCCATCGCCGGGGACCAGGACGCTGTGGCCAGCATCGCTGGAAGGGTCACAGCCTGACCTTTCCAGTGATGTAGGGGGTTAACCCCTTAGTTGCCAGGTCGCGGCCTGGCACCAATCGGTGCAAGACCGTGGCCTTTTTCCGGTGGGGGCCGCCATCTTGGATGGCAGCCCCCACCTCTGAGTCCCCCCGCATCAACTGACTCATCGCGCCATAGAGGAGATAGGGGGTACTTTGAACCCCTTTATCTCCTGATCGGTGGCAGCTAGGGGTTCATGTATGATATTGTTGGAAAGGCCAGAGCATGGCCTTTCCAATAATATCAACCATGACCATGGTAAAAGTAAAAGAAGAGTTAAAAAAATTAAAAAATAAAAATAATTAATTAAATAATAAAAAAATAAATCCTTTTTTTAATTTTTTTTTTAATGCAGCACTATTGTTCACATTTCAATTATAATGTGAACAATGATGCTTCACTAATGATTTTTTTTTGGGGGGGTTTAGCTAAAATCACGCAATTTCTCCCCAAAAAAAAAATGGGTTCCCCGTTCTAATTTTTTTAACAAGTCTACCCCATAGCATATGACCGCAAAGGCTCGGATAATAAAATTTAAAGAAAAAAACACTTTACACACTGTGGAAGATTGAAATTTTATTGAGAAATTCAAATTTTTTACTTTTTTTAAAAAAAATTTGTTATAGCATTTTGGCAGGGCATGACCTATACATAAAATAATGATATATTATTGATCTTCCGAGTCTGCCGGAAAGAACGATATATAATTTGTCTGGGTGGTATAATAATACGTGACTTAAAAACGGTCAAAATGAGCTCAGCAAACTTCTACTTCCGAAACAGCGCCGAAGTTGTAAAATTACTACCGTCCTTAAGGGTTTAAAAACGTTTTTTTTAAAACTTTTTGTCCCTGTTCCCTGTCCCCCAGGGCACTACCCGGACCCCCATACACCTTTATGGCAAATATCTTGCATATATGCCCTCTTGGAGCGCACTCTAAAAATCTAACTTTCGAGTCCCATTGACTTGCATTGAGTTCGGTTCGTGTTCGAGTTCGAACTCGAACTTTTGAAATTATTCGAGTTCGAATGCGAACCGAACACGGGGGTGTTCGGCTCAACACTACTTAGGAGCACAATTCTAATCAGCTCCACCTTCTGGCTGTCGGTGCTATAACAGCAAAACAGAACATCACCTAAAAAGTATTGTGACTTGAGCTACTGAGAAAGCGGTTTGGTCCAAATATGGGTATTAAAAGTCAGACGTTATCAGTTGCTTGTGTCACCTATACCCCAATGGGAAATTCCTTCAGTTTGCAGAGCTCCCTCTGGGGTCAGACGACCAGTTGCCTCACCCTCTCTTTTTTGCAACTAAGGATTTATGTCTCGCAACCACATGTTAAATCAGCGGCCTTATCCCCGCCCTCTTACTTTGACTCTCTCTGCCTCCATGGCTCCTACCCCAGGGGGCTCATATCCTCTCTATATTACAAGATCACGGTTCTCTTAGACTGGAAAGAACTTTTTTATATACAAGCATAGGAAAGAGACCTGGAAGAAACGCTTGACGCGGAGGACTGGGGCAATATTTGGGAGGCCATGAAAAGTTCATCTGTTTGTACCACACATCAGGAACAACTCATAAAAACTATCTTTCGATGGTACACTACACCTGTGCAGGTTTCACACATGTCCCCCATGACGCCGGATCTATGCTGGAGGGGATGCGGCCTTAGAGGCACTTACATTCATATGTGGTGGACATGTCCCCAAGTACAAAGTTTTTGAAGAGAAACTCATGATCTCCTTCAGATATTGTTTGTGCAGGACATTCCAATGGATCCATGGGCTTACCTATTGACGAGGCCTTTTTCGGACTTGTCAAGGCATGAAAATAAGTTGATATCCAAGATCACCCTAGCGGCTCAGAGGGTGTTAGCTGAGTACTGAAAAATTCTATTATTCATTATAATTACCATAAACCTTTTCCAAGTTTCTTCTTATATATCAAAACCAAAATAAGAGCTGCGCTACGCCATGGCGGAGACCCCCAAAAAGAATCAATCACAAAACTGTATTGGTCTTTCTCAGAAGTCTGGCTTTCCTCGTTAAGCCAGATCTATTTATTAAAATACACAGAATTTATAGCCAATCAGTGTACAGATACATTACAACATCAAAGTTTAGCCACTCAGTTAAAGTACTACCATATATGGTTCACGAGACCCTTTTCCCATCTTCCCGCTTCTGCGCACATTTTCCTGCACTGAACATAACAGGAAATCGGCCACAGCTCATATCCTATAGAAGGAAGAACGGTCTATTCAGTATTGACACTAACAAAAATGGAGGGGGGGAATTTCACAGCCCATTTATAAGAACCGGCTTTTTAAGACTAAATATTTATTATATTTACAGGAAATTAAAATCTAACAAGTACTGGAATTGCCCGACGCTCCCCCCGTTTAACAAGATATACCCTAAAATAAAAGATGCTCAACTCATGGATGAACTTACTGCCATCGTTCACCACACTTTACCCGCTTATTATAAAACCTGGTCTCCTTGGCTAGACCACATGGAGGGTGCTGTTGGGGGCGGGCATTAAGGGATTTGGGGGTTTCGCCCCCACTTGCTTGTATTGCGGTGGGACATATTGCACTCCGTATCATTGTTTTCCATGCTTTGTTTTTGCTTTTAGGCTTTTAGGTTTCCCTCCTTCCCTTTCTTGCTTTCTCTTTCTCTCTCTTCCCCTTCTCTTCCCTTTCTATTTCTCTGGGGGGTTTGGGCAACCCCCGTTCTTTCCTATTTCTTTTCTCTCCCCCTACTCCTCATTTCCACCTGCGTATGTGCAAAATTTATAATGTTATCGGGAATGGTTCTCTACCGTTATATTATTGAATTTGAACCCAATAAAATTATATTCACAAAAAAAAGTCAGACGCTAAAGGAAAACAGCTGGCACGTGATTTTTCCATTAGCATAGGACTTTTAATGACAGCCATAGAATATGGCCCATATTCTTTAAAAATTACAATTACTTAAAAAGCGCCAGCATATTTCACAGCATTGTACAATGGATAGGAGAAAACAAACATAAATTAAAGGGCCACTCTATGAACCTTTCTTTAGCTTATTTAAATAAGAATCTCTAGGGATTTCAGTATTCAAAACTCTGTAGTGGAAGAGGAGGGGGAGTCTAGTGCCAAAGGACAGAAGGTGAGTATTTACATCTAAATTAAAGAGTTATTAAAAAAAATTTGCAAATTCTGTCAACATTTTCCATTTGGTGGGAATGTCAAAAACATGCTCCTTCACTTTTCAAACGTTAAGGTGGAATCATGATCTGTGGCATTTTTTGTGAATATTTATAAGTCTGATCAGTGGAAGCTCATCCACAGGGGTAGGCTGTAAGAAAGTCCAACCGATCCTGAGCCCTATTGTCAGAAAATATTGGTGGTAAAATATAGGTCCTGTCCCCCTTTTACCCACCAACCTATGGCCAGCAGTGGAAAATCAGAGGTGGTAAAATAGCATGCCTCCTCTTCAAGGGTCAAGTCTAGGGGGAACGATTGGGAACACAGTTCTTGCACTATTTTTGCAGATATATCTGAGTTCCCTTCAGCAGTGGCGTAGCGTGGGTTGTCAGCGCCCGGGGCCAGCCAAGAATTGTGCACCCCCCCCATCCTGTGGACACGTTATCATGCCCTGATTCCCTTCCACCATTAGGACATTGAACCCCTTAACTGTGATACAACAACCACTCGGGATACTTGGTTCCAGCCAAACAACATGGTATTCTAGGGTATAAACAGCCGCAGACTTGAAGTTGTGAGAATGAAAGGTCTTTTTATTCTAGCATAAACAAACACCACACTTGCCTTTGAATCACTATTGCAGATGATTAAACAAAAAACTACAAATGAAAACTAGGGATGCACCGATACCACTTATTTTTAACACTGAGTACGAGTACCGATATTTTTTAAAAGTACTCACCGAGTACTGATACTTTTATTTTATGTCATGTGAACGCTTTCCAATAAGAACAGACCTCATATAAAAATGCCCCCAGCTCACAAGTATATATCCCCCCAGATACATATACACAGAATGTCCCCAGCTCACATGTAGATTGCTCCAAGCCTCACATGGATATTGCCCCAGCCAGCTCTCACATGGATATTGCCCCAGCCAGCTCTCACATGGATATTGCCCCCGCCAGCTCTCACATGGATATTGCCCCAGCTCTCACATGAATATTGCCCCAGCCAGCTCTCACATGGATATTGCCCCAGCTCTCACATGGATATTGCCCCAGCCAGCTCTCACATTGATATTGCCCCAGCCAGCTCTCACCTGGATATTGCCCCAGCCAGCTCTCACATGTATATTGCCCCAGCCAGCTCTCACATGGATATTGCCCCAGCCAGCTCTCACCTGGATATTGCCCCAGCTCTCACATGGATATTGCCCCAGCCAGCTCTCACATGGATATTGCCCCAGCTCTCACATGGATATTGCCCCAGCTCTCACCTGGATATTGCCCCAGCCAGCTCTCACATGGATATTGCCCCAGCAGCTCACACATGGATATTGCCCAGCTCTCACCTGGATATTGCTCCAGCCAGCTCACATGGATATTGCCCCAGCTCACACATGGATATTGCCCCAGCTCCGGATGCCAGCAGGGGTTGGAGGCCAGATGCCATGCAGCGGGTGTGCCACTGCCCGGTCCTGAACAGCGTGAGAGTCCGTGTTGAAGGGGAGGCGGCTGCATGCGTGCGCAGGTCACGCGGTCCGGCCAGTCAGGCGGTACAGAGACTCAGTACCACCTGACTAGCTGGACCGCGTGACCTGCGCCCACACGCAGTCGCCTCCCCTTCAACACGGACTCACGCAGTTCAGGACCTCCGACCGGGCATTCCGCTGCACGACATCTGGGCCCCCTCAACCCGCGGGCCCTTGGGCGGGTCAGTCCGGGCCAGAACTTTTTTTTTTTTTTTTCAAGAAAAAGAGTATTTATTCTCAAAGGCAAATAAAAATAATTTCTATAATGCAATAAGGCTTTGCAACACAAGCCCTGCCGGTGGATCTGGGCAAGCACCAACGAAACTTGCATTGGAAAGCCCCACTACATTTTTTCTTTTTATATTTAAAATTTTTATTTTGCAAAGCAAAAAGAGGTCACAAACCGACCAGCATAGTTGGCCTCACAGGGCCAAATATTGTACTCTCATAAAACTCACTTGTAACATAAAAAGGGGGAGGGGGGGTCACAGGAAAAATCAGCAAGAAGTCGAAAAAATAGGGGGGGGGAGGGGGGTCAAAGCAAAAGTCAGCGAAAAGAAAAAACTTTGGGTTCGCAAAACTAAAGTCTCAAAAGTTATCCCCGGCCGGGGAATGTCATCAAGAAAAAATAATACAAAATAAAATAGTGGCCGAAGCGTCTCCGGACCAGCAGGATGAAGATTAAACAGCAAGAGGAGAATCCAAATAAGAGTCATCGGTGTGAAAGAAAATGGTCGCAGGAGTTAAAGCAACAGGTCATCCAGAAAATAAAGGGTTCATCACCCTGTATCCCGAAATGGTAGCTTACGTAAGACAGGTAGTACAGTGCATGCGAGACCGGGGCTTCCAAGCACAGCGAGCCTGTAGTCACAAAGCTGACCTCCAAGTCGCCTCTGGACCTGATACTCTTCATACCCTCCTCCGTCAGATGCTCGGGGTACAGCTGCACGTGTCAGTGGGTACCGCGATGCCGTCTGAACGGCCATCGGCAGGGGGTCAGTCTCCGCAGGCTTACGTCTGGAGTACGGTATCTCCGGGTCCGGTGAATCCAGCGCCACCTGGACGCCGCAAGACTCCAGCTCGCCCCCTCCAGACAGCTCCGGGGTCAGCGTCTCAGTCAGGTCGCCGATCCCGACGTACCTCTCCATAGCATCAGTCACGGTCCAGCGGGGCACAAGGTTGGATCCTCTTCGAGAGCGTCCACCTCCTGGATCTCTGCATCCACTCTCCGGTCTGCGGTCACCCGGCCAGTCCTCCACGCGGCCATCAGTCGCCCCCACGAGCCCCGGGAAATCGGGCTCTCTTCCTCCTCCCCCATCTGCTCCAAGCAGGCCTCAAGGGCCGCAAACGCAGCCTCCATGCCACCGGCGGGGGGGGGTCCGCTCCATCCCACTCGCTCCGTCAATATCAGGTCCCCAGGCATCGCAGACACAGCCGGAGGACAGGGGCCCTCCATCCTCTCAGTCTGCATCCACCAAGCACCGGGTCAGGCTCTCTACAAGCGGAGCAGGAGGGACAACGAGCACCCGGAGGCAGATGGGTAGGCCGCAAGATGGCCGCCAGGGAATCAGACCCGCCCATCTAAAACTCTGCTGTGCTCCGGGTGGGGGGCAAAAACGGTCACCGGAGCAATCCCCGTTATGGCTAGCCGTCCAGGGACCCTAATAATGGGCAAATTGATGAGGGGCTCCAGCTAAAAAACCCCAATATCAGGCGAATCCAGCAGAGCTCCCTCACGACACGTCTTGTCCCTTTCAGAGCCAGCCACGCCCCCCGGGCCAGAACTTTTAGGGGCGCAAATTTCTTTTGAAATTATGCGCCCCTAAGAAAACTGTGCCCGGGGCCACGGCCCCCTAGCCCCCCCCACACTACGCCACTGCCCTTCAGTCCCATACACAATAAGCTTGTATTCAGGTGTTCAAATATATTCCACCATTTATCATATATATTTTGCTAACTTACTATAGGGTGGGGGGAAAATAGTGAGATTAAAAGCCTCCACATAGCAAATAATAAACAATAATAAATTGTAGAAGACATTTACACAACCCAGCATTTCAGAGAACTGCTTCATGAGCTCTGTGAAGCAGTTTTATGAAATGCTGGGATGTGTAAATGTCTTCTACAATTATAAACTTTAATAAACATATATACAGTATATATTAGGGTTGCACAAATACCAAATTTTTAGGACAGAGTACAAGTACCAATACTTTTTTTAAGGTACTCGGTGATACCGAGTACGATACTTTTATTTAAAGTTATGTGACCGCTTTCCAATAAATAATTTAGGATTTTGCTGAAAGCCTGTCCAGTTTATTTTTATATTGAAATGTATGGCCAGACACCCCATATTTCATAAATGTATGGCCAGATACCCCACTATTACATTCCTAACGCAAAAGTTAACGCTCACTTCTCACTTGTGTGAGCATTAACATTTGCTGCGGCATTTACCGCATATTACAATCCAAACGGGTTAAAAAACCCGTTTGCGTTTGGTACCTTGCGCTCCTCTGCCCGAGGTTACTGTACTTTACACTCCCTATGTTTAACATGGGGAGCGCAAAGTGTTAATCAGTGCTGGTATTACAATGTCCCAGCGCTGATTAACGCCTGGCTCTGGTCAGCGGAAAGTTAACCAGAGCCAGGACTTGGTGATAACGGATTCCGCTTCTGCAGAATCCATTAACACCAGTATGACGGAATGGGATGTTGTTCCGCCTGCGGGTGTGCTCTATCTGCGTGACCCCGTCGCTTACCGCTGGCCCGACTACCGAGTGGCGCGCACTCGGCGTCTCGTGCGGCCTGACGTGACCCCGGGGAGGGGTTAGCGGGTGGTGGAGGGGACCCCTGCCTAGAACCAGCCCGACCACCGAGCCATACGGTACTCAGCGTCTCGAGCAGCTGGTTCACTGACCTTGCGGGTGTGGGGCGTTCGTGGAGATCGGATCTGCCAGCCGCGGAGGAATCTTCGTATCTTATGTGGGAAACGTTTCGGATCTTCTGCGGGAAACGTTTCCGATCCCGGCGCGGGTAAATCTTCGGATCTCAGTGGAGGACTCTTCGGATCGGGGACAGATGAATCTTCGGATCTTGCGGGATCGGCGAGGGATTCGGATCTTACCGCAATCCCTCGCAATACCGAAGCGCGGTACACGGCCGCGCCCTTCGGATCGGATCTCTCGATCTGGGAACCGAATCACCTTCCGCTGCGCCTCTGCCCTGATGCTCGATGCAGGCACAGAGCGCTCGGTTCGGTTCGGATCTGGGACACCGCACCCTGAGACCTCGAGGGATTCTCAGATACGAAAATACGGCGGAGAGAAAGACACATCAGTCAAAGCTGGATGCACTGCAAAATCTGCCTTTATTTTTCACAACACACGCATTTATCACTTTACACACTTATGAATACAATGGGGATCCCTGCCCGCCCACACAAGTCCCATTGGCCCTCGCTGGCAGGAGGCACCCTGGCCCCGATTCGTATTGGCCGTTACGAATCGGGGAGTTGCCGATTCGGCCATTTTACGATCCGAGTATTCTGATCTGAACCACGAGGTGATCAGAAAATGGCGGCGGGCGTGGCAGACAAAGGGAATTACATTTCACAATACCAACAGGGGACACTTTACTACACCACACAATAATCACATCTAAATAAAAGTACTTGCAAAACTAGGTGCGTGCCACCGCACCTAAGTGTCCATAGCCACCACTGTCACTGTGCACCGCCCCTGGCTGAGGGTGCTGGGCCATCCGTGACACTCCTCCCCCTCCCCCAGTTCGACGCACCTGGTCTGACCCCACCGGGTCATACCGGGGAAGTCGGTGCTCCCAGGCCCATAGTCAGTCTGGGGAGGCCGAGTCACCAGGCCTCTCCATTTGGCCTTCCGGCCGTGCCAGCTTGGTCAGGACCCCATGTCCTTAGAGTTTCCCCGGCTGGGCGAGAGGACATACATCTGAGCCGGCGTGCCTCCTGTGTCCCCTCCAGGGTTACTGCTCACCCGGGGAACCCGGGTGCTAAATGCACACGCCCCGGGTGCCCAGGTCAGCCGTGGGAAAGCACCGTGGCTGCGTGAGGCCCCCGAGCCCAAGGGTTGCCAAAATGGGCAGAGGCCAGCGGCGCTCTGCCCCGTTGCCAGCTCTTCCACTGGATGGCCAGGTACGGACACGGCAACCGAAGGAGCAAATAGAGCCAAACCTGGCTGCTCTTCCTGGTAGCCGACAAGGGAGACAAATGGATGCAACCGCAGTTGCACGGGGTCATCCTCGCTCTGCCCCTCGGGGCAAGTTGGGAGAAACGGGCAGAGGCCAGCGGCGCTCTGCCCTGGTGTCAGCTCTTCCGCTGGGTGGGGATCTCCTTGCAGGAGGATGGTTTCTTTCCCCCCAGGCCCATCAGCAGTTGCGCACAACCCAGCCCGGGGGGACCATCAGTCTGCTCCACCTGGCAGACCGTGGGTAGTGGGCAGAGGCCAGTGGCGCTCTGCCCCGTGGCCAGCTCTTCAGCTGGGTGAGGACCTCCTTGCGGGAGGATGGTCTCTTCACCCCCCGGGGCAATCACTGGTTGCGCACAACCCATCCCGGGGGAACCATCCGTCTGCTCCTCCTGGCAGACTTTGAGTAGTGGGCAGAGGCCAGCGGCACTCTGCCCCGTAGCCAGCTCTTCTGCTGGTTGGAGATCTCCTTGGGGAAGGATGGTCACTTCACCCCCCGGGGCAAACAATGGTTGCGCACAACCCATCCCGGGGGAACCATCCGTCTGCTTCTCCTGACGGACTGTAAGCAGTGGGCAGAGGCCAGCGGCACTCTGCCCCGTAGCCAGCTCTTCTGCTGGTTGGAGATCTCCTTGGGGAAGGATGGTCACTTCACCCCCCGGGGCAAACAATGGTTGCGCACCACCCATCCCGGGGAGACCATCCGTCTCCTCCCCCGCTGGACCCGTGGCCTCGGCCACCCTGTCCTCTTGCGGGGTGAAGGGGGTAACTTCCTCAGTCGAAACCCCCACGGGCACCCATGGGTCCGCCTCGGCCTCCCATAGGTCCCAAACCTGGGGACTGTCGACTTCCTCCGCCGACCCGTCCCACCACGGGGAGCTCAGGCTCGACTGCGGAACGCCGTCCAACAGTCTTCGATAAGCCACCTCGAGCTCCCACTCTCGCTCGGCTAGGGACTCCAGCTCCTCAAACACCGAGTCCCTGCTGTCTGACGGGATCTCCAGTTCCCGTCGCTCCAGGATGTCTTCCATCCGTTCCTCTGTCTCTTCTCCAAACTCGGGGTCGGCGGCCATGCCCTCGTAGAGCAGCCCCGTGCCTCCGTAGCGAGGCCCTGCAATGGAACTGCCTCCCATCGGGCGCGCTGTCGGAGAGGCGGTTAGCCACCGGAGCGCGCGGTACGCGGCGTCCAGTGCGATCTCCTCCTGCACCAGACTCCGGAGCTCGGCCTCCCACTCCTCTGGGGCCCGACCTTGCAGGAACGCTGCTCGCACATCGTACTGCACCCGATGGACGACAGCGTCGGAGGGAATGTACGCACCATGGCAGTCCCGCTCATGGTCCAGGGCCTCGTACCACAGTTCCTCTGTGGACCTCCGGTCCTGCTCCCGGCCCTCCTGCAGCTCTCTTGCCAACACGACCTTCATGTCGGCGAAGGTGCCAGCGCAGGAGCACCGCTCCTCAATGGGGAATGTGGCGTCCTCAGATGCAGCTCCAGGCGGGCTGTGAGTCTCCATCCGAGGGTCGCTGGGATGAGTGACGTCCTCAGTACAGGCTCCAGGCGAGCTGAGAGTCCCGCAAGCGTAGTCACTGGGGGTTGCAGATTCCCCAGGTGAAGCTCCAGTCGAGCTGTGAGCCTCGACCCAGGGTTCCACAGGATAGGGTTCGGGGTTCCAATCTTCTGGCTCTGCTCCGCGGAGCTCTGCCAACCGCAGCTCGTGCTGGCGGTCCTTTTCCTGTTCAACCTCACGGTAGAACTCCCGGATCACCCGGCATCTGTCCGCCGTCGCTGGGGCATCCCCGAGCAGGGCAATCCGACGCCGCACCTCTCGGAGACCAGCATCTTCCTCCACCTCCGTGTGGACAGGGCTGGGGACGGGCGTCGTCGCCCCGTCCTGATCCATCCTAGTCAGCTCCTTGATCAGGGTCTTTCTTTTCTTGTTACCCGGCGTTCCTCCCCGGTTCTCCAACATCCCACGCAGGGTGTCCCGGTCATAGTAGGTGTACACCACCATGGCGTAGGTCTCCTAGGGGCCTGCAGAGAGCGATCCCACCGCTGCCACCAGTATGACGGAATGGGATGTTGTTCCGCCTGCGGGTGTGCTCTATCTGCGTGACCCCGTCGCTTACCGCTGGCCCGACTACCGAGTGGCGCGCACTCGGCGTCTCGTGCGGCCTGACGTGACCCCGGGGAGGGGTTAGCGGGCGGTGGAGGGGACCCCTGCCTAGAACCAGCCCGACCACCGAGCCATACGGTACTCAGCGTCTCGAGCAGCTGGTTCACTGACCTTGCGGGTGTGGGGCGTTCGTGGAGATCGGATCTGCCAGCCGCGGAGGAATCTTCGTATCTTATGTGGGAAACGTTTCGGATCTTCTGCGGGAAACGTTTCCGATCCCGGCGCGGGTAAATCTTCGGATCTCAGTGGAGGACTCTTCGGATCGGGGACAGATGAATCTTCGGATCTTGCGGGATCGGCGAGGGATTCGGATCTTACCGCAATCCCTCGCAATACCGAAGCGCGGTACACGGCCGCGCCCTTCGGATCGGATCTCTCGATCTGGGAACCGAATCACCTTCCGCTGCGCCTCTGCCCTGATGCTCGATGCAGGCACAGAGCGCTCGGTTCGGTTCGGATCTGGGACACCGCACCCTGAGACCTCGAGGGATTCTCAGATACGAAAATACGGCGGAGAGAAAGACACATCAGTCAAAGCTGGATGCACTGCAAAATCTGCCTTTATTTTTCACAACACACGCATTTATCACTTTACACACTTATGAATACAATGGGGATCCCTGCCCGCCCACACAAGTCCCATTGGCCCTCGCTGGCAGGAGGCACCCTGGCCCCGATTCGTATTGGCCGTTACGAATCGGGGAGTTGCCGATTCGGCCATTTTACGATCCGAGTATTCTGATCTGAACCACGAGGTGATCAGAAAATGGCGGCGGGCGTGGCAGACAAAGGGAATTACATTTCACAATACCAACAGGGGACACTTTACTACACCACACAATAATCACATCTAAATAAAAGTACTTGCAAAACTAGGTGCGTGCCACCGCACCTAAGTGTCCATAGCCACCACTGTCACTGTGCACCGCCCCTGGCTGAGGGTGCTGGGCCATCCCGTGACAACCAGCTTTAAAAATAAAAAAACAGATCCTATACTCACCCTCTGTCCCGCGGCGAGGACCGCGGCTCCGATCGCCTCCTCCGGCTGGCCGGAGCAGGGAAAGACTGGGGAAAAAAGTCCCCCCAGTCTCTCCTTGCGTATCATTACGCAGACCGGCCGGATCTCGCGAGGCTGGTCACGTGACCGGCAGGGAGGATCTCAGGGAGGAACAGGCAGGGAGGAACTCAATGGAGTCCTATGGACTCCAGCGAGTGGATGCTCGCAGCTGCGCTCCAAGATTTTATGCTCGATAACAATGCAGGCAGCATTTTTTGCGCCTGCATTGCAATCCAGCGTTAAAACGTGGGCGCAAGGGGGAAAACTGCGGGCACCGTTTCTCCTCCCTTGCACCCGCGTTTTAACGCTAAGAGAGTAATAGAGCCCATACTCATTGCACATGTCAGGCTCGCGCCAGGATGGAGTCATGGCGTGGCCTTATGTTTATTTTCCCAGGCGCTTGGGGAGAGCAAATCAGGCAGACACAGGAAGCAGTATAAGTATATTAAGTGTATTCTCAAGGTAAGCACACAGCCACAGTCTTATATACACTTGCAGAATACTGAAAACAAATAGACAAGTCCTTCTTCACAAAGGTGGTCTCTTCCTATGTACCAGGGATAGTGGGCTAGGTAGTGTTCCCCAAGTAGGAACCAGGAGCTCTTCACAAAAGGTACCTTGAACACAGATAGCCACAGGTGTAGTCTGGATACGCCAGGGATAGTGGGCTAGGCAGTGTCCACTGCTAACAAGATCCACAGGGCTGGAACCAGGAGCTCTTCACAAAAGGTACCTTGAACACAGATAGCCACAGGTGTAGTCTGGATATGCCAGGGATAGTGGGCTAGGCAGTGTCCACTGCTGACAAGATCCACAGGCCTGGAACCAGGAGCTCTTCGCAAAAGGTCTTGATGTAATGCAGGCAGATGAATAAGGAACACTTAGAATAGCAATAACGATGG
Organism: Leptobrachium leishanense; assembly: GCA_009667805.1. Classification (NCBI taxonomy): domain Eukaryota; kingdom Metazoa; phylum Chordata; class Amphibia; order Anura; family Megophryidae; genus Leptobrachium; species Leptobrachium leishanense. The sequence goes on along the minus strand of CM019066.1, from coordinate 135,702,489 downwards.
AGGGGGCGTGGATTGGCCGTCACCTAAGATGGCCGCTTAGTGCCTGAGCTCTGCTACACCCGCTCTGCAAACCACGAATATCTTCTCCCCCCGGGACTTTGCTACTCACCGCTGGACACCGCAAGGGACCCAGACCATGCCCGGACCCGCCAAAGCGGCGAAATCTAAAGACGCGGCTGTCGCGCCGCTGTTTACAACGCGACGGACCACAGCCCTCCAAGATGGCGGCCGCTCAAAATCGCGGCCTACCTCCGCTGTAGGTTCTGGAGATGAGGATGGAGGGGAGTCGGACTCAGGGGTAAGCCGAGCAGATTCTGCCACTATATTGAGTCAGATGGCCGAGATGAGAACATTTTTAGCTGGCGAGATGGACCGTAATACAAAGGCCCTACAGTCTGACATCCTGGCCTTGGGACAGCGTACCTCGGATCTGGAGGTTGCACTGATGAACTCTCTGGGGCCTATAACTCCTTTATTGACCACTCTAATGCTATGTCCCATAAGGTTGATTATCTAGAAGCTCAACTGGAAGATCTGACCAATAGGTCCCGAAGGAATAATTTGAGGATCCGGGGTCTGCCTGAACGGGCGGAGGATGACCCCCTGGGGATTTTATCATCGCCATGCTTCGACCGCTAGCTGCAGAGCTCCCAGACCATGCTTGGGAACTCAATCGTGCCCACAGAGCTCTACGTGCCCGCAGCACTGCCGATGAACGCCCTCGTGATATCATTGTCCGCTTTTTTCCTCAAGAAAAACCGTACTAAGCCGATATTATACGATGGGACTCCCCTGCAGCTTTTTCAGGATATTTCTCCTGACACCCTTCGCCGACGACGTCTATGGAAGCCTGTCGCTGATTTACTTCGCTCCCATAACATTGCATTTGCCTGGGGCCATCCTTTCAAGATCTTGGCATTCCGCAATAAGAAAACGTATGTCCTGCTCCCGCACTCAGATCCCACTAAGTTCTTCCGGGCCTTGGATATCCAACCCCCGGAGGACTTCGCATCGCCTGAAGGTCCTACGCCTCCGCTCCCGCGTCTCTCCAGGGAATGGATTACAGTAAACCACCCTCATCGTTGACTTACTGTCCCCAATTTTGCATAGCTAATCTTATTACCGCTGAGATGTGGGCTTCCCGTTTCTTTTTTATGGCTTTTTGTGGAACTGGAATGTATTTTCCTTGTTTCCCATTCCTAACGTTTAGTGAATGGTTACACTCTTACAGCCTCTTGATCAGGCCTTCCCGGGGGCCAGTTTTTTCCTTGTGGGTGGGGGCTCTCCACTGGGCCTCTTTCGATCTATATGGCCGTGAGGGTTTTTTCCCTTTCTCCCCCACAGGTCCCGGCTATGGGTAAGTCCGGGCTTTTTGGACTTTTGATTATGTCCTCTTCCCCCTCTTATGTGATTTTTCCTTCCATCGCAAAAGCATTCAGTTCTCGTTGCTAGATGGGGCTATTGGGACATTGGACAATCTTTTTTCTGGGGCCTTTATTATTTCTGGGGAAAGTGATTATGGGCCTACTGCTAATTGGACGAGGTGATCTGTTGCGCTTCTCATGGCACTGAAACTAACTTCTCTTAATGTCAAAGGCCTTAATTCCCCTGCAAAGCGTAGATTACTCTTCCGCACACTGAAATCTGATAAAATTGATATCGCGTTCCTCCAGGAAACTCACCTTACTAAATCTGCTAAAATTATGTTAACCGACCACGTCTATACACGGGCGTATGTTTCTGGTGCCTTGAGTAAGCGCAACGGAGTTGCCATTTTAATTCGGAAAACGTGTCCATTTCAACTAATATCGCAAAAAATTGATACTGAGGGTCGATATGTTTTGCTTACTGGTACTCTATACTCTATGACCTATCACTTTTTGAATATTTATGCCCCTACTACCCCCTCCGTTGACTTCTGGAGCTCCATATGCACCTTAGTATCATCCCTTCCTCAAGGGGCAGTGATATTAGGAGGCGATATGAATGCTGTAGCGTGCCCAGCGTTGGATCGGAGTGACCGCCTGGCCCCCACAGGCACACCGAGCTTGGGTAGACAAGACAAGTTATTTGCCCGTTTTTTACACCAAGTAGGGCTCATTGATGTATGGCGTGTCTTATATCCAAGTGTGAGAGACTACTCCTTCTATTCCGCTCCCCACGGGTCTTATTCTCGCATAGACCTTTTTTTGGTTAACGGTTTAGCTATGTCCAATGTGATTCGCGCCGAGATTAATTCTATCTCGTGGTCTGACCATGCTGATATTGCGCTGTATCTCCATACCCCGAATCTCGCGACCTCCTGGTCATGGAGGTTAAATTCGTCCCTTCTGCGAGACACCGATGTCATTCGACAACTGCGTACCTCATTGACACAATATTTTCAAGACAATCCACCTGGTGAGACATCCCTATCCACGACATGGGCAGCTCATAAAGCAGTCATGAGGGGCCAACTCATTAAGATTGCCACCCACAGAAATTGCACCAAATTACACTTACTCGTCTCTACAACAGTCCCTACGTCGCCTTGAGATGCGACATAAGGCCTCCCCTTCCCCTGAACTTCTCTCTGAACTTATACGCACACGCTCCTCCCTGAAACAATTATTACTCGACGATGTAGCCAAACAGCTGCTCTGGTCCCGTCGGTTGTTTTTTGAGAAGGCTAATAAATTAGATACTCTACTGGCCCGCACTCTCAAGCCCCGTAGTAAATTCTTTTCTATCCCTGCAGTTAAAATAGTAGACAATGTCTTAGTTAACTCCCCGCAGGAGATCAGTACGGCTTTCACAGCACATTATTCTAAACTATACAACCATTCTCCCCACCATACTCCCTCTGACAAATCCCATTTAGATGCCATCTCCTCTTTTTTAGATTCCCTCTCTTTGCCGCAGCTTGATGATTCTCACAAATCGAGTCTAAGCGCTCCAATCCTGGAGGAGGAGGTTCATTGCGCCATCTCTGCACTGGGAGGTACGAAGGCCCCGGGCCCGGATGGGTTTTCAGGGGGGTACTATAAAGCGCTGCATCCGGAACTCATCCCTTTTTTGACGTCGGTTTTTAACGACTGCACTGGGGGGGGTCTCTCCACCCTGATTTGCTCATGGCCAATATTGCCCTTATTCCTAAAGAGGGTAAAGACCCGGCAGCGGTTGAGAGCTACCGCCCTATATCCCTCATCAACTTTGATGCCAAGATTCTTGCTAAGGTCTTGGCGACCCGCCTTAGTCCACTCCTCCAATTTTTAGTCCATCCGGATCAGGTCGGTTTTGTTCCTAACCGTCAACTATTTGATAACACTAGACGTAATGCCGACCTGATCTGGTGGCTATCTTCTCGAGCGACGCCTTCCTTTGTCTTAACATTGGACGCGGAGAAGGCTTTTGACAGGGTGGAATGGCCTTTCCTTTTCTCTACCCTCTCCCGCTTTTGCCTCCCGGATCTTTATCTTAATACTGTGCGCACTCTTTATTCTGGTATGTCTGCGCAGGTCCGAATCCCGGGCTGTTGCCCCACTCGGTTCCCTATTCTTAATGGCACTCGTCAGGGCTGTCCCCTCTCGCCCCTCCTTTTTCTCCTCTCTCTCGAACCCTTATTAGCTGCCATACGAGGTCATCCCGGCATACGGGGGGTTCCAGTCGGAGGAGATAATTTTACTGTCTCGGCTTACGCTGACGACATCCTTCTCACTTTGACAGATCCCATCTCTTCTCAATCCCACCTTGGACCATTATTATCCGACTTTGGTAAAATAGCGGGGTTTCGCGTTAACTACACTAAATCCTGTGCTATGCCCCTCCATATGTTACACACAGACACAACCTCGATTGAATCAGATTTTGGGTTTCGTCTTGCTCCCTCTGAATTGCCGTACTTGGGTATCCTTTTAACAGCAGATCCGAAAGCTCTTTATAGCAAGAACTTCACAACCATGGTTCATCAGATTAAGTGTGATCTGGAGCATTGGTGCGACAAGCCCATATCGTGGATAGGACGCATCCATAGCATAAAGATGAACATACTCCCACGTATTCTTTTTCTGTTCCAGACACTACCTTTATTACTGACTCAACGGGACTTGGCCGGGCTCCAACAGGCGATCGACTCGTTTATTTGGCAAAATAAGAGACGTAGGGTTGCGCGCCGTCTTCTATATCGCCCTAAGACCCGCGGAGGACTAGGGCTCCCTAATCTATATTTATATTATTGCGCAGCCCAGTTGACTCAGGTTGTGGCCTGGCACTCTCCCGCTTCTACTAGACGGTGGGTTGCGCTAGAATCTGCCTTCATGTCCCCTGACCGCCCTGACCTATACATATGGCTCCCTAGAACCTCCAGACCTATTTTGCGCACGGCGTGTCCCTCGATCTTGACATCTCTCCGCCTTTTCGAACTAGCTAGAAAGAAATTTGCGCTGGTGGGCGCTTCCTCGCCCCTCACCCCCTTATTCCGTAATAGAGAATTTCCGCCGGGACTAAGAGCCTCAGACTTTGGGGGACTGTTGGGTGCGGGGCTACTGAGGTACCGAGACCTTTATTAGAGTGAACGGCTTATCACTTTTTCTGAACTTCAGGAACGTGGCCAGTTGACTACTTTTTTCCTTTTTTCGGTTCTTACAGATCCGACATTTTGCTACTGCTCTGACTTTAGACAGGGTCTCAACTGTTCCCCTCTCCACTTTCGAGCGCGTTTGCATGGCAGATGGCCCCCTGAAAGGGCTTATATCCCAATTATACCTCCTCCTTAGCTCCAGCCCAGGACAGTGGGGGCCCCTCACATACTGTGATAAATGGAAGGTTGATTTATGCGATCCTTTGCCAGGGGACGAATGGGAGGATATATGGGAACAAACGGCCAGGTCCTCCATTTGTGTCACTCACCAGGAACAATCATACAAAATTTTACTCCGCTGGTACATCACCCCGGTATCCCTTTATCGTATGGGAGTCACCTCCAGTGATTTCTGTTGGCGAGACTGCGGGGATAAGGGCACTTATATCCATATGTGGTGGGACTGCCCGGTAGTACGCCGCTTCTGGTCTCTAATTCACAAAGAATTTTAGAAAATATTCCACCGACAACTACCTCTAGATCCCTGGGCATACCTCCTCTCTCGTCCCCTGTCAGCTCTGTCTCGACATGAGCAACTTTTATTCAATAGGCCGGCCCTCGCTGTCAGACGGGCCTTGGCGGCATCTTGGCGCCAGCGCATTCTCCCTTCCTGGACTGTAGTAACAGAAAAGATTACTGATGCCTGTCTTATGGACGAACTGACGGCCAAGGTCAGAGACACTATCAGCTCCTTCACTAAAACATGGTCCCTATGGGACGAGTACATCGCATGCCCCTAATTAGTAAACTAATTGCCCTGTCCTGATTACTCCCTTTTCAAGCTAGTGCCCTGATGGTCCCAATTCAAGACACACCACCAGCTGATGGTTGGAACATCCCCCCCCCCATTACCCTCTTTTTCTTAGTTTTTTGTTTTTGTTTTTTGTTTTTTATCATTTGTTATCTTTTAATGTTTATGTGTTTTTTATTTTTCCCTTTGACTAGGGTGTCTTCCCATATTTCTTGGGATTGTTCTTCTATGTTTAATTGATAAAATAAGCGTTACTGTGTCCTATCATCGCTATGTTCCTTTATCTACTGTGTATTATGTGCTTATGGATACATGACTCTTTAAATAAAGAATAAAAAAAAAAAAAAGAATAGCAATAACAGTACAGAGGAATGTTGGGAATAGACAGACTCAGGGAGAGGCGGCTCACAACTCCTCACAAGTAAAGGGCAGGGAACACAAAATGAGAGAGCCCTGAGAGAAGGGTGTGTCCAGGTTTTATGCACACCACACACCAGATCAGAGCAGGAATTAACCCTTGAGTGATACAGACAGGCAGAGAATGGAAAGCCAGACTGGTCATAGCAGGTTCCCAGGGCTGAGGCATGACAGCACAGGCATGAACCACAAACTGACCACAAACCTCATCTCAGATATATGTATACCCATTCAGATACATGTATATACTTGCAGACCTCATACCAGATATACCCACTCAGATACATGTATACAGAACTCAGACGAGATATACCCACTCAGATACATGTACACAGAACTCAGATGAGATATACCCACTCAGATACATGTATACAGATCTCAGGCCAGATACACCCACTCTGATAAATGTGTACAGACCTCAGACCAGATACACCCACTCAGATACATGTATACAGACCTAAGACCAGACATACCCACTTCTGTATACAGACCTCAGACCAGACATACCCACTTCAGTATAGAGACCTCATACCAGACATACCCACTCATGTATACAGACTTCAGACAGATGCTGGGGAAGCTGGACAGATGCATTAAAAGCATTTGGCCAGCGTTCCCCTCCAGCTGGCCATATTACCAAGCAGTCGCAGGGCAGTGACGCGCTGTGACGTGCTCCTGCGAGATCTTGCAGCTCCTGTGATATCTCGGCTGGTGGCAGCGTCACAGCTCCACAGCTCGGAAATGCAGTGGCCAAATTCTTTTAATGCAATCGGCCAGCTTCCCCAGCAATGGACTCCTGCAAATGGCAGTATCGATACGGATACTAGTATCGGTGCATTATATATATATAATGTCCATTTTGAGTGCATTTGTGTTAAGTGCGAGATGATAATTGCTAATTCTGGGACAGAAATCTTGGTGAATTCCATCACTCAAGCAACTTCTACATCCTGAGCAGCACGTTTGATGTATCCTGCCCTCTAGTGTGTATGTTGCTCCAGTTGCTACAGGAAAGAAATCTGTTCAGTTGTGTCCTTTGTTTTGCTATTTCTGTGGGATGTTATTTCTTCAGCATATCCACTCTATATACTCTAGAAGGGGGAAAGGACTGAGGTGTTGATCATGAGCAACAGAGGAGGGACCCAGGGTGATAAGCCCCATGCATATAGCATGCACAAGGTGGGCTAAGTTTAGGGTATAGGCAATCCATGGGTTTTGTTTGAGACTTTGCTGTGGCTGCATGGATCAGGTCTTTAATATATGCAGCCTCAGCTAATTTGTAACCCATAAATCTCTGGTTAGTGACAACTTCTGATCACCTTACATGCTGCATGAAGCCTTGACCAGTGTCTAGGTGCCTCCCAAATAAAGTAGCGTGTTTAACAATTACTTTCTGTTCTTGATGGAGTAATATAGAGCAATTGCTACTCCAAAGGGAACAATTTAGGATTAAATAATTGGGTGTAATTTTCTAAGGATAACCTGTTACTTTCTTCATTCATGCATTTAATGAGTGTGTATGTGGATTACAGGATAACTTGGAATAGGTGGAATTGCGCTATCCCCACAATAATACACAAAAGGTCCCTATTACACGCTTCGTGTGTGTGCGCAAATGCGCTTTTGCGCGAGGACAAAACCATTTGCACGGAACGTCGTAGCACGACGTTCGCGCAAACGATGCGCGTTATCGTCTACCGCGATTGACCCTGCGCGAACCCAGCGTTCGCGCAAGTGCTTTTGCGCATCCCATACTTACCATTGTCAGCGCGAATGCGTTGGAGCAGATGGTATTACGATCTTCGCGCAATGTTGTACGAATGACGTTTGCGCGAAGTATCGTAATGTCTTTGAAAACCTGGTGTTAACTTGCAATCTGAACGTTCTGGCTGAAATGAAATGAACCTGCACAACAAAAAAAAATACAGCACAGTACAGTTACACATTCTACACATTCCCAAACAATAAAATTAATAAATTGTTTAATTTTTTATTTTTGTTGCAGCACATATACGCAGATTGACAGGCGCAACAACCGAAACCTAGCAAATGGTGGTTCTTAATTCTGATTGGCTGAATCCCGTGAAAAAACAGTCTGCCCACCGATTCCTGCTCGCAACGGCTTTGCGCGTCGGATTTGCGCACGTAAAAAGTTGAAGGCTGAAAAACTGCGCTCGGAGCGTACTACCGCGTTAATTTGCACACGCTAAAGTTTTTTTGCGTGCGCAAAAAAATTGAGCTGCGCAAGCGCATTTGCGCAAAGCGTGTAATAGGGGCCAAAAAGTATAATATGTGTATGTGTGATTTGCTCTAAAAGCATGCACTGTCTAGTGCTCGCAATAAATTAATTATAAATACAACATTCATCCTTAGTGAATAATACTCTTGCCACCGAATTACACCGTACGGTTCAATTTCGTGGCAGTTCGTCTATTCACTAAACTGTCAATTCGCCAAATACGGCGAATTGATAACGAAATACGGTGCAGTTCGCGCAGATCGGCAGACTTTGGGGCAGCAAAATTGTCTCAGAGCAGTAATAATTAATTTATTCAGAGAATGCCAAAATACACAGAAGTGTCAGGGAAATGCCCTGATTTTCGGTGATTCAGTTCAAACTGATTTTTTTTTTATTAATAAAAGTTTTTTATTTCAAGATTATGCACATACAGTTATACACAGCACATACGCCAAGTCGCAGGCAACAAGCCAGGGATATATGCATTAGAATGACAGGTATTACATATTCTCGTGCCCAAAGCATTTCTACGGCAATTCTCATTACAATACCTCAAATCTCTTAAAACATGGTGGACCAAACTCAACTGCAGTAGGCCCTAAAGAGGCCCGGCCATGAGAGTACCCTCCAAGGCTGTTGCCGCCCATTGCAATAGTGCACTCTTGTGTATACAGTAGCTCAACATTAAGTAATGTATTCACATTCAAAGCAAACACAGATGACACAACATTACAAGACAAAACGAGGAAAAAGGGCAAGTGGGGGGAAGGAGAGAAGGAGAGAGGAGAAAAAATAGGAGAAAATAAAAAGAAAAGCAGAAGAGAGAAAGGAAAAAAAAAAGAGTGGGTTTACAGAGAGCATGAGGAATGCTGTGGGGAGTGAACATCAAGTATGTACGGGAGTCAGATTGGCAGAAGCGTGACCCCTGGGCCACCAGCCTCTATAACTGAATCCCGAGTCAGCCGCAACATCCCAATACCATCCCTCAAGGTCGGAGCCATCCCATTGAGCCTCCGGCTCACGGCTCAAGCCGTGTTGCCTCTACGAGTCTCTCTGGTGCCGATCCCAGGTAACGATTCCAATAGTACCAGTTCTCACAAACTGTTCAACCCGGTCTTGCTCCACGGCAACCAGGTTATCCATCCTGTGCAGGGACTCCACCTTGTCTACCCATTTACGCCAGGAAGGTAATGTCGATCTACCCCAATGAAGTGGAATCAACAATTTGGCCGCAGTCACTAGTCGTAGTACCACTGATTTTTTCATGACCTTGATGGGAGCAGGGAACTGAAGCAGGATATAGTTGGAGGGCAAGAAATCAACGCCCGATTCCGAGACTGCACTGACAGCAGTGTGCACCATGTTCCAAAACACCTGGATCAAAGGGCAGTCCCACCACAAGTCCTAGAAACTACCGAAAGCCGCCTTGCATCGCCAGCATTGTGGGTGATGAGGGAATATCCTCAGTAGCCTGTCTGGTTTCCGATACCAGAATGTAAGTATTTTATATGCATTCTCTGCACACTTCAATGATCCCGTACCCTTATGTATGAGCGTGAAGGTTTTGGCCCAATCGTCATCCGAGATGTTGCGCCCCAAGACAGCACTCCATTTGTCCCTAAAGGCCGGGGTCTCAGCATGTCAGCGGAAGGAGCATGCGATAGAGAGTAGAGATACTCTTAGCCATTGTGGAAGACCAAGCTGAAAGTATTGCTCAAGGGGGGAAAGAGGACAGGAGAGGCTAAAGCTGGCCCTCAAAGAACGTAAATATGATTGAATCTGATGATAGTTGAACTGTTCCTGGTGGCTGACCGGCGGCGCCCCAGCCAGACTCTGCAACGGAGGGGGACACCGTAATCCTATCCGGCAGGTCAAATCTCACTCTAAGTGCTGGCCACATTCCCGGTGGGAAGTCAGGGTTATCTCGGAGCGGTAGGAGCGGTGAGATTGAAGATGTCAATTCAAATTGTATACGTAAACGCCGCCATATGCCCAACGTTTCAGATGTGAGACACCAGCAACACCTTGCTGTTCCTAAGGGCTCCGAGAACGAATCCATGGTAATGTCCATAGAGGCGCCCCCATCAGCCATTCCTCCAAGTCCAGCCACAGCTTCTCCGATGTAGGAAGGGACCATTCCAAGAGCCGCGTAAGATGTACCGAATAATAGTAAAGCTTGGCATCCGGCAATGCCAAACCTCCCTCCGACTTAGGGCGACAAAGTATCGCAAAACTCACACGCGGGCCACCCCTGGGCCAAATGAAGTGCAGGGCCGCCGTTCTAAACATTATGAAGAAGCTTGCAGGTAAAGAAATCGGCACCGTATGAAGCACATACAAAAGTCTGGGCATGACATTCATCTTCAACGTATTAATCCGTCCCAACCAAGAAGTAAACTTGCTGGACCACTCGGATAGATCCGAAACAAATACATCCAGAAATGGTTTATAATTAAGAGTATAGAGTTGAGCAGGGGACGGCGATATCCACATGCCCAGGTACTTCAGATGGTCAGAACACCATGTGAATGGAACAGACTTTCGCAGTCCGGCTACTCGCCTGGGCGATAAGTTTATGTTGAGAAGACCTGATCCATATTGACCCTAAACCCGGATACCCCACCGAAATCCAGTTCAACAGATTTAAACCAGCGAATCCCATAGGATTCAATGTAAAAAAAATTATCGTTTCTATTTTTTTTTTTTTATTCAACCGTTTATTCTTTAAATTTTCAGCAAACCCTCCTTTTATTTTAATTTTTTTTGGAACATTTTGATGCATATTTTGTATTTTTTTTCTTCTTTAGGTGAAATTTTTAATTCCCAATTTTTTTTAAAAAGCCCTATTTTTCTGTAAAAGACCTTTTTATTATTTTTTATAGGACCTTTTTTTATTATTTAGACACATTTTAATGTATTTTTATTGGTTCAAACACCTATTAGGGGGGGCGTGTCCGGCTAGAAGGGGAGCAGACGTGTTCAGATGGAGCTGTAGGTGCGATTGCTGTGGGGGGGATTTCGCTCTGGATTCCATCTCGATTTTGCCTCCTTTTTGGGAGTCCCTGCCTGGCTGGACATTGGAAGGAGTGCCCTGGAGCCTGATTTGCTCCCCCCTCCAGGGTCCAGCGGAGTTTGTGGCCCTTCTTCCCGGTGCACGAGATCGGCTGGCGGCCATTTTGAGGCCTACCTGTTGAGGTCTGTCGTCCTCTGGTTTTCCTGCTTTTCTCTGCTTCCGATGGGGACCACACTGAGGGCCGTGGAGATGGAGGGCCCACGTCTCCCGGCTTTATTTGACGACTTGCTGAAGCTACTGGCAGATGATGACCGACCTCTGACACGTGGTGATATGCGCCGCGTCTTGGCAATGCTACGGCCTGGCTCGGATGGAGATGGTTCGAGCAATGGTTAGGAGGCGTTCGGCCCAACTTGGAGCCGCTCGGCGGCGCGGTTCGGGGGGAGCTGGAGGCTGCTGTGCTGCCGGAAGGCGATCCGGAACCCTTGCTGTCAAAGGCGATGTCGCATCTGAAGGTGTCGATGCTGCCGCAAGATCCGGTGGCACCTGCCTGCCAGACATCGCCTGCCTGGATGGAGCTGGTGGGTGAGCTGGAGACCCCCACTGATGCCGGGCCGGTATCTGGGGACTCCTGAGTGTCTCCCCCTGGGGTGGACAGTGCCGTCCGGACCCCTCCAGCCGTCTCTTACCTCGGCCCAGCCTGGGATCCTGAATGGAGAGGATGGTGGTGGCGCCTTCGGAGCGAGTAGGGACTTGTCTGTCCCGCCGGCCTTGCTCTCCCCTGCCTGGCCTCGCCTATTTTGCAATACCCTGCCTGTATTGCGACTACTGCCATTCCGGGACGCTGGCTGAAAAGACCCCTTTTTTATTTTTTATCCCATCCCTCCCCCCCTTCACTTTTGGTTCTCTTTGGCATATCCGGGTTAATTCGGGGGAAGCAGCTGTGGCCTGGCGCCCGATCTCCCCCCAAATGCCCGGGCCTGGTGCCACTTACCTCCCACTGCTCCCCCTACGATCTTTCAGCCAGTAGGGGGTACACCGGGGACAGCACTGTCCTGGCCCATGCCATTTTCACCCCACTCCTTTTTTTTATTTTATTTTATTCTTTCTGCATGTTTCTGATGACTCTTTGCCTCCCCTTTTTTTTTATGTAGGATGCTTCCCTCTTGAATGTTAAATTTCGATGAGACCCCCCTGATTGGGGATGTTCCCTTTATCCCCCCCCCTCATTTTATGTTATGATGACTCTCCTTGATTTCTTACTGTGCATTAAGTGCTATTTTGGATGTCTTTATATTCTGCGTCCCGCTGTCTGGCCCTGCGAGGCCAATTTCGCTGGTCGGTTTGTGACCTTTTTGTCTCGCAAAATAAAACTTTTCAAACATAAACACCTATTAGAAAAATAGCAGTTACAGTTTCTTTTTTTTCCGGTTGTTTGGCGGTCGGCAGCAGTCTGTTTGGCGGCTCCACGTTCGTTGCACTTCAGGGACCATGCCATGAATAGTGAATTCACCACAAGGCCGGTGAACTGGAATTCTGTAAGTGCACCGAATGAGAAAGCATTGAAATATCACTGAACTTTCTGTGCTTTCAGAATAACGTATATTTGACGTTCTATGGAACTCTCTCCCCTGCAATATCAGTCTCTCCCCAGCTCTCCAGGCCTTCAAGAAGTCTCTGAAAACACATTAATTTAGAGAAGGGTATCGGCTCATTCCATAATCCCTCACTGTACATGTCTTGCTCAATCTTCCCATTCAGCCCATACGCACCACCGCTACCTCACATACTCTGCTATATTTACTGTACGTTCACCTCGTGTGTCAGCCCACTCTTCTTAGATTGTAATCTCTCGGACAGGGTCCTCTCTCCTACTGTTCTGTGTGTGTGCAATGTGTATGTATACTTGTTATTCTGTCTCTCCCATTGTAATTGTACAGAGCTACGGAACTTGTTGGTGCTTTATAAATACTTGTAACTGTAACTGTGTCTTGACAAAATGCCATAACAAAAAAAATTTAAATTTCCATTTGGATTTCAATAATTTACAGTGTGTAAAATTATTTTCTCACATTTTATGATCCAAACCTTTGTGGTTATGTATTCTATGGGTTACTTTTTTTTAAAGAAAAATCTGAAATGGAGAACCTGTTACTGCATTCTTCTGAGAAAATATGCAATTTTAACCAAAACTGGGGAAAAACCTACATTTTTAGTTTGTATTTTGGCACATTGCATTTTCTGAATAATATTACTATGACTAAAACAATGAACGCTCCCGGAGTGAGAAATGAGAAGATGAGTAGACATGTGCATTCATTTTAGTACTAAAACGATTTAGTCCGAATTTTGGGATAATTTAGTTTTAGTATGACTCAAGAGATACAAAACTGCTCAGTATAAAAAAACGAAAGAAACTAAAATAAAATGCACTACACTTTAGTTTCAGTCCTTTTTGTGATATTACATTGATGAGTGAAGGAGACCAGTAATGAAGTGCAACATCGCAAAGCTACAGAAAAGGTTTGTATGCGTAATCCTTTCCGACCCCTACCCGAAAATCTGACAGTGATAGAGCTCCAGAATACTCACTCGCAGCACAGACAGCCAGCACAGGAGAGGAAACCTTTACTTAACCCTTGCATGTCTATGAGGCAGACAAGATGATAAAAGCAGCTGGAGAAGGAAAACATTCAAATAAATCACACTGAAAGCTAATGACAGAGGAGGGCTGGATAGTAAAAACCCCTTTATAACAAGCAGCGCTGGGAGAAGAGAGGGACTTTATAAAATGTGTGTTATCTCCCCTCCCGCTCTGCATAATAGGGGCTTAGGTCTGATACATTTTATATTATCCAGGAGCACTATCCCCCTTTCCTCATCTATAATACACATTTTATATAAAGTCCCTCTCCTCTCCCAGTGCTGCTTGTTATAAAGCTCTTTTTACGTCTGATACATTTAGTATCCAGCTCTCACAGTTACTCTGTCATTATGAGCCTTCAGTGTGATTTATTTGAATGTTTCCCTAGAGTTAAAGTGCTTTATTTTATTATAAAAATCTATTTGCACCAGTCATCTCTTCTCTGAGCTTTCAGACCGATTTACGTTAATATTTTTCCTCTCCCCTGCTTTTATATTCCTGTGTCTCCCCCACAGAGATACAAAGTTTAAGTAAAAGTTCCCTCTCCTGTGCTGGATAAGCATTGCATTCTGAAGTTCTGCACCCTCCACATGCCAATGCAGTAGGATGTTCTATACAGAGAGGGGCATTAATTAATGCAAGTGGATGTTGTATACATTATACAGAGAGGGGTATTAATTAATGCAGGAGGATGTTCTATACATTATACATAGAGGAGCATTTTTTTTTAGCCCTTTAAATCCAGTGGCTGTGAGCGCTGAGATCGGCTGCTTGTTATATTATCTCTCAGTACAATGTATCAGGCTCAGCTGTTACAGTAACTGACTGTAACAGCGCTCAGAGTTTCAGTAAAATAAGGAAATAATATTGTTCTAACCTCTTATATATAAAAATATTATTTGCTAGTTTTACTCGAACTCTGAGCGCTGTCATGAGCAGCAGTCAGTTACTGTAACAGCTTTGCCTGGCACATTGTGCGGAGAGTGAGTGATACTGTAACAAGCAGCGATTTCAGCCCTCTGAGGAGCCACTACAATCAGGCCAGCCATCAGAAATTTTGGGGCCCCTTACTGACCCTCAGAATAGGGCCCCCCCTTGATCCCCTCTCCCCATAGGAAATACATTTTTAATGTGAATCGTGATCACATTACAGAGTGTTAGTCCCAATATCTTAAAATCACACATATTGTTCGCACAACAGCACATTTAACATAAAAAAGTATCTATCTGGTTCAAATAAGTTAAGACAGTAAAAAATTCAATTTTTTATTTAAAAAAATGTGAATCAAGATCGGATTACAGAGTGTTGCTCCCAATACTTTTAAAATCACACAAAATGTGTATTCGTGCAAACAATGTAGCATAAAAGTATAATTAAATAATTCCACTGGCAGAGCACCACAGCAACAGAACTCTCAGTAATGTGCAGTGCGTATGAGCATATCAGAGCACCACAGCAACAGAACTCTCAGTAATGTGCAGTGCGTATGAGCATATCAGAGCACCACAGCAACAGAACTCTCAGTAATGTGCAGTGTGTATGAGCATATCAGAACACCACAGCAACAGAACTCTCAGTAATGTGCAGTGCGTATGAGCATATCAGAGCACCACAGCAACAGAACTCTCAGTAATGTGCAGTGTGTATGAGCATATCAGAACACCACAGCAACAGAACTCTCAGTAATGTGCAGTGCGTATGAGCATATCAGAGCACCACAGCAATAGACCTCCAACAGTAAAGGCAGGGAGTATGAACGTACACAGGATCCACAGCAATAGACCTCTAACTAGGGATGCATCGATACCGATACTAGTATCGGTATCGGGGCCGATATTGCCGTTTGCACGAGTACTTGTTACTCGTGCAAACGGCCCGATACATCCCGCCGATACCGGAAGGCGGCGCTGGGCCGACTTGCCGGTATCCGCGGGGCTGGGGAAGCTGGCCGCGTGCATGAAAAGCACGCGGCCAGCGTTCCCCTCCGGCGCGCCAAATACTCACCCTTCCTGAAGTTCCGGTCTCTGGGCAGTGATGCGGTCACGTGGCCGCCGGGCGCATCTGTGACGCTGCCTCCAGCCGAGAGGCCGCGTCACAGGAGCGCCCGGCGGCCACGTGACCGCATCACTGCCCAGAGACCGGAACTTCAGGAAGGGTGAGTATTTGGCGCGCCGGAGGGGAACGCTGGCCGCGTGCTTTACATGCACGCGGCCAGCTTCCCCAGCGTTCGAGCTGGGGGTAAATCCATGAGAGCTGCGGGCAAATCCATGAGACCTGGGGGCCAATCCATGAGACCTGGGGGCCAATCCATGAGACCTGGGGGCAAATCCATGAGACCTGGGGGCAAATCCATGAGACCTGGGGGCCAATCCATGAGACCTGGGGGCCAATCCATGAGACCTGGGGGCAAATCCATGAGACCTGGGGGCAAATCCATGAGAGTTGCGGGCAAATCCATGAGACCTGGGGGCCAATCCATGAGACCTGGGGGCCAATCCATGAGACCTGGGGGCCAATCCATGAGACCTGGGAGCCAATCCATGAGACCTGGGGGCCAATCCATGAGACCTGGGGCAAATCCATGAGACCTGGGGGCCAATCCATGAGACCTGGGGGCCAATCCATGAGACCTGGGGGCAAATCCATGAGACCTGGGGGCAAATCCATGAGACCTGGGGGACATATCCATCAGAGCTGGGGCAAATCCATGAGACCTGGGGGCCAATCCATGAGACCTGGGGGCCAATCCATGAGACCTGGGGCAAATCCATGAGACCTGGGGGCCAATCCATGAGACCTGGGGCCAATCCATGAGACCTGGGGGCCAATCCATGAGACCTGGGTGCCAATCCATGAGACCTGGGGGCAAATCCATGAGACCTGGGGGACATATCCATCAGAGCTGGGGGCAAATCCATGTGAGCTGGGGGCAAATCCATGAGACCTGGGGGCAAATCCATGAGACCTGCCGCAAACCCATGTGAGCTGGGGGCAAACCCATGTGAGCTGGGGGCAAACCCATGTGAGCTGGGGGCAAATCCATGAGACCTGGGGGCAAATCCATGTGAGCTGCGGTCAATCTCATATAAATTTTTATATGAGATCTGTTCCTATTGGAAAGCGTCACATGACATTAAATAAAAGTATCGGTACTCGGTATCGGTGAGTACTTTTAAAAAGTATCGGTACTCGTACTCGGTCTTAAAAAAGTGGTATCGGTGCATCCCTACCTCTAACAGTAAAGGCAATGGGCCACATTACATACTTGGTGCTAATGTTTGCACTCACCTGAGTGAGCATTAACGTTAGCCCAAGTATTTAATGCATATTTCAATCCAAACGCTAATGGGTTAAGTAACCCGTTTGCGTTTGGTATCTTGTGCTTTTCAGTGCGAGGTTACTGTACTTTGCGCTCCCTATACTTAACATGGGGAGCGCAAAGTGTTAATCAGCGTTAGGATTACAAAGTCCCAGCGCTGATTAACATTCGGCTCTGGTTAGTGGAAAGTTAACCAGAGCCAGGACTTGGTGTTAACGGATTCCACTTCTGCAGAATCCGTTAACACCATCCAAAAAAATAAAAAAAGTGAGCAGATACTCACCTCTTGCCCCGCGGCGAGGACCACCTCCTCTGGCCGGTGGGAGCAGGTTAAGACTGGGGGAAAAAGTCCCCGCAGTATCCCACTGAGTATCACTACGCTCACTGTCCGGATCTCGCAAGGCAAGATCCGGCTGGTCATGTGACTGCCGGCGTCTGCTTCAATGGAGTCCTATGGACTCCATTGAGAGGATGCGCGCAGCTGCGCTTAACGCTGCCGCGAGCATCCCGTGTGTTAACGCGCAGTAACAATGCAAGCAGCATTTTTTGCGCCTGTATTGTAATCTAGCATTAAAACGCGGGCGCAAGGGGGAAAACTGCGTTTCCTCCCTAGCGCCCACGTTTTAACTCTAGGAATGCAGCGTTACATCCAGAGGGATGGATGGATAGACAGTGGGATGGACGGACTGGTATGGATGGACAGATAGACAGACAGGGATGAATGGAGGGATGGATGGACAGATAGACAGACAGGGATGAATGGAGGGATGGATGGACAGATAGACAGACAGGGATGAATGGAGGGATGGATGGACAGATAGACAGACAGGGATGGATGGATAGACAGTGAGATGTATGGATATACGGATAAGGATGGATGGATTGACAGGGTGTCCTCTGTCACCCTCCCCAGCCCCCTGTGTTCTCTCTATCACCCCCCCCAGCCCACAGTGTACATTCTGTCACCTCTCTAGCCCCCCCTCTTCTACCCTTCCCAGTGCAGCATCTGTTACCTGCCTCTGTCCAGATCCAGCATGTGCAGGGTGTCAGGGCAGCTGCTCCTCAGCATGGCTTCTCTCCTTCTCCCATCCACAGGCACGTGCTTGTGGTGGTGCTGTGTGAAGAAGGGGCAGGGCAGGCAGTGTGCAGACTCCAGAGCCAGGGGAAGCAAGGGGCAGCCATGATGGTGGGAAGGCTGCTCCCCCTCCTCTCCCAGACCCACGGCTGTCACATGGAGGGGCGGGGCTTGTGCCAGGCGGGGGTGGAGTTTCTCAGCACAGCGTTGATCTCTCCCCACAGAGACTCAGCGCTGCTGAGCACACAGAGGCAGCATACAAAGGCTGGCCCTGAGTGGTGTCACCCTCCAAGAGTGTGGGCCTGGGGCCCCCTCCCCTCGTAACCCGGCGGCCATCTTGCTGCTCACAGGGCAGCCAGGCCCAAGTAGGCCGCAGTACCTCCTCCAGAGGCCTGCGGCCTAAAGTAATCAAAGCTACCGACGGCGGGCCCCCCCAGTCGGCCGGGCCCCTTACTGCAGCATGGGCTGTAATGCCCTGATGGCGACCCTGACTACAATAGTAATTGTATCCACTGGTTTTCGGATGAATGAAATTAGTTTTCATACTAAAGAACTGAAAACGAATTTCTTTAGCAACTAAATAAATTGCATTTTAGGACTAATCCATTAGTTCAAAATGAAATTTTGTGCTGTGCACATGTCTAAAGATGAGTAATGGCAGTGGCACTGCTCATTTTATACGAGACAAATGGACAATGCTGGTTCTGTAGAACAAACAAAAGAAAAATAAGGTTATTATTGTGTTTTGTTTCTTTACATTTTATATGGTCATATTCGGTATCGTTAGAAAGGCCAGACAATGGTCTTTCCAATGACACATCAATTGACCATGTGGGGTGTAAATAATGGAGATAAGGGGGTCACAGTACCCTGCCTCTCCTCACAGCAGTACGGCGGCTTAAGTTTTAGATGAACCAATGCATAACAACCAGGAATCGGCAAGGTGTCTGCACACGGACACTGGTGTCGGTGATTGGCCCTTGCATGGTCTCCTGCCACGGCTGCCCATTTTGCTTGGCCCGGCAGGGAGGAAAAGGACAGAGATGAATTCTGGTCCTACTCCTTGTTTACGCAGCATGCTGGCCAGGGAGGGACTGCACTGCGCAGACTTGTGTGGAGTGTCCTGGGGATTCCCTCCCCATCGCGGAGGACGCTCCAAGCACATCGTGTTGAGTCCTTGCTCGGTGCCAATCTGGCTCTGAGCAAGGGCTTCATCCACAACTGGATGACCTCTTTTTTGTCACCCTCGCTGTGGATCTGCCCCCTGGAATGCTGGAGTCATCGTGCATGCATGCAATGACATCACAGGTGGGGATTCCCCCCAGCAATGTAATTGCAGGAGATGCAGGGGTCGTTTGAACCCTTGCATCTCCGGATCCGTATGTCCTACAAGGACGGTTGATGTATAGTTGGAAAGGCCAGAGCCAACATGACCACATAATCTGTAAATGTAAAAAACAAAGTAACAAGAATCTAATTTTCTTTTTGTTCTAACACATCACTAACATTGTATCAAATCCGAATGTGATAGACCATAGAAGGTTTGTAATATCCAATATTTAACACCTGATTATGTTTTTGCAATCGCTATAGTCCATAGATCGCGCACTTGCACTGTTCCATATATTTTTTTTTGAGATCAATGGTCATTAAATTTGCTAATTAAGCATTACAAAGGATTAACCATTATTAATTGACCATTAACTCTAACAACCAGAAAAAGAAATCACTTTAAATGTTGTGACTCTATATTTGTGCCCACCCAAGTTGATCTATGCTCCCAAGTGTTTATGTAATTTTAAATTTTAGTGTGTCTTGCAAAGTTGCATTAATAAAGTTGTTTCTCAATTAACACATCACTATTGTCTACTTTTTAATTATAAAGTAAACATTCGTGCTTCAGTTACTCACCTTTTCATTTCCCACACCGAGACCGGAGGTGATGGCCCAGTGTGTTATTACAGTGTGTAAATACACAAGCTGAAAGTAGAGTTGGTGGTCTAAAATACAAAATATACAAAAAGGTGTTAAAAAAATAAATAAACGTTTTTGTTCTTTTGGGAATAGAAAAACTGCAACGGAGATGCACTGTACAATGAAATTCCCCATAAGGTGGCAAGTTCGAGGCTTAGTGCATAAGCTCTAGATTGCTTTTTGGATGATTTTAATTTGAAATGCATCTCAGTGTCCTTCACTAAAGTCTGTACTTTGGAAAATGTCTGACACAGCCTTGATCGGTGCCTATCCCTGGTAACAACGATTTGCGCCATTGACTCCAATCTTTCTTCCACCATGTGCAATGAGCACATAATGCCACTGCCTTAGAACAGAAAAAAAAGCAAAGGGTCTATTCATAAAGCACAGAAATTGCATGCAATTTCAGTACTTTGTGTTTTGCTGCAAGTCGTCACATTTCGGTGATTCCATTTTGCCGAAAGTTTGAATATGGTGAATTCACTATTTAGTGAATGGTCACCATATTTTCCCGAAATTGGAGTCACCATAGCAGTTATCAGATGTTGGAGAAAACCTCCAAATTAGCATCAGTGAATTCCGCAAAATTGCAAAAAGAAGGAAGACTCCTACCCTTTTAATAGGAGTATAAATCAATAAAATGTGTCCAAATAATAAAAAGGTCCTTTAAAAAAAAGATAAAAAGGTCTGTCGCAAAATATTTATTTATTTATTTATTTATAAAGTATTTTACCAGGAAGGATACATTGAGATTTATCTCATTTTCAAGTATGTCCTGGGTTCAAGAACATTTAAATGTTACAGTTGTTAAACAGAAATACAAAGTAATACAATGCAAGATATTAAAAAACAACACAAATATACAGATTAACAGAAAATAAATATGTAAGTAAAATAGTCATTATGTTACATGTTGACAGTTGCATTCTGCATTGAGGTATGTTAAGGAGCTCTTGAGTGACTTAAGACTGGGGGAAGATTTGATGGCGTCTGGGAGGTTATTCCATAACTGCGGTGCTATGTAGGAAAATGAGGATCGAGCCACTGTCTTTTTGTATTGTGGTATTGCAAGTAAGGTGCCGGTCCACTCCTGGATCGGAGGTTATAGGATGAGGGAGCTGCTGGGGGAATCAGTCTATTTAGATAGGGTGGCAGCTTCCCAGAAAAGCTCTTAAACACCAGGCTGGAAAGGTGAAGGGTGCGTTTAGTCTCCAGCGACGGCCAATTTAGCTCTTTTAACATGTCACAATGGTGGGTCATGTAGTTACATTGTAGTGCAAAGCGACAGAATGAGTTATACAATGTAGTAAGTTTATGAAGGTGCATTTGCGGGGCAGCTGCATACACTACATCTCCGTAATCAATAGCTGGCATAAGCATTTGTTGTACAATTTGCTTTCTTACCGCGGGCTCAGGCAGGATTTGTTTCTGTACAGGGCACCTAGTTTGGGGTAAATTTTAGATGAGAGTTTTTCGATGTGGGGGCCAAAGGATAGATTTGGGTCTCAGTAACCACATACCTAGATATTTGAGAGAAGTGACTGTGGTCAGCGTGCCATTTGATTTTGTCCCAACACGTAGATGGGGATTTTGCAATTTATGTAGTTTAGGTTTTGTTCCAAAGAGCATCGTTACCGTTTTGTCAGTATTTTAAGAAAGTTTGTTGTGTTTGATCCACTTTTCTACCTCTGTGAATTGTTCTTGAAGCACGGCCTCCAGTTGTGGGAGATTTAGTTTGCTGGTCTAGATTACAGTGTCGTCTGCGTACATGTGTACAGTTGAGGCTTTGCAGATGTTAAGCAGATCAGTTATGAATATTGTAAATAGCAGGGGGCCGAGTATCAGTGGCGTAGCGTGGGGGGGCTGGGGGGGCCGTGGCCCCGGGCGCAGTTTTGTTAGGGGCGCATTCGCGCCCCTAAAACTGGCCCGGGGGTTGAGGGACCCAGATGCCGGGCAGCGTGGGAGCGCCTGCCCGGTCTTGAACAGTCCGTCCTGTGAAGTGGATGCGGCTGTGTGCGTGCGCAGCCGGTCAGGTGGTCCGGCTAATCAGGTGGTACTGAGTCTCTGTACCACCTGACTGGCCGGACCGCATGACCGGCTGCGCACGCACACAGCCGCATCCACTTCACAGGACGGACTGTTCAAGACCGGGCAGGCACTCCCGCGCTGCCCGGCATCTGGGTCCCTCAACCCCCTGCCGGAGCTGGGGCAACAATCCAGGTGAGAGCTGGGGCAAATCCATGACCTGGGGCAAATCCATGTGTGACCTGGGGGCAAATCCATGTGTGACCTGGGGGCAAATCCATGAGCTGGGGGCAAATCCATGAGCTGGGGCAAATCCATGAGCTGGGGGGCAAATCCATGAGCTGGGGGCAAATCCATGAGCTGGGGGCAGTATCCATGAGCTGGGGGCAAATCCATGAGCTGGGGGGCAAATCCATGAGCTGGGGGCAAATCCATGAGCTGGGGGGCAAATCCATGAGCTGGGGGAAAAACCATGAGTGAGCTGGGGGCAAATCCATGAGTGAGCTGGGGCAAATCCATGAGTGAGCTGGGGGCAAATCCATGAGTGAGCTGGGGCAAATCCATGAGCTGGGGGCAAATCCATGAGTGAGCTGGGGCAAATCCATGAGTGAGCTGGGGCAAATCCATGAGCTGGGGGCAAATCCATGAGTGAGCTGGGGCAAATCCATGAGCTGGGGGCAAATCCATGAGCTGGGGCAAATCCATGAGCTGGGGGCAAATCCATGAGTGAGCTGGGGCAAATCCATGAGCTGGGGCAAATCCATGAGTGAGCTGGGGGGCAAATCCATGAGCTGGGGGCA
Organism: Leptobrachium leishanense; assembly: GCA_009667805.1. NCBI lineage: Eukaryota > Metazoa > Chordata > Amphibia > Anura > Megophryidae > Leptobrachium > Leptobrachium leishanense. Next base: position 135,679,613 of record CM019066.1, on the reverse strand, counting down.
AATCCATGAGTGAGCTGGGGCAAATCCATGAGCTGGGGCAAATCCATGAGTGAGCTGGGGGGCAAATCCATGTGTGAGCTGGGGGCAAATCCATGAGCTGGGGCAAATCCATGAGCTGGGGGCAAATCCATGAGTGAGCTGGGGCAAATCCATGAGCTGGGGGCAAATCCATGAGTGAGCTGGGGCAAATCCATGAGCTGGGGGCAAATCCATGAGCTGGGGCAAATCCATGAGTGAGCTGGGGCAAATCCATGAGTGAGCTGGGGCAAATCCATGAGTGAGCTGGGGGGCAAATCCATGAGCTGGGGGCAAATCCATGAGTGAGCTGGGGCAAATCCATGAGCTGGGGCAAATCCATGAGTGAGCTGGGGGGCAAATCCATGTGTGAGCTGGGGCAAATCCATGAGCTGGGGGCAAATCCATGAGCTGGGGCAATATCCATGTGAGAGCTGGGGCAATATCGATAACGTGTCCACAGGTTGGGGGGGGGGGCGCACAATTCTTGGCTGGCCCCGGGTGCTGACAACCCACGCTACGCCACTGCCGAGTATCGAGCCTTGGGGTACACTGTAAGTGACTGGGAGGAGGAGGGAGGAGCTGCCAGAAATGGACACATATTGCGATCGGTCGAATACATATGATTGAAACCAGGTTAGCGTGCGATCACCAATACCAGAGTTTTTAAGTTTTTTTAACAAGATGCCATATACAGCGTTATTCAAAGAGAGGTGAAAACCAGGAGAACTGCCAGGAGAATGAACAATCTAGACGAAATAGCCAATTTGGAAAGTGAGATAAATGGGAGAATTTTTCTGGTTTGGCTATTTTAACCTAGAATTTTCACTTCTCCAGTCATTCTCCTGGTTTTCACCTCTCTCTGAATAACCCTGATAGTCTTTTAAAAATAAGAGAAACAAAAATGTCATCTAAAAAAAATACCAAAAAATGCTCTAAAAACTATTTAAAAAATGCTTTTTGCAAAAAAAAGAATAATCAGTCTTTAAAACAAATACTATAAAGATATTAAAAATCAAGACATTTCTGTGTAATTTTGCATTCTGTGAATTAGACGCTTTCCAGGGAGACCTCACTTAGGGCTCTATTACATTCTTCACACAAAAACACACGCAGAACGCGTGAATTTTTGCGAGCAGCGTTAAATGTTAACGCGTATAAAACAACACTGGTATTACAATCCTCGCGCATTTTTTCATCCGTCAAAAAATAAAAGCGTGTAAAACGGACACGCAAAAACGCGTTCGCAGCAACATTACGCACAGAAATCAGTGTGCAGACTGTTTTTTGACGCGATTCAGCCAATCAGAATTAAGAACCACAATTGTCTCCCGTTAAATTTTTGCGCCTGTCAAAGTCAATCTGCGCATATATGCTGCATCAATAAAAAAAACACGCACAACTTCTCCATTTTATTGTTTGGGTATGTGTAGAATACGTTGCTGTATTGTTTTTTTTGGGCTGGTGTATTTGGGTTCGGCCAGGACGTTCAGATTTGCCATTAACACCATCTTCTCAAAGACGGTAAAATTCTGCGCACAAACGCTGCGTGGTAAGTTTTGCGCATAGATTGTAATACCATCCGCATACCAGCGCATAAACGTATTTGCGTTCACAATGTTAAGTATAGGACGCGCGCAGTACAGTACGCTCGCGCAGCGTTCGTTCAGGTTCACCCGCGGTAGACATTAACGCACATTTTTTGTGCGGACCTTGTAATACGACGTTCAGCACAAAGGGTATTGCCCCTCGCGTTAATGTGTTTTTGCGCACGTGTTAACGTTTGCACGAAGAATGTAATAGAGCCCTTAATGTGGTGGTGTAGGGCCAATGCGGCTCTGCAGGTGCAAATTTTTCCTGTATACTGTCTTCATGATGGCGTCCACAATGGAATAGGGCCCTATGTGTTTTACATTTACTTTGAGAGATTTTGATTGTATTTTGTTTAGTTTCCCTTTTACACACTTTGGGCTACATTACATTCTTGGTGCTAACGTTAGCTCCCAGAGTGAGCATTAACGTTACCCCAGGTAGCCACAGCATATTACAATCCAAATGCTAACGGGTTAAGAAACCTGTTAGCGTTTGGTATCTTGTGCTTTTCAGCGCGAGGCTACTGTACTTTTGTGCTCCCTATACTTAACATGGGGAGCGCAAAGTGTTAATTTGCGTTAGTATTACGGTATACTAACGCAAACTAACGTCCGGCTGCGCTTAGCAAAAAGTTAACCACAGCCTGGACTTGGTGCTAATGGATTCTGTTGGTGCAGAATCCGTCAGCACCAGCCAGAAACCCCTCAAAAGGAATCAGATACTCACCTCCTATCCCACGGCAAGGACCGCATCTCCAACCGCCTCCTCCATCCGCAGGGAGCAGGGAGAGACGGGGGAGAAAAGTCCCCCAGTCTCCCCTGCAGATCACTACGCCGAGGCGAGATCCGGCAGGTCATGTGACCGGCGCTGTCTGCTTCGATGGAGTCCTATGGACTCCATTGAGTGGATGCTTGCGGTGGCTCTTAGTGCTGCTGCGCGCATCCCGGGGCTTAGCGCCCAGTAACAATGTAGGCGCAGGTTTTTCTCCTTTGCATCCCCCGTTTTAGCGCGATTATTGTAATGTAGCCCTTTAACTATTAGATATAGCCAACTTATATATCGATCTGTCCAAATAAAACATGTTTTCATTTCACCCATTTGCAAAAATAAAACCATTACATCTTCAACTATAGGACCATAAAGATCTTAATCCTGCCTTGGCTCCATGTCATCTCAATTCTCCTTGAGGGATAAAATGCAGCTCCGGTACTTTGATTATCTTGGTTAAGGTAGATCCCCTTGAAGTGTTTCACTACTCCCTCCGACAATTACCAGCTCTTTTCCCAGTCATCAATGAAGACTTGATGTAGGGTAGAAAGTAATCTGTTTTATTGTACTGGAATCACAACATTTATACACTCCCAAATGTGCTTTAAATTCAATAGTCCTTCCTCCTTCTCTCCAGGGCTGGGACAACAAAAAAAGGAGCACCCTGGCTCTAGGTGTACACCCCCCGATACCTCACTCTAAGCTATTGTTGTTATCCAAAAAGTAGCCAATCAAACTTTCAGACTTAGATCACTGCCAGGGAGAAGAAAGAACAGTGCACGAGCCACAGAAAACTGACAAGAGCATAGTGCTAAGTTGCACCAAAAAATTACGCAGTGTTCAAATGTCTGAACTTTTTCAATCCTCAACATTTGTGGCGCGTTGTTTGCAGGCTCACCCACAAGGTGGCATCATAATCATACTAAACCGTAACAATTCTCCTATTGGGGGTTAGGAAAAGTTATGTTAAAAGTTGCAAATTAATTTAAATTTCCTGTGCTTGCCAGTTGAGGATCATAGGAGTCAGCGTTCTTTATCTTTTTGTATTGTAGAGGTGCATCCAGGACATCCAGGATTCTTACAATCATCACGGTTCACTAACCCACAGCCTAAGAGGTCATTGATGTTTATGTAACTACAAAGAACCATTAGCTTTTGCAATCACGCAATCAAATCAAGTTAAAAAGTGCTCGTCATGAGGTTACTTTTCTGGACACGCATTTGTAAACTATTAGGTTTGCTAAGAGGTAATAGTAGATCTAGTGAGTAAGAGTTATGCTTCAGAATACCATATTATCAACTATGAGGGCCTATGGGCAGCATTACATACTGCCCGCTAAAACGGGAAACGGGGACGCTAAGGAGGAAAACCTATGCCTGCAGGTTTCCCCTTAGCATCCCATTTTAGTTCCATATTACGGGGCAGGTGCCAATTCAGCAGCCTGCCCCATAATGCCCCATAACGTCCTTGGCAGTCAGTACTGGCCACCCTCATTGGATGAGAGCAGGCCGATTTGCATATGGAGCATTCATCCCTGTAATGGCACAAGCAAGCTAAAACCTTGTGAGACCTGAGCGGACACCCACCGTAGAGCAGGCCATTAGAGCTGTTGCTCGTACTCAGGATCCTCACACCCCCTTTTTCTCACTATAAGTATACAGGGTCATCCAGACCTGGACTCCTTGCTTGATGTGCCTAGAGGGGTGTCAGCTATACCCTCCTGACGAGGTCTAACAAGGCCGAAACGATCGTCGGGGGTTGCTGCACCTCTCGTGCAGGGATGACATCCTTTGCAGTCAGTACTGGCCACCCTCATTGGGTGAGAGCAGACTGATTTGCATATGGAGCATTCATCCCTGTAATGGCACAAGCAAGCTAAAACCTTTGAGAGACCTGAGTGGGCACCCACTGTAGAGCAGGCCATTAGTGCTGTTGCTCGTCCTCAAGATCCTCACAACCCCACTTTCTCTCACTATAAGTATACAGGGTCATCCAGACGTGGACCGCTTGCTTGATGTGCTTAGAGGGTTGTCAGCTATACCCTCCTGAAGAGGCCTAACAAGGCCGAAGCGATCGTCGGGGGTTGCTGCACCTCTCATGCAGGGATGACGTCCTTGGCAGTCAGTACTGGCCACCCTCATTGGGTGAGAGCAGACTGATTTGTAGATGGAGCATTCATCCCTGTAATGGCACAAGCAAGCTAAAACCTTGTGAGACCTGAGCGGGCACCCACCGTAGAGCAGGCCATTAGTGCTGTTGCTCGTCCTCAGGATCCTCAAACCCTCCCTTTCTAGACTACCCCATAATGCGGTACTAAGCCTCAGGATGCTCGAGGCTTAGCGCATAGGTCTCCATTGAGGCTTCGACTGCTGGTCACATGACCTGCAGGATCTCGCCTCTCGCAAGATCCCGCTGGTCGGCGGAGTGATTAGCGGAGGGAGACAGGGGACTTTATTCCCCCAGTCTCTCTCTGCTCCCGGTGGCCAGAAGCAGCGGATTGGGCCACCGTTCTCACCGCAGGATGAGAGGTGAGTATGTGATTTTTGGGGCGATTTGTAGCTGGTTATAAAAGATTCCGCAGAAATGGAATCAGTTACACCAGCTCCAAGCTGTGCTCAACTTTTCAGTTAAACGCAATGGGACGTAATTAATCGTAACGCTAAATTAGGATTAGGACTTTGTAATCCTAATGCTAATTAACTCTTTGTGCTCCCCATGGTAAGCATAGGAAGCACAAAGTACAGTAAACCTGTGCTGAAAAGCGCAATCTCCGAATCGCTAATGTTTTTTTTAACCCATGTTAAATGTAATATGATCGGCCCCTGCAAGGGCCACTTAACGTAATGTTGACGCTCACACGGCTGAACGCTAACATTAGCGTTAAGTATGTAATAGGGCCCTATATGTCTGAAATACAACTTTGAATAGGTAACTGATTTCTCTTCTGAACCATATGAGTGTGTCTGTCTCCATTTCACTCAAAGTGTGATATAATTACTGGAAGATCAATGAATTATTCGATATATTTTCCCAAACAAAAACAAAAAACTAGCAGAGTTTATTAAAGATATTGATTAAAGAGACTCTTTCGGCACTTTAGAGGTTCATGGACATATGGCCTATGTAAAAAAGTAAACTTTTCTTGGACTGCTTCACATTTTCTCCCTCATTCAAGAAAATGATAACAGATGCTTAGCAGAATATGTCGAGTTTATTATAAATCTAAATATAGCACTTTTGCAATTCAAATAATGGAAATAGGGAAGAAACACATACAAATGGGCACGTCTGGAATGAGAATAAGTTCAACGTTAATTATAAATACATAAGCAAACATTCTGATTCCGAGAACAAGAAAATTATATATAAACATTATGAACATTTACATAACATAATTTTCTGTCTGTCTTGGAATATGCGCTATTTTAGTGATATAGTGAATATACAAAGAAAGACAAGGTGCAAGTGATACATAGCAACACAACGATTTCTAGATTTGTTTATATCAAGAACATACAGAAAACATAAAAGCAAGAAATATATATTGCAATATGTCAAATACAGATATATAAATTTCTTATAATTAGTGGGAAAATTGTCACTCACGTTTTCCTGAGCCCTTTCATGAACTGTCTCAATGTCATATAAGGCACCAGATCAAATAAAGCTGGTTCTTCAATTGTTCAAGTTCAAACTTTGCACATATGAAAAATAAAACAGGATAAAAAAGGAGGGGTATTCTCTGAGATAAAAAAAAATGCAGATAAAGTGATTCAAACTCTTATCGAGCAACAGGTATACTACTCACATTTACATGAGCCAACTCACAAGCCCATATCGTAGCATCCACAGGTTTAAAAAAGAAAACTTTTTGGAAAAACCTTCTCTTGTCTCCAAAACACTTGGACCCCTATTACACTCTTCGCGCAAATGCGCTTGCGCAGCAGAATTTTTTTGCGCATGCAAAAAACTTTAGTGTGCACAAATTAATGTGGTATTACGATCCGAGCGCATTTTTACACCCTTCAACTTTTTTCGAGCGCAAATCCGACTCACAGAGCCGGGAGCAAATGACCGTTGCGTGCAGGAATCGGTGGGCAGCCTGTTTTTTCATGGGATTCAGCCAATCAGAATTAAGAACCACCATTTGCTAGGTTTCGGTTGTTGTGCCTGTCAAAGTCAATCTGCGTATATGTGCTGCAACAAAAATAATTAAACAATTAAACAATTTACAAATTTTATTGTTTGGGTATGTGCAGAATGTGTAACTGTACTGTGCTGTATTTTTTTTTGTGCAGGTTCATTTCGTTTCGGCCAGAACGTTCAGATTGTAAATTAACACCAGGTTTTCAAAGACGTTAAAATGATGCACGCAGACGTCGTGCATTACATTTTGCGCTAAGATTGTAATACCATGCGCACATACGCGTACTAACGCATTGGCGCTCACAATGTTAAGTATAGGATGTGCGCAGGAACTTGCGCTCGCGCTGGGTTCGCGCATGGTCAATTGTGTTGGACGTTAACGCGCATCTTTTGCGCGAACGTCGTAATACGACGTTATGAGCTAATGGTTTTTTCCTCGCGCAAATGTGCATTTGCGTGCACGCAAATGCGCTGCGAGAGGAATGTAATAGGGGCCTTGATGTGATGTACTGAAACCATAGGCGTCTCTAGAGGGGGGCCGGGGGGCAAATACCAGGTTATTCCTTGCCCCCCCATGTGCCCCCCCACCAGGGATCAGCATCCAACTTCCCCCACTTCTTTGGACCGCTGTATCTCTGTCCCCGTGCGTGGTCGATCAAGGTGTCATTGGAAAGGGAAGAGTCTGGCCATCCCAATGAAAGCCAACATGACCATATTGAGTGTAAAATAAAAATCATAAATAATAAAATCAAAATGTAACAATTTTTTTCACAAGCTTGAAATGGATCAGTAGTGAAAGGGTTAATGGTCAGACTATATATTACATTGTGTATTTCTTTCGTTTTGGCCTTGATTTAGTTGTATATTAAGGGTTAATGGGCAGGCTTCATCCTTCACGGTATACATTTAATTTTGTCCTTGATTAATGGCATTTTAGGGGTTAATGCGTAGGCTACATGCCTCACAGTGTATACATTTCATATTCTCCCTTGATTACTGCCATTTTAGGGGTTAATGGGTTGGCTACATGCCTCACAGTGTATTCATATAATTTTTTCCCTTGATTAATGTCATTTTAGGAGTTAATGAGTAGTAACAGTGTATTTGTTTCATGTTTTCCCTTGATTAATGGCATTTTAGAGGTTAATGGGGTAGGCTACATGACACACTGTTTATTATTTTTATTGTATTTCCCTGTGTTTAAGGCATTTTAGGGGTTATTATGGAAGTTAGAAACTAAAGGGTCTATTCATCTTTGGATCCTTTGCTTTTTGTCACAATTCGAATTGCAGCAAGTAAAATATTGAATTTATATATCAGGTTAGTACAACAAAAAGGTATCATTGCACCACATTACTCTGGGATTTTGGAATCTTATTTATATATACTTGTTTAGTTTTTTTCAGTGGTATGACTTAGTGGCGAATATTATTAGTGCCCCCCTCCCTCGTTTTGACTGTGGTATCTAATGTGCCCCCCCATATATTGTTCCTAGAGTTGCCACTGACTGATACATATATCTATATAATGGCAAATGCCAAAATTTAAAAAGAAAACATAAAAGCAAATAAATAAAACGATTATTGATTATCACCCAGGACATACTTGAAAACGAGAAAAATCTCAATGTATCCTTCCTGGTAAAATACTTTATAAATAAATAAATATATATAGCCCTTACACCCTGATAATTATTTGTCTATGCTTGATTCACCTGCTATCCCAAAGCTTCTTCAGTTGGCATCAAATTAAGCTATTATACATTTGTGCTTTACATTTTGTATTTTTATTATATGTAATGAATATATAACCTATTGTGTACTTCCGTTTGTTTATACAAACTTGCCTCAAATATTTTCTAGTATTTCAGTGAGAGGCTTGTCTGAACAGATACAGACTTTTTTTTATTGATTTCAATGACAATCAAGTATAGATAAGGTACACCAGGGTTTTGTAATAGTCTGAAAATGTACTGTACCCAGTATCCACAATGTTTATGGTTTAATGGTCACTCACCCTGTCTCATACACTGTGTTTTTCAGATCTTTAACTCCATTGTTTTTGCACTTAGATATTTTTTTGCAGAAACATTACTTTAACTCTTGCACTTTTAGGGGTGAATGGCCATTGGCCAGTGGCTGCCTTGAATATCAGTTTAAACAGAAGCCAGTACCTTTCTTGCAAATGTCAGGTACAGTACGATTGTGTATGCTATCTGTTTGACAATCTTATGGGGGCACATCTGAGAAACATAGAAAAAAATGTCGGCAGATAAGAACCTTTCGGCCCATCTAGTCTGCCCAATTACATGGATACTTTACCTGGATTTATCGTTTGTTTAGGATAGACTTATGCCTATCCCATGCTTGCTTAAATTCAATCACTGTTTTGGCCTCTACCACTTCAACTGGAAGGCTGTTCTTATGTTTTCCTTGGCATACCTTTTAGTGGCAGTGTTCAAGACATTCTATGTCTATTCAAGATATTATAAAGATGCAGCTAAATAGAAGACCATAGCAAGTTTTGGAGAAAATTCTACAGGCGTTTCACATTGACTTAAAACTGTTGTGTAGGTGATAGAAGTGTCAACGTCAACTTTGCAATATGTCAAAACCACAATAGCAGGAACATTCATTTTTACAAGCTCAGTAGTGGTTTATTTGTCTGTATTATAAAAGCTACATGTAAGCATGCTGCAGAGTTATCCAATGTGTGACTATACAGTTACAAGTTTCAAGTATTTATAAAGCGCCAACAAGTTCCGTGGTGCTGATCAAATGGGAGAGACAGAATAACAAATATACAGTACAAACAAGGTAAACACACAGAACAGTAGGAGAGAGGACCCTGCTCGAGAGCTTACAATCTAAGAGGAGAGAGGCGACACAATAGGGGCCATATTACAAACATCACTCTAAAACGGGGACGCTAAGGAGAAAAACCTACGCCTGCAGATTTTTCCTTAGCGTCCCCTTTTTAGCGTGATTTTACGGTGCAGTGCTAATCCAGCAGCCTGCACCATAACCCAGTGCTAAGCCTCGGGATAGGTAGGGCAGCGCTAAGCACTGCCACGAGCATCCCCTCCATGGAGTCCATAGCACTCCAATGAGGCTAACGCTGCCGGTAACATGACCTGCAGGATTTTGCCTCGCAGAATCCGTTAGCACCAGCCAAAAACCCCCCAAAAAATCCAGGAACTCACCTCCTATCCCGCAGCAAGGACCGCGGCTCCATCCGCCTCCTCCGTCCGGCAGGAGCAGGGAGAGACTGGGGAAAAAGTCCCCCAGTCTCCCCCTGCGGATCACTACACCAACTTCCTCCAACCATGGGCCCTATTCCGTGCTTCGTGCTAAAATGGGGAACACTAAAAGGGAAATCCTGCGCCTGCAGTTTTCCCTCGTAGTGTACCCATTTCAGCATGACATCCTGGGGAAGGCACTGTCTTGCACCTTGCCCCGGAACACAGCGCCAACCAAAGTGATACTCACGATAGCGCTTCTGTGTCGCCACAAGTATCACCTCCTGTAGTCCATAAGACTCCATGTAGGCTTGCACTTCCGGGCCACGAGATCGCGCACCGCTGCAGAGTAGTCACGGAGGGAGACTGGGAACTATTTCTTCACAGTTCCTCTCTGCTCCCAGGGACAAGAAGCAGCGCTCTCGCTGCAGGATTAAAATTATTGCATTTATTTGGGGGGGGGGGGTTATGGGTTGCTAAATGATTTTTCAAATAGGGAATTATTTATCACCAGCTTTTAAGTGTAGGTAAAATTTTGGCTTGTGTATCCCTGCGGTAATTAGCGTTAGCACCTTGTAATACCTTACATATCTTAACGCTAATTAATGATTGAGCTCCCCATGTTAAGTATAGGGCAGGGCCGGTGCTGCCGCTAGGCGAGCTAGGCGACCGCCTAGAGCGCAGTCCCGCCTAGGGCGCAGCCGGCTCCGACCACTGGAATTATCCCCTTCTGTTTTATTTATTTGCGCGCGGCCGCAGACTGTCACGTGTGTCACTTAGCAGCTGACCTGGCAGCGGCGCGCTCCTTCCCCTCTGCCGGCACCGCCCCCAATGCCTGCAAGTCATCGGCCCCCACTGATTAGGTCGCGAGGCAGCCACGTGACGTCATCAGCGGGGGTCAACGGCAGGTGTTCTGGCTCCAGCCTGCCTCCGGACGTTTCTGCCAGCCAGCGGAACCCCACAGAGGCGATAATGAGGTACTTTCACAGCACCCTGTGAATCCAGACCTAACCTTCCTTATTATGTAAATGCCAACTAATCCTTTCTCTTCAAACGTGAACATTGAATTGTTAAATAAATGTGCAGTAATCCTGGATTTCACAGCCTTTCTCCTGCCCGGTCTTCATTAGCCTCCTTCTCAGGTCTTATTGTGTGTAGAAATGCTGCTTTAAAGGATTGGAATGAAATGGAGCGCTCCCCCCCCCTTCTATACTTTGGCTTTGTTATTGTATGTCTAATATAGACAGACTCGTAATTCGTATACACACACACCCCTCCCCCCTCACCTCCTCCTAAGGATGGACTCTGCTATCTCTGGATTTGGGTGACACCTACTGGTGGTATTCTAATCATACCCTCCATGGCTCCCACTCCGTGGGGTCCTTCTTTAACCCTTTTATTAAAAGGAGCTCTATAGGGTTGTCTATAGGGGCCACATGTAACAAGTGGTTCATATCCATAATAAACCACCAAGATAAACCCTGGAGATTTTTGACACATTTTATTTATTTATTCACACAATTGCCCAAAACAGCAGAAAAAAAAATAACCTTGGATAACTTGTGCCAGGTTTGGGAAGTACAGATACGTCCTTTAGCCCAGGGATTTGGGAAGGGTGAGCGATCGAAGGAGAGGCCGACTCCTTCTCTAGATCAAAAAGAGAGCCAAGTCACACCAAGTGTGGGCTGTGTGTCAGGGAGAAGAAAAAGACCTTTTCCATGTGTATCGCCATTCTACAGTGCCAACCAGATCTCTGTCATTTACCCATTGACACCTTGGAACATGACAAAAAAGGGAAATTGTTATGTTTAGACACCTCAGTAAGAGTGCATGTCTTGCTTATCACCTTGTGGTGCCGCCTCAATAAGGGCACAAGCCATAGGCAGAGCCGGTGCTTCCACTGGCCAAACAAGGCAACCGCCTAGGATGCACTGACACCTAGCGGCAAAGCCGGCCCCAACCTGTATTTCATTATTGTACCCCTTCCTCATTGCTGGTGTAGCTGGGCAGTGGCAGGTCGCAAAGTGGACCCCCACTAACGGTGCAGAAGGTGGGCGTCTTATGGTGACGCATAGGCGCCACCAGATGATGTGCGGGAGCCACATAAGGCAGCTGAAAGAAAAAAGGAGGCAGAAGAAAGAAAGGCGCACCAAAGAAAATGTAGAGTGTGTCCCCCCATGCACAGTTTGTCGTCCCCCCGTGCACTGTTTGTGTGTGTTTCATCCACATTTTAACAGTTGACAATTTTTTTCTGGTGGGGGGGGGGGCGCATGCAAGTAGTCTTGCCTAGGGCGCAAATAAGTCTAGCACCGGCCCTGGTATAGGGTGCGCAAAGTATAGTATACTCGCAAAAGCTAGCGCAATCACCGACGCGGTAACAGATTTCTTTCAGGTCTAATGTTAGGAATGTAATATGGATGGCGTGCATTAAAGCCACTTATCGTGGCGATAACGCTTACATATCTAAACCTAAGCGTTCACTAGGTAATAGTGCCCTTGCTTTGTGCACTTGAGCACAGTCATGCTGGAATAGAAAAGGACTCTTTACAATTGTTTTGCAAGTACCTGAGTCGGAATGTGAATCTTATATTCTCTCCATCACAAAGTACCTTATGATTAATCTAGGAAAATTAACACCTTGCCCGGCAGGTAATATTATGCAGTTTGTGCAGATTGGTGATTGTATATAGTCTTATATATTCCATGTTTTCACTGACTTCTTTATAGGTAGTTTGTAGAATCAGTGGTTACATCAGCAACATCGCTATAAAATTCACATTTTGGTTTGTGCTTTCTTGTGCTTATATTCCATGCTTCACCATACTTCTTATTGTATTTATAGTGCCATCATTGTGGAGCCTATTTTAGCATTGTTTCCATAGCAGAGCTATTGTCATAGCTATTTTAACATTCGGTGTAGTGAGTGGAAAATGACAGCAACATATTTTTTTATTCTTGGTACGTTGGGATGAATGTGTTAAATATTTTTGAAATGCATTTGACAAGAGAAGAGCATTTCCCCATATATTGCCCTTGGCCCTCTTTGCATTCACATTTTATAAGCTATCCTTATCCTATCAATTTATTTTGAGTGGAAGTATGATAAAAATGTACAGCTCTCTATTGCTGCAAGGCGATACAAGACTCTAGGCGATAAGCTGTTTTCAGATGGGGATGTCGAAACTGTCCTGTAGCATAGGGCATTTATGCGTTTAACATAATCAATGTGTCCTAGAATAAACTCTCAGTGCAATAAAGGAAAGCTTGTCTTACAATCTTACAATTTGGAATTTATTTATATTTGGAGAAAATCTAAAATATTTATCACTTAAAGTACAGGTCCATTTTGACAACAAATTTAACTAACTACTATGATACTACAGCTAGTAATCTGCTTAAATCACACTGTTCAGAGTTGCCTACATTTGACACAGAATTTCAAATTGATCTGAAAATTTGCAGGTTTGTAATAATTAAGAATTATTCCCATTGGTCAAGGTGATGGAGATATTTAACTCCTTCGCTGCTGAGCCACTTCATCTCTGTGTGCTGAGCACATTTTTACCATTTTTAGTTCATCATGTTTAAACGCGATTTGACACTAAACAAATTGCTGAACGCACACCATAGAACTCATAATATAAATAATTTCATTATTGCAAAAACACTGTGATAAACAAAAATAGCGGCTAACTGAAAAATTGCCAATAAACAAAGTACAGCATTTTATACCGCCATAGACAATTCCAAAGGGAATCTAACAATGAAGCAAAAATACATAAAGAGTATACACACATAAACTCGATAATGTCCAATGAGCAAAAACTATGGCAGTGAGACAAGAAGATACAGAAACAAGGCAATATCAGTATCCTGCTGAAAAGAAAATATAAATACCTCCAAGATAATACAACCAAATATGTATGAGCTATAAGAGCACCACTGGAGAGATGCACATACCGAGACCAGGTACCCCCAACTTTTCGGCGTATTGCCCTTGGACAGCACCCTTATACTGTTTATTCACTTACTAAGTGCACACAGTCAATTTTGTTTATTGTTAAACTCGATTTGAAGTCACATTTTATTGTACGACCCAGACAAATTATATATCCTTTTTTTCGGCAGACTCCACAGATTCATAATATATCAAATATAGGTATATGCCATGCCCTGTCAGAATGCTATAACTAAAAAAATGGGAATTTTCATTAACCCCTTAAGGACCAATAATGAAACTGTACCGTCATAAATGCAGTATTACAAAGTTGGTGCTAACTTAACGAGCTGTTGTTAACTTAAAACCTCCATAGGCTATAATGGCTCTGGTAAGTTTACAACAGCTCTGGTTAAGTTAGCACCAACTATGTAATAATGCCCATACTAGGGGCAGTATTACAAAGCTAGTGCTAACTTAACCAGAGCTGTTGTAAACTTACCAGAGCCATTATAGCCTATGGAGCTGTTAAGTTAACAACAGCTCTGGTTAAGTTAGCACCAACTTTGTAATACTGCCCATTGACTTTAAAGACCCTTGATCTTTAAGGGGTTAAAATTTCAATCATCTACAGCGTGTAAAATGATTTTTTTTCACAATTTTTCATCCTAACCTTTGCGGTTATATATTCTATGGGGTACGCTTGTTAAAAAAATTAGAACTGGGAACCCGTTACTTTATTTCTGTGAGAAATTATGTGATTTTAGCTAAAACTGAAAAAATCATTAGTGCAGTGTCATTGTTCACATTATAATTGAAATGTGAACGATAGTGCTACATTAATAAAAAAACAACAAAAAAACTAACGCTTTTATTTTATTTTGTTATTTTTATTTTTATGTTTTTACTTGTAACATGGTCATGTTTGGTAGCATTGGAAAGGCCATGCTCTGGCCTTTCCAATGATATCAAACATTACCCACTAGCTGTGACCAATTGGGAGTTTACAGGGATTCAAAGGACCGCCCTATCTCCACCATAGGGTTTCCATGTGCGATGACATCAGGGGGCAGGGAGAGACTTGGCTGACATCCAAATGGCGCCAGATCGTGGACTGCCACCTCAGGGGTTAAAGAGAGGCAGTGCTGGAAAAGTCACACTGTGTCCACTCCTTTCCAGCGCTGCCTCTCTTTTACGGGGTCCAAAGGACTCCCCCTCCTTTCAGACGCCCTTTGCTGGGGGATGCCTGAAACTGACGTAATCGTGCCTGTCGCAATGACATCAGTGCACACGGAGGGGTATAAAAGCGGGGTCTGACTTCAAGGAAGTCCAAAGGACCGCCCTATCTCCACCATAGGGTTTCCATAGGGAAACTGACTTCAAGGAAGTCAGACCAACAAGGGACCCTGGAGAGAGAGGTAAGTATAGGGAAGGAGAGCCCGTTTAGAGGAAGACGTGTGGGGAACATCCTCCGCATATTGCGAGGACTCTCCATGACGTTCCGCACACGTCTTACACAGTGAAAGGGTTAAAGGGTTACTCAAAGAGCACCAAACTAGCCACCGAAGGGCATCGAACGATGAAATTTACCTTACGGCGCAATTTCATGGCAGTTCGGCTATTCAGAAAGCTGTCAATTCGCCAAATAATGCGTTATGACAGCAAAACACAGTGCAATTCACCGCAGTGTGAGAGTGGAACTTTGCTAGGGTATACTGGGACACTGGTAGCAGTGGTGTAGTGTGGGGGGCATGTGTGTTTAATTTTTTTATATCAGTATTTTGTTAATATACAAAACATGTGCTTGTGGGGTAACGGGGGTCAATACTCTACTGGTAGAAGGGAATCAGGGTGTGTTACTGTGTCCACAGGTTGGGGGGCGCGCACAATTCTTGCCTTGCCCCGGGCACTGACAACGCACGCTACGCCACTGCCTGCAGTCGGAGCTTCAATGTGCCCCGGCAGTCAGAGCCTCAATAGAGTCCTATGGACTTCATGGAGGGGTATGCTCGGGGCAGTGCATTAGCGCTGCCTTAAGTATCCAAGGTCTTAGCACTGCTGAATTAGTGTCTGCCCCGTAGTATGGTTCTAAAACGGAATGCTAAGGAGAAACCTGCCGGCGAGGTTTTCCTCCTTAGCGTCTCTGTTTTAGCGTCAACTATGTAATACTGCCCTATGTCTTTTTATGCTGGATATTTTCTGGGATGACATTGTTTATTTATATTGTATTACTGGTCCCAGATGTATCCCTGAAGACCCCCCTGGATAAAGTAATTTACACAGGTCCTGTCTCTCTTTGTTTGTTGTATTTATCTTTATTAAGGGTCACCCCCGAATGGTCGTGTGGGTATATTTTGCCTTTGTGTTTATACTGTGTTTACATTTTTTTCCTTTTTGTTTTTAACAATAAAATAGAAATATACCTCCAATTGGACAGTATATACAATAATTTTATTTTTTTATCAATTTGAGTAATTCAATGCTACATATAAGCAGACAGACCAGACTTGAAGATACACCCAATATATGATGCACTTCATAGATAAAATCACCAGGCTTTGTAACTGATGCAAGTTTGTACTTTTGTTTTGCAGACTTAACTGTAAACTAAATTCTTATTTATATTATTATTAAAATATATATCTATTATTTGCAATAACAACAAGCAGAGTACATACAATCTGCAATTTGTGTCCTTGAGAGAGGACACAAGAGATCATAGCTCTGTGGTAATCTGTCTTTTCCATGAATTTTATAAATTATTAAACGTATCTCCAATTGCTCCAACAGTGAAAAGTAGCAGGGCATGGATCACGCTATGTTGCAACATGTAGAACACAGGGGACAGTAACAGCACTCCAGATCACGAACTAGTTGAAGCATTAAAAGGACACTCCATCCATTATGACCACTTCAGTTAATTTAAATGTTTATGAGGTGCTGAGTGCCCCCCCCCCAGTTTCTGGTCATTCCTGTCAATGCTTTGGGGGTTGTGGAACCAGTGTGACAGTCAGGAGTCAATAATAATTTACTCATCTGGTACTCTCCCCAATTTCATTTTCGAGTATCCTTTTAAGCATTTTATACTGAGCGCTGATACCACTAGAGGTGACATCACCACAAGTATGTACTCAAGATTTCAAGAGTATCTTCCTTAACCTCCTTAAAACCTAGAAGGGTAATTGCATGGCATCCTTCTGCTGAGCTCTCTTTGCTCAGTCTAACTATTATTATTATTATTATTGTCATCATTTATATAGCACCAACAGTTTCCGCAGCGCTTTACAATAACCAAAGGGAACGAAATACATATAAATGGACATAGGAAGGAAACAAGAGGTGTAGAGGGCCCTGCTCATAGGAGCTTACAGTCTAGAGGGATTGGGGTCGAGGAAGACAAGAGGAATTTTACTAGATAGCAGGATCATTAGTGCCAGTGGTTTGGGAATGGTGGGGCCATAGAAGCAGCTTCAATCATGTGTGAGTAGGTGAGTAGAGGGATGAGTTGCGATAGTGATGTGCTACACTAATCTGAAGAGATGGGTTTTGAGGGATTTCTTGAAGGCCTGAAGGTCAGGGGAGAGTTTGATAGGGCGAGGCAAGTCATTCCACAGAACCGGTGCTTCCCTTGAGAAGTTTTGGAGGCGAGAGTTGGCCTTGTGTATGTATTGAGTTGTGACTGGCAGCCGATAATATTTAACATAGAAGTAAGATCATGATACAGTGACAATATGACAGTCATATTATAAGGGAGTCTGCTCTTCTTGATTATACATCCTGTGTGGGGGGATTTTCAACTTCAGCACCACTTTATCACTGCGTTTTACAGTATTGTAGACTTCATATTGTTTTCAGAACCATCATATTTCCAGATGTTATAATTTAAGGATCATGGTGTAAATTAGTTTTGTCTATCTTATGGTATTCTCATTTTTTCTGTTTTTGCTACTTACGGTCTTTAACGTGCAGTTTATCTAAAAATAAGCTTTCTGAGTATAAGGATTTCATTTTCAAGCATCAGGGAGATTCGTAAATGCCGAATGAATGGACATTTAGATGAATGCCTTAACTTATGGTTAAGTTACTGGATACCCAAACTGAGTAGCACAAAGTTACTGTCATATACTCAAGTTTTCATTTCCATTCTCAGGTTTTCTGCCTAATTTGACTCTAACGCACTTTTTATTACCTTGATTTTACTTGGCCAACACCAACCACTGTGATTTTCTTCCACTATTTAATTTTCCTGACTCAATTTAGTTGTTATTGAGCACCGTCGTCTCGTGTCCTCCGATAGCTCTGTTAATCATTGGTTAGCTTTTTTATGGCATTGCAAAATACTTATTTCAAAATGTCCTCTGGGATCACCTCTGTCTTTTGGGATTTTAACAGCCAGACAACTTGTTAACCAAACAAAATCATTTTGTGCATTGATGCAGGGTTTAGTAAGCCTTTACCCATTTCAGAACAAGTGTTTGAAGTCTAGAAAAGACTTAGATATAAAATGTACATTTATTTAATTCATTTTATTTAACAATCATATAATATCTTGCATAAAACCAAAATCAATTATCCTTATGGCGCATACAAATTATTCACCGGCATCTTATTCGTCAGTATTATAAAGTGCCAAACGCTACATAGAATACAAATAAATAATAAAATGGTTTCAATATTTCATATCAATAGCATGAACATACAGTGTCAGTGATTGTGAGTAACATAACATTGTCTTTGACAAAACTGTCTGGACAACTCATTTCTTAAATATTTTTATTTAGTTGTTATCTTAGTCTTATCTTTATCTTTATTTCTATTTGTTTTCTATTTTATTTCTGCAGTCAGTCATTACTATTTTCAAGTATTTTCATTCATTTTTTTTCCATAAGGGGTTTGTAGTTCTTTACCCAGTTTATGATATTCTTCTATTTTCTTTATTATTTCTCAATTTTTCCAACTTTTTTTCCTAATATTATCTATATTTATATTTCTCATATTTTACAGTGTATCAAAAAATATTTTTTTCACGATTTGTATCCAGGGTTCAAATAAAGGATATGATAACCACTTTGTTTTTTTTACTTGCCATTTTTTGGTAATAGTATAGAAGGGTGATGAGCTTGCTCTTCTTTTTTATAGCCATCTCCTCTTTGGATATATACAGGTAGTATATTCTGTTCTGGTTTATACATTCCGCTATTTTATTTTTTGTTCTTTTTTATTACCGTCTTGCTCCCATTTTTGCCCTTTTCGTTACTCTCCTCTTACTTCCACCCCCCTTCCTCCCTTTCCTTTAGGGTTTTAGGGTGGAGGGTAGATGGGAAGAGATATGACCAGAAGTAAATTAACCTTGTATTGAGGGCTTTAAAAGATGTGCATATGTATTGAGGCTGTGAGAGAATCTCTGCTGCAAATAGGTGACATGAGCAACATCCTGACTGAAAACGGAAGGGTAGGAACAGTGATACACAACCCAAGATAGCGCTGGTGGAACGGAAGCGAGATGCGTCATCAAACCAGCGATGGCGCGAAGATGCACTGCTTGTGACCGGACCAGGACTGGAAAGTGGAAATTAATTCAGAAACATTTGAATGCACTGCGGAGCGCACGCTAAAGAGGCGTTCACACCCTGATTTGAGATCTAACTATAAAGGGGTTAATCAGAAATCACCTAAATTTAACTGAAATTACACTTCAGTGCGCTTCGATTCCAGTTCACGACCCTGCAGTGAATTCACTATTCACTGCAGGGTCCCCGAAGCACGCTGAACGTGGAGTCGCTGAAGAGCCGAACTGAACGCCGAATGCCACCAAATTAAAATGCATGAAAATATGTGAAATTAATAAAAAAGGACCTATAAAAAATAATAATACGGCCTGATACTGAATAATTTTTTTTTTAAAAAAGATTGGGAATCAAATATTTTGCCTAAAAATACATCAACGGGGGGCGTGGCCGGCTCTGCATGACAGCAGACGTGTTTCAGTGGAGCTCTGTTGGATTTCTCTAATTCTGGAGGTTTTTTCTGGAGTTCCTCCGCGAATTACCCCCTAGTGGAGTCTCTGCATGGCTGGCCATACCGTGGCTTGCTCAGGGGCCCGTTTTTGTCCCCCTCCTGGAGCACAGCTGAGTTCGTCCCCGCGGTCTCCCAGCAGATTTGGTCAGCGGTCGGCCATTTTGGGGCCTACTCCTCTGCTCCTGACTGACTCGCCCCTCGTTCCTCCTGCTACCCCCGCTGGTGAACCCTTGCCGGGTGTTTGTTCTTCGCGGTCCGTGGGGATGGCGGGCCCCCATCCTCCGGCCGCACTGGATGTCCCTGTGACGGAGACTATGGAGGAATGCACGGAGTGGCATGGATTGGGACCCCCTCCCCCCACTGGAGGTATGGAAGCAATGTTTGCGGCCCTCGAGGCCTGCATAGAGCGGTTGCTGGGGGAGGAGGGAAGCCCCCTCACACGCGGCTCTTGGCGTCTCCTGATGGCAGCGATGAGAGGCACTGGGGAGGCTGCAGAACCGGTGGAGGAGAAGCCGAGGGATACGATCCCTGAGCGGCGTGTGGAGGGTGTGGCTGCTGCTGTGATGGATGGCTCGTGGGGAGCTAAGTTGGGAGATCGAGATCCGGTGCTGCCATTGGACTCTCCGTGTCCGCGGGGGACCACTGAGTGGTGCAATGATCTCGAAGGACTTGCTTGCAAGAGGCCTTCGGGGGTGATGGTCACCGAGTCGACTTCTGTGGCCACCTCTGTGCGATCTGCACTGGCTGGGCCGCTCGGGACTCAGGATCTACACGCTGTGGAGGGGCAGTGTTGGTGGTCTTGGCCCCGGATGGCGGCCAGTGCGGCTCCTGGGGGACCCTGGCAGCTGGGCGTATGGAGTATAACGAGCGACTTGTGCGACCAGGAGGAGGACTTTCGCTCCACGTTCCTGCTGGACACGGGCTGAGGTGGCCTGTCTCGTTTGCACGTTTTTTCCTGGCCCTGACCCTAGCGCACCCCGATCAGATGAGATTCCCCACCCACTAGCATTTGATGTTATGGGGTTCCCTCTTGCTAAGCTATTTCCCCGTGAGACCCCCTGTTCTGGGACCCCCCCCTATTTCACGCTGAGCTTCCCAGCTGGGGTTGCTCTCTCAATGGAGACACTTTAGATTTTTGATTTTCTTTTTTCTTTGCCACCTTAGCTTTTGTTTTTCTCCAGATGACTTCATTTATACCTGCAGATCCTGTTTGGGACACTTTTTTCTATTTTTAGGACTTCATGTTGATTTTTCTGTGTCCCTCTGGTTGCTGGGGTTAATGCTATTGTTATTGTTTGCTTCCCCCCACACCCCTTTCTGTGTTTATACAATGACTTGCTTAGTGGTGCCCTGCGTGACCATTTTCTATTCTTTACTTAGTGATGTACTGATGACATTGTTTCAATATAAAAACTTTAAATTTTAAAAAAATAAATACATCAACATTTTCCAAAAAAATAACTACCAGTAAATACAAAGACGGTTTGCTGAAAATTAAAGGAATAGACGGTTGAATAAAAAAAATAACGATAATATTTTATCTGTCCTGGCGACAGGTTTGGGAAACACTGCTCTAGAGCATGTGAGTGCTCCTCCTACAGTTTACTTTCCAATTTTACAATAAGCAATCTTATTTTTGAGGTGTCTGCAAGAGCAGTTGATAAGATATTATCTCTGTAACTGTGGCAATATAAGTATCGTTTTACTGTTTTATATCACAGGATACACTGAGTGATCTATTTTCCTTTTTTTTTGTATTTTAACAATTTTTATTTTGCAATAATGAGTTATCAAACAGGAGAGAAGGGCCACACAAGGTCATCGTGTATAGCACAGTATAACAAGAATGTCAAACAAAGGAGGAAAAAAAATAATTAAAAAGAAGAGGGGGGTGCTATACTCAACTCAAATGAGAACATGGTGGCCCAGAGGGGGGATAAAGAAAAAAGTGAGGAGAGGGGATAAGGAGAGTGGCAAAGGCCATCACCGTGACGCTCCTGGCACACTCCCGAAGGAGGCCATGGAGGGACAATGCCCGAGGGCCAATCACGACTGACAAAGTCGTGGTGGCACAACTCAGGGCAACCCAGAGATTGCCAATAAGGAGGGGAGGGAAAAAAAGGAGGGGAAGGGGGGTGGAAGAGAGGGGAGGTAAGGAAGGGTCACCATCGTCAGCAGGGAGAGCACCAAAAAAACCAAAATTGGAGGGGGGACATATAAAAGTAAAAAAGAAAAAAGGACGCAGCATGAATCAAAGTACCCAACAAACAGCGCAGAAAGAGAGTATCAGGTAAGATAGGTAAGTCCCCAACCGGGTAACTTTCGCAAAAGGGCCTATCAGTATAGATGGGGTGTCACAAAAAAGAAAAACGTGGGTTCGGGCCAAGAGAACACCAGAAATGTCCCATGAAAAAGAGCATGTCTCTCAGTCTGGCTCTCTCAAAGAAGAGGGGGAAGCAGCCGTTTACTCCACAAAGTCCCTACCCAGTGTAGGGACAACCAGGCCCAGCTCCTGTAGATGGATGTCTGCCTCCTCCACCGTGGCTGCCGAGAGTGTGCGTCCATCGCTGCAAGTGATCAGCAAGGAACCCTGTGCTCCCCATCTATATCTGACCCCGTGGGCCCGTAGGTTGGCGGTGACAGGTTTGAAGAGCCTCCGAGATATAGGGATAAATCGCAATGGAGGCATCTTCAAAAATAGTCAGGGGAGTATCCCTCACCGCATTCAGGATTGCAGAGTGTATGGACACATCATGAAGCACCACAATAACATCTCGGGGAGCTCTCGCACGTGCCAGAGCTGCCTTTCGGATTCTGATGGCTGACCACACAGGATCCAGAGGGACCGCCAGGGTGGGGAGGACGGCCAAAACAAAGCGATGAGTGTAAGCAAGCAAGTCAACGTCTCGAAAAGTCTCTGGTATGCCCCGGGGGTTGAAGGTTCCACCGCCAATGTCGTGTTTCCAGGGTAAGCACTGTTGACTGCAAGACAACGACCTGCTTCTGAAGCGCGAGCAGGAGAGAAGAGGTCGTGGCCTGCACCCCCTTCATCTTCTGTGTATGTGCCTGGATCTCTCCCACCTGAGCCTGGGTAGCCGCAAGGCTGGCATCAAGGGACTGCAGCTCAGATTGCCAAGAAGACCTGGCATCCACCAGTAAGGTGCGTATGGCCCTCCGTGTGGCCGGTAGATCATCCTCCGTCGTCTCAGGTGGCAGCTCTTGTGGAACAGGCGACATGGCCTCGGTTACCTCTCTTGCAGGGTTATCAACAGCAGGGCCAGACAGGTCTATAGTCGGCCGTCGCCGGCCTCGTCCCCCACCCAACGAGATACGGATGTCTGGGGTGCCGGGGTCTTCCGCAATCCTGCTGCCTTTGCCTCTCTTACCCATCCTGGAGCCGTGAAGCAGGGGGGCGCAGGGTTTAAACAATGGCAGGCTTTGATGAAAACCACAGGCCACAGACGGCGCCCGTAGCAAAACAGGCCCGAACGTCTCGTGGGTCCAGAGGGGGGGGAATCCGGACTCTGGAACACTTCCTCCTGAGAAAAGGAGCAGGGCAGAGGGTTGAAAATAAAGGAATAAGTTGCCAAACCCCAAATTTAGGGTTATAATTGCAAAGCTCTGCCAAAACACGTCTGTTCACCGCTGCTGTCGGCCACGCCCCCCGAGTGATCTATTTTCACTGGCACTATGAAGCACGTGGCACTTTATTCAATGGCATCTTATACGTCACTATTATAATTTGTATGCGCCATAACGATAATAGTTTTCATTTTTTTCATATAGTTTTAAGTACAATTTTTTATATAGTTTTATTGTGTAATTTATATCCTATAGGTAGGATAGGCACTTATTTATTTCCTGGAATTAATGATGGTCTAATAATTTTGTGTACTGTGATAAAGGCACTGGATGCAAGGATCAGTACTTCCTCTTTCTTTTATTATGCACTCGTAAAAGTAGCAGGGTACAGCAAAACATCAAATAAACAAAATATAAAACAACCACCTGCTCCTTCATGCGGAGTCTGACTAAACATACAATACCTTCTAGTACTCCACCAATAGATACCTTTGGGCAGTTTGTTAAGCAGGACATTGATTGCTTACTGGGAAACTTTAGAGACTGTAAAAATTTAAATTTCTCAGTAGAAGAGCGTAAGGCACTAAAAAATTTACAGGAGAATATAAAGCTGATTTGCAAACCAGTGGACAAAGGTGGCACCTTGGTGGTTATGAATACCGATGGGTATAGAAAAGAGGTTTACAGACAGTTGAATGATACCGATACGTACAGTGTGAGCAATTTTGGGGCTGCCAAATTTGTAGCTATGGAGATTGAGGAGATAATTCAGGAGGGATTAGAACATAAAATCATCAGAGATCTATTTAAGTATCTTAGTAAGGAACATGCAGTTCTGCCAGTTCTGTACATATTGCCTAATATTCATAAGGGTTTCGAGAGCCCTCCGGGTAGACCGATAGCGGCAAAAACTGATTTTTTTCTGTTTGAAGACACAGGGCCCTATTACGCTCGTAGCATTAAAACGCGGGCACAAGGGAGGAAAACCTGGGCCCGCAGTTTTCCCCCTTGTGCCCGCGTTTTAATGCTGGATTACAATGCGGGCGCAAAAAATGCTGCCTGCATTGTTTCCGAGCGTAAAACTTCAGGATGCGCACACCAGCACTGAGTGCAGCCGTGAGCATCCACTCGCTGGAGTCCATAGGACGCCATTGAGTTCCTCCCTGCCGGTCACATGACCAGCCTGATCTCGCATCGCGTAGGGATACGCAGAGAGAGGCTGGGGGAGGGATAGATCGGCATAGGGATATGCAGGGAGAGGCTGGGGGAGAGTCTTTCCCTGCTCCCGCCGGCCGGAGGAGGCGGTTGGAGCCGCGGTCCTCGCCGCGTGACAGAGGGTGAGTATGTCATTAGGTTTTTTATTTTTAAAGCTGGTGTTAATGGTTTGTTCAGAAGCGGAATCCGTTACCACCAAGTCCTTGCTCTGGTTAACACTGCGCTGACCAGAGCCAGGCGTTAATCAGCGCTTCCCTCACTCGCTGAGGCATGCTGAGTCCTCCTTCACGCTGTGCCCGGAAGAGGAGGAGCGCAGCGTGAAGGGACATCCAGCGTGTAACAGGTAAAAGGGGGGTGGGAGAGGGAATTTGCACCCCCCCTGCTGTGACACTTTGAGGACTAATTGATTCCTCAAGCTGGATGTTTTCCATCTCTGGTCATGCTGTACCCGGCATGCCCTCTGTCTCTCCATGCTACACTCTCACTGATGCTGCTTTGGGGAGACGGGATGAACCTCTTACTGATTCAAGATGTTTGCTCGGCGCAGTTTCCCGTGATCCGTTCACATGGTACAGCAAACGGGCGAGTGCGCCGAGCAAATCTCTGAGATCAGTAAGAGGTTCAGCCGGTCTCCCCGAAGCAGCGTCAGTGAGAGTGAAGCATAGAGAGACAGAGGGCATGCCGGGTACAGCATGAAAACCAGAGATGGGAAACATCCGGCGCAAGGAATCAATTGGTCCTCAGAGTGCCACAACAGGGAGGTGCAAATTCACTCTCCCGCCCCCCTTTTACCGGAAGTGGCTTCTGCTGGCCGAAGAAAAAAAAAAACGTCTGCCACTGGAATACGCAGCGCAGGCAGAACGATATACTTTATCGTGCTGCCTGCGTATGCATCTCCACTCGCCCACCCTTAATTTCCACTCGCCAAATGCGAGCAGGCGAGTGGAAATTTTGACCCCTGCTCTAATGGCATTCGGACAGGCCCCTGCAGTTTACCACATTCCTTCCTAATCCAACGAGCGCCATCGGCAAAGTCTTCGAGCAGCCGCTCGTTGGGAAGCCCCCTGCCGGGATCTCGCGATCTTGTGCAGAGTTCGAGATCTTGTGAACTCCGAGATCTCGCGAGATCGTGGCAGGGGGCTTCCCAACGAGCGGCCGCTTAAAGACTTTGCTGGGGGTGCTCGTTGGAAGGTAGAAACGCGGTAAGCTGCAGGGGCCTGTCCGAATGACATTAATGCATTCGGACAGCCACCCAGCCCCTCAGATGCTGGTAAGCCAGCTCAATGCTGACTTCCGTTATCGGGGGAAATATCGGGGGCATCTGCACGAGTACCAAGTACTCGTGCAGAACCCGGTATCGGCACTGATACCGATACTAGTATCTGTATCGGTGCATCCCTAGTTCTGTGTATTGGGTGCCACTTAGTGGTTTCTTCAAGTATTAAGAAAAATAAAATAAAGCGTATATAGAAGCGTATATAGAAACGTATATAAAAACACACATTGATAAAATATTACAATTGTATTCCTTTCAATTTGTACCAATGTCTGAATAGTTAGAAACAGCCGCTATCCTCCTCCACTCGGTTACGTATCCCAGATAACCAAATTAACCCTTTCGCTGCTGAGGCTTTTCCCGCCCCTGTGCTGAGGTCATTTTTACCGGTTTTGCTCATCATGTTAAACGTGTTTTGAAGGCTTATTTTAGTATATGACCCAGACATATTATATATCGTTCTTTCCGTCAGACTCGGTAGATTCATAATATGTCATTATTATATGTATACGTTATGTCATGTCTGTATATTATAACAAAAAATGCAATAAAATATGTATTTTCAATAATTTACAATGTGTAAAGTGTTTTTTTTCACCTTTTAACATGCGAGCAATTGCGGTTATATTTTGTATGGGGTGCGCTTGTTAAAAAAATTAGAGATGGGGTCTCGTTACATTTTTTTTGGGGAAAATTACACTATTTTTAACAAACGCACCGCATACAAAAATCGTTAGTGCAGCATCATTGTTCACATTATAATTGAAATGGGAACAATATTGCTGCATTAACAAACCAAAATTTTTTAAAAAAAAGTGTTTATTTTTTTTATAATTTATTTTTTAAATTTTTTTTTATTTTTATTTTTCATTTTTTATTTTTTTTGACAAAATTTTTCACAGTAGTGTTTGGTATCGTTGGAACGGCCATGCTCTGACCGATCCAACCATACCAAACTTTAACCCCTAGCTGCCACGGATCGGGAGATAGGGAGTTCATTGGAACTCCCTATCTCCACCGTTGGTGGCAGTTAGGGGTTAAGTCCAGGACTGGCGTCATCGTGCGTAGCACGATGACGCCAGTCCTCAGGGGGAGTTCCCAGAGGCTTGGCCGACATCCAAGATGTCGGCCAGCTCCGGGAAAGGATCGCGAACCGGCGCTTTTCAGCGCCGATTCGCGATCCAGCTCCCCAGGGGTTAATGCCAGGCACCATTTGGAAGGGCAGGCTGTGCCCTTCCAAATGGTGCCTGGGTTAACCCCCGCAGAGCCGCCGATCGGGAGGGAGAGAGGTCCGAAGGACCTCCCCCCTCCCTTTCAGGCGCCTCCTCCGCACATGCGGGGGGGCGCCTGAATTAGGTGTCATCGCGCTGCCGCGATGACACCTAATTCGGCGGCTGCGGTCCCGGATGCCGGGCTGACATCGAGGATGTCAGCCCACACCGGGGGGGTCCAGCGATCGGCCGGAACCCGGCCGAACGCTGACCCCAATGGGAGGACGCGCTCAGCGCGTCCTCAGCACAGCGGCGGTAATGCGGAGGACGCGCTGAGCGCGTCCTCCGCATTGAAGTGGTTAAAGTGCATGTTGTTATGTTGGTGGGGTCTGCGCTTCCTTCTGAGTTCTTTCCAGAGGCAAAGAGAGGACTTCATCCCTTAATTTGCCTCTGGAAAGAACTTAGAAGGAAGCGCAGACCCTGCCACCATAACTGCATGCACATTAATTAGGCATTGGTTTAGGATTAACCCTGTAGGGGAAAAATGGCATTCTCCATATCCCTACTAAGGCTAGGGTCAAACGAAAGCATTTTTACACGCGAACGTAAAAAAGTGCGTCCGAACGAATTGACGTATTTTTTCACGGAATGCGCGAAAACGGTCATACGATGCGCATTTTTCGGGCGTGATTTCTTTCGGATCGTCAATAAAACTCTTTTTGCGTCTGGACGTTATGTAGGCTGGACATTAGCAGTGTCTGACATCTCCTAATCACGCAAACACGCCGCTATGCCGCAGCTGCGCACTCAGTACGTCCGTACTAGCGGTTCGGCGTTCTCGAAAAAATGCGTTCGTTTTCCACTTGCATTGCGCGGCCGGACTTTCGTGCGACCGTACTTCGTATATTGGCCGTCATTGCCCGTCATTTGCTGCTAGTGCGGCGTGATTAAGTGCGCCAGAACGCACGTTAAAAGTGCGCTGGTCTGACCCCAGCCTAATGAATCTGTGTTCCACAACCCTGCCCCTAACCACACTGTCACAGTACATAACTTACTAGGTAGTGCCTGCACTGTATATATTTTACTTTGTTGATATAATATCTTGCAGCGTGTAAGTCTTACAAAAATAATTTACGAAAAATAGAAAAAATTACCTTACCAAAGATGTGCTTAGAACACCACACCCTGAAAGAGCATGTAAGACAATATTTGCTCTGACAGTCTCATTATTTTGCTTATCATCTGTTTGTATCAACAAATAATCAGACTGTGGGATGGAGATATATTGCGTGATGGAATGATCTCCCACCTGATGTGATGTGGATGAGGGGTTTGAAGGAAAAAGGGCCTGTTAATGCTCCTATTTACAGTTGGTATCAATTAAATGATTCAGGAATACCATGTGTAATTCACAATACTTTTCTGTGTGTGCTCACCATGTATCATGCAGGAGAATACCCAGTTGTTCATCATGCCTGTAGATCACCATCCAGCAACACAACTGCCTATCCTACATATACAGTATATTTTTTTTTAAGACAGAGTACAAGTACCGATACTTTTTTCAGGTAAACACGAATAGCAAGTACCCATACTTTTATTTAAAGTCATGTGACCGCTTTTCAATAAATAATTCAGGCTTTTTAAGATTTTGCTGAAAGCCTGTCCAATTTATGTTAACATTGAAATATATGGCTAGACACCCCATTTATCCACTGCACAGGCTTGCACACCTCCGACAAAACACACAGACTATATACTGTATATATATATATATTTACCTAGCTCTTAGCTGATGAGGGTCCAAAAAACCCGAAACAACGCTGTCCTAGGAGTGGCTTTGACCAGTTGATCTCTGCTAAAAAAAAAATAGTATGGCATGGCATTGATTTAAGGGTTCTGTGTAAAAACAGATACAGGATGCAATAAAAGTGAGACAGAGGTCATTTGCATAGCCTACCCAGAGTTCCTTGCTGCATATGGGGTATAAAGCACAGGGGGCCTGGGATGCAGTTCTTTGAATTGCTGTGATGTGCAGATGGATCCTGCAATAATACAAATAAATATATATATCTATATATACCCACACACACACCAGACCTCAGACACATGTATACCCAATAGACCTCAGATACATGTATATCCACTCACACCTCAGATACATGTGTTATAACCAATAGACCTTAGATACATGTATATCCAATCAGTCCTCAGATACTTGTACACCCAATAGACCTCAGATACATGTATATCCAATAGACAGTAGATACATGTATACCCACTCAGATCTCAGATACATGTATACCTAACAGACACCTGACTAGAGTGTGTGTATATACTGTGTCTCACAGAAGTGAGTACACCCCTCACATTTTTGTAAATATTTTATTATCAGGGTTATCCAAAGAGATTCGAATTGCTTGAGAAAGGTAACCGAACGCTGATTTTCAGCGTTCGGTTACCTTTCCTGGCCATTCGGCTATCCAGAGAGCAGGCAATTCGCCAAATCCTGGCGAATTGCATGCACATTCGGTGCCTGTTCGGTGCCTGTTCGAGGGCAGTGAAATCCCCATGAAAAAGCACTGCTTCGGCTATTCAGAGAACACAAACCAGCAGTGAAAGGTTCCCGAAATGTCCTGCCATTCGGTGGTTTAATTCGGCAAATTTATTCAGGAGAATCCCATAGGCTTCAATGTTAAAAATATTCCTGTTTTAATTCAATATCTAATAAACCGTTCATTATAAAATTCTGCAGTAAAGAGTCTCTTTATTTATAGATTTTTTAGGATACTTTAAGCATTTTTCTGAATTTTTAAAAAAAAAATTAAAAGTCCGATTTTTTTTTCAGTTTGCTTATTTTTTTTGTAACAGCCCTCTTTATTATCATTCCCTGGACCTCCTGTGAAAATTTCAGACATTTTCGCTCAGTAGTTTCTTTGCAAACAGCGTTTCATTTTCCCAGATTCATACAAATGGTTTTTCTAATTTATTCACTGCCTCCTCTACGTCACAGCTGCTTCGGCTCTGTGTGATTCGGCTCCTGTTCGGCTTTTTCGAAGGTTAATCCAGATGTTTTTGCTTGTTTTCAGCATGCATTCGGTTAGTTTTCGTCAGGTTTGCGGCAGCTTTTCCCTGCAATTCGGGGACCCTGTAGTGCTTGCTGAATACACCGCAGGGTCACCGAAATGCAATCGGCAAAAGGAACCGAATTGAAGAGAACGAAAAGTCACCGAACGTGCGGTGACTTTTCGAATCTCTTTGGATAACCCTGTATATCTTTTCATGTGATAACAGTGAAAATTTGCTGTCCCCTCAAAATAACTCAACACACAGCCATTAATGTCTAAACCTCTGGCAACAAGAGTACACCCCTAAGTGAAAATTTCCAAATTGGGACCAATTTTCCCTCCCCGATGTCATGTGATTCATTAGTGTTACAAGGTCTCAGGAGTGAATGGGGAGCAGGTGTGTTAAATTTGGTGTTATCGCTCTCTCTCATACTGGTCACTGGAAGTTCAACATGGCACCTCATGGCAAAGAACTCTCTGAAAGTTACAGAAAGCCATTGGTGGGGCCTGGAGATCAAGGCGGTATGTTAGAAGATTCAGATGTGAACTATAAGCCTGGCAATAGCATTCATTACAGATTGCAAGGGGGCATTGCGGGTGTTGTGAAAGCTAATAAAGAGTATGGTAAGTAAAAATGCAAAATAACGAAAACACTAGACTTCCCTTTTGGACATGTTGCTAAGAATGTAAATTTTATTGGTGTTTTAACTTAAGCAGATATTATACATGCCTATGCCACCCTATTTTGAGAATAACATTTGTTAGTAAAGAATTAACGAGACAGAGTGATCTCTCTGTTTATTTGTCTGTATCATGTGTAAAGAATCTAAGAGCCAGAACAAATATTTTTCCTGGCAAGCAGTTTTATATATACATATATAAATATATTGCCGTCCTCTGCACCGTCCCCGTTCTTAAGCATTTTTCAAACAGTCACTAACCCAAAACCAGAATGTTTCTGAAGCTGTCATCTTTTTTGTCTCTGTTACTTCTTTGTGCTGGCGTAGCGTTGCCTCCCAAAACCATATATAAGTACTTAAACTGTGATGATCCGGAAGCTATAAATGCAGCATTATTTGCCGTTGGAAGCATTAATCGGAATCACAATCATGGATACAAGCAAACTTTGAACCGCATTGAAAAAGTAAAAGTTCAGGCTGTGGTAAGTTATCCAACTGTTACATTTGGTGTTGGAAATGTTTTGTATTTTAACATTGTGATTGCTGTGCCACAATGGCCAGTCTGGCTGTTGCTAAGTATTTTTTGTTCCTTTTACCTTTCCTAATTTGTTTGCTTAAATCTTAGTTTAGTTCCTACTAACCGTAAGTGATGTTTTCAGAGCTTTTTTTAATTGAACTCTTCTGCTTTTTAATAATAATTTCTTGATGATTAGTCACCTTATCCATACAATGGACGATGAGCATAATTTGAGAGACCTTGGTATATGGTTGCCAGTAGAGCCCAAATACAGGGGACAAACAGCAGAACAAGCAGAATACAGTGGAAATCAGGATGTTTACACACACACACACTATACTGAAAAAACAAGGAGCATGATGGGTAACATGCATTTAATATCGGATGTGCTCTTTGGTGTCATTGGAAAGGCCTGATCCTGGCCAGGCATTCTGTAAAAATAATTGCAAAAATGAATAAAAATCCTTTTTTTTTCTCCAAAAGTGGAAGTATTGTACAGAGCCCCACTGGTGCCAGTAGGAAAAATAATATTTGAATCGTGGGCACGATTTACTAAATTGTTCCCACGCTTGAAAACTTTTTTTCCCATAAGCATGCGCACGACTTACCTGTTCCGTGCGCACACTAAAGAGACAGACTTCCCTCCCTGAGTCCTCCTACCACGGACAGGGGCTGCAGTCTCACACAGGTATCTGTGGCTGGCTGCAGTAGAATGATATAATAACCCTGAAACCTCTATTGCCAATAAATTAGTCTGGTGGTTCAGCAGATTAATGCCGCTCATTGGTAAGCATGCGGTCCTAGGATCAAACCCAACATGGCCATTGTAATTTTTTTATACTTCTTCCAGTGCCTTATATATTTATAATGATGCTATTATTATTAGAAGATTGTATTATAAATAATAGCAGCATTATAATAATATGATTATTAAGTAACTAAAACAAAGCTATTATTATAACAATAATAGCTTTGTTTTAGTTACTTAATAATCATAATATTATTATAATGCAACTATTATTTATAATACAATTTTCTAAGGTTACTGTAGGTTACTGTTACTGTGTGAGGTTACTGTACTTTGCGCTCCCTATGTTTAACATGGGGAGCGCAAAGTGTTAATCAGCGCTGGTATTACAATGTCCCAGCGCTGATTAACACCTGGTTCTGGTCAGCGCAAAGTTAACCAGAGCCAGGACTTGGTGTTAACGGATTCTGCTTCTGCAGAATCCGTTAACACCAGCTTTAAAAATAAAAAAACAGATCATATACTCACCCTCTGTCCCGCAGCGAGGACCACGGCTCCGATCGCCTCCTCCGGCCGGCGGGAGCAGGGAAAGACTGGGGGGAAAAGTCCCCCCAGTCTCTCCCTGCGTATCACTACGCCGACCGGCAGGATCTCGCGAGGCGAGATCCGGCTGGTCATGTGACCGGCTGGGGGGAACTCGATGGAGTCCTATGGCAGCGCTGCTGGGAGCATCCAAGATTTTACGCTCGATAACAATGCAGGCAGCATTTTTTGCCCCTGCATTGTAATCCAGCGTTAAAACGCGAGCGCAAGGGGGAAAACTGCGGGCGCAGTTTTTCCACCCTTGCGCCCGCGTTTTAACGCTAAGAGCGTAATAGAGCCCGAAGTGTGCTGAGCACATTTTTTTTTCTTTATTATAAGCAACCGTTTCAGATATTTTGTAGTCATAAACAACATAGTAATAACATTGTGGTCGGAATAACAGGCATGTATGTAAATTAGCAGATATTGTCGTACTTAGACGCCGACTACCCTCCTCGGGACTCCATCATGGTGAGGAGCACATTAAAGTATGCAATAACTGCTTCGGAATATGGAAGCCCGCGGGTCGGTAGGGAGAGGAAATGTCTTGAGTAGAAGTATAAGCCGGTGATAAGCATGTCTGTGTGCCCATGGCCAGGCAAACGACATGGATCGCAGTGGGTCGTCAGATCCGCGGGGGTGCAGCGGCCCCGGGCAAGACAGAATCACTCCAGAAGGAGTCCTACAGGGGGTCATATCTGAGTTCCTTGACCCTCAACAGTTCACAATGTCCGATCCTTTCTCATAATAGACGGGCCTGGCAGATGTTCGAGGACACGTAGGAGCACCAGTGAAACCATTTGCGGAGGTGTTCCTCCATTGTATCGCGTACTCTGGCCATAAGGTCCTCACCTCCTCCATACAGGTCAGCCAGGCTCTGTACGAGGGGGCTGCCCTCTGTCCCCAACTACGTGCGACCAGCAATCCCGCTGTCATGAGCATTGGTAAGGCCACCAATTTCCGGAGCGAGTCAACAGAGCACGGCGTGTGTGTAAGGAGAAACGTCCCAGGGGTGAAAGGAAGATTCAGGTCCGTGACTTCCATCAGGGTATCCTTAATCTGATTCCAGAAAGGGGAAATGCCTGGGCACTCCCACCATACATGGAGATAGGAACCCGACGCACTGTCGCACCGCCAGCAGTTGGGGGTGAGGCGGAGTCCTATACGGAAAAGCAGCGCCGGGGTACAGTACCAAAGTGCAAGTACCTTGTATGAGTTGGACTGCAAATGTGTCTGTGGCGAGCCTCGGTGAGCAAGCTCATAACTGTCTTTCCATCGGTCCTCCGTAATTGGGGAACCGATCATCTCATCCCAGGTATGTTCGAAAGACGGGGTGGAGTCCCCAAGAGCCGTCTGCAAAAGGCGGTAGATTCTCGAGATACCGTGACTGATTGGGTGGGAGGTCAAGGCCAGGTCTTCGAAGGGTGTACGGGGGCGGATAAGCCTATGTCTAGCTGGCAATGAGAGCAGGTAATGCGAAATTTGGGTGAAGTTAAAACGCTCCAAGAGAGTCGGAGGGGTGGCTTGTGGATCCCGCTCCCATGGAGGGCTCAGATCGGGTCCGGAGAGAAAATGGAATGCCCTGGTTACAGGAGCACCACCTAATCGGCGTCGAAGGCGAGGGTGAACACCTACTGGAAAGTCTGGATTGTTCTCAAGAGGGACCAGCAGGGATGGGTAGGATGACAGGGAACACCGCTGCACCACCGTGAGCCAGACACGTAAGGTGGCTCCCACTAGCGGATGTTTAAGAGCCTGCGGGGAGCGGCGCCTTGGGTCCATCCAGGGCAAGACTCCTGTAGGGTGGGGAGTGCCTCCTAGCTCTAGGTCCTGCCACAAAGCATGTCTACCACCTCCTGTCCACTCCACTATCCGTAGGAGGTGGGAGGCCTGGTAGTATAGGTGGAAATCGGGAACTGCCAATCCTCCCTTTCCTTTGGGGCGCGTCATTGTTTGGAAGCTGATCCGAGGGCGTGAGTTATTCCACACAAATTTAGAACAATCCGATTGAACCATTGTGAAGTAAGCAGGGGGGATGTACACAGGGATTGTCTGGAAGAGGTATAGGAGTCTTGGTAGCACGTTCATTTTTAGTATGCTGATCTTTCCGAACCAGGAGACCTTTAAGGGTTTCCATTCCGCAAGGTCTCGTCGGAGAGCTTCCCAAAGCAGGAGAAAGTTCTCCTGGTACAAATCCTGTGGCAGTTTCGTGAGCCAAAGACCTAAATATCTCATTTTGGGGGTGCACCAGATAAATGGGTGCTTGCGGCGAAGATGTCGCTCCGTTATTCCCTGGACCGAGAGGTTCAGGACCTCCGACTTCTCCATGTTCAATTTTAAGTTGGAGAGCGCGCCATATTTCTGAAATTCAGTCACTATTTCCGGGAGCATTATCAATGGGTTAGTGATATAGAAAATTAGGTCATCGGCATAAGCCGAGACCTTGTGCGTTTCTCGTGTCCCCTCAAGACCTGTGATTTTCACATTCTGCCGTACTGATTCTAATAGAGGTTCCAAGGAGAGGGCAAAAAGAAGGGGGGACAGTGGGCATCCCTGCCTCGTACCATTCTGGATCTGGAAGGAATCAGACAGAACCCCGTTAACCCTTACTCGTGCATTTGGCCTCCGGTATAGAGCAACAATCCAGCGGATAAACTCTGCAGGCAGGTTCATGGCGCGTAATGTGGAAAAGAGAAAGGGCCAGGAGACCCCGTCAAACGCCTTTTCCGCATCTGTGGACAGCAAAAGTGTAGGAGTCTCTGAATGGTGTGCCTGGTGAAGTACATTTAAGGTACGGATTGTACCATCCCTGGCTTCACGTCCTGGGATGAATCCCACTTGGTCCTTTCTCACCAATAAAGAGGCCAGAGGGTGGAGGCGATTTGCTAAACCTGTGGCAAATAGTTTAATGTCGCTGTTAAGCAAAGAGATAGGCCTATAGCTGGCACACGAAAGAGGGTCCTTACCCTCCTTAGGAATCACCACTATTGTCGCAGACAGGGAGTGAGTATGAAACTCCTGGCCCGTGAGCAGAGCATTAAAGACCTGCACCATGTGTGGTATTAGGGTGTCTCCGAATCTCTTGTAGTAGGAGGCCAGTAGCCCATCTGGGCCCGGTGCTTTACCATTCCTTTGCCGATTAAGCGCCACAGAGACCTCCCCCGTGGTCACCGGGGAGCAAAGCGGAGCTCTCTGCTCCTCCGTAAGGCGGTAGGGGTTCCGGGTAGCCAGAAAGCTGTCAATGAGTTCCATAGGAGGAGGACCACTGTCCTCAACCGAGTGGTACAATGTGGAATAATGGTCCCGAAAGAACCGTGCGATCTCATTCGGGTCAGGAGTCACCTTGCCCGTTAGCGTGCGGATCTCCGGGATGTAAGTCCTACGCCGTTGTTGTTTGCCAATAAACGACCCGGCTTATGCTCATGTAAGGCGAAGTAACATTTGGTGCGCAAAATCGCCCACTGCAGTTGAGGGTTGAGGGCGTTAGCAAGCTGTGTACGGGCTTGTATCAATTCAGCGTACGTGTCATCGAGACCCGACTCCTGATGGATCCGCTCTAGCCGCCTAATGTCGGAGTGAAGGGCCTCCAATTCCCTCTGCCGTTCCTTTTTCTTTCATGAGGCTAGTGAGATCAAAAGGCCTCTGATCACCGCCTTATGCGATTCCCAAACAGTGGGAAGTGGGACCTCCGTATGTTCATGGTTCGAGAAATAGGTGGTCAGTGTCTCATCGACTCTGGTCACCAGCCCCGGGTCAGAGAGCAGCGACTCGTTAAGCTGCCACATGGTGTCCCTAGGCCGGAGAAGCGGTGATGAGAGGGAAAGTACCACAGGTGCGTAGTCTGACCATGTGGTCGCCTGAATCGTGGAGTCCCGTACCAGCGGCAAGTCAAATTGGAGGACAAAAAAGTAGTCCAAACTCGTATATGTATGGTGGACAGACGAGAGGTATGTGAAATCTCGTACAGTAGGGTTAAGAGCCCTCCATGCGTCGACCAGTCGCAGGGCACGTAGTGAGCGATGGATCCCAGTTAGGATTCTGTGAGGTGTGCGATATCTGGTGGAGGAGGAATTCTCGCGAGGAACCATGGGGATATTAAAGTCTCCCCCTAGTATCAAAATACCTTCAGTAAACGATTCCAATGTACGGAGCTACTTGGCCAGGTACCTATGTTGTCTAACATTGGGGAGATATACTGTACATTAGCAAACGTGTAAACTGCGCCACCAATATTGCCCTTCACGAACACACATCTCCCGTCACCCGCGGTATAAGTCTCAAGATGAACAAACGGTACAGAGGAAGCGATCAAGATCGCTGTACCTCTTGATTTGGACTCTGGGGTGTGGTAAAAATACCCTATGGGGAAGCGGCGATCTCTCAGTGAAGGAGGGGCGGTTGAGCAGAAGTGGGTTTCCTGAACTAAAACAATCGACGCACAGAGTGAAGCCATGTCTCTTAGGAGTCGACGTCTCTTCTCTGGCTTATTTAAGCTACGGACATTGTAACTCACCAGTTTCAGATCCACTGGCACGAGGGCCCCGGGGTGCGACATTGTCCCCAAAGGGAATGGGGACTGAGGGGCAAAGCGCCAAGCGGGTGTGGAAAGGGGAAGGGAGATGAGGGGGGAGAGAGGGAGAAAGGGGAGAAAGAGAGAGGGGAGAAAGAGAGAGAGAATTTTTTTTAAAATAAATAAAATGAAAGGAGGAAAAGAGGGGGGGCAGGGCCCGAAAAGAAGATGCAGGGGAAAAAGGAGGGGAGAGAGAGAAAAGGGGAAGGGATATAACCTGTCGCTAGGCAGGAGGGAAGAACAACAGAGAAAATCTCTCAAGGGACGGTAGGAGAGTGGCGGTATATCTGGACAGTGTTCGGTCTGTCCAGTAGGGGGGGATATCGACATCAATCAGGGAGGGAGGGAATTCCCGACCTCAGGAAAGAGGAAGGAAACTACTGGAACCTCCCCGAGTGAAAGGTGGCGTCGACCCCGTGGGAGCGTGCGGGGTACCAACTTAGACCAGTAAGAGTCGCAAGCAGTCTGAAGAGATTCCGGACTGAGTGGAAGAAAGTTAGGACAGTAACAGTTAACAAGAACAGCAACTCCTACAATCCCTTTACCTCCGACTACATACATGGCGGAATCAGCACTACAAAAAACAAAGCGACCTAATAATTTATCTGAACCCTTGGATAGCTAGATCCATATCGGAGCCTCACTGTGTAAATCAGAGTAATGGGCCCCCATCCGTGACATATCCCTCGTTAAATCACCTAGTTATCCAAACACCCTCCCCGCGATCACGTACAATGACGCCGCGTAATTCCAGCACTCCCCACCCCCACAGGGGGAGATCAGCATAGGGATAAGGGTCTAAGACCCACGCCTCACGTGCGGGTAGTTCTCCATAGAAGTCTAGTGGTCGTTACAGTCATTAGCATAGTCCAGTAAAGGGGTAGCCATCCCCCACACCCACCCCCAGGGCCGGCGAGCTCCAGTCTCTTCATGGACAAACTCACAGGGGGTAGGGACATGAAGTAGAACACCATGGGGGAGGGAGGGGAAGAGGCGGATGAGGGGGGAAAAAAAAGGGGGGAAGGTGCGGGGTGGGAGGGGACAACCTTTGGCTAATAGAGACGACATAGGGTGTCCATCAGAGGTCCACGCCGAACAATGAGCCCGGGAGGATCCCCGCAACAAAGTTCAAAGTCCAGCCCATGTGGAGGGCCACAAGTGCGGCTCCCAGCCATCAGTACTTTCCAGTGGAGTTCAGTGTGGGGATGCTATGGGGGGGAGAGACGGGTATCCCGTAGTCGGACTCATGTGTGCCACCTGGAGTGGGCAGAGTGAGTAAGCACGTGAGACGTTCTGTTCGTCGGGTCCAGCACCCGTTCAGCCAGGGGGGGGCAACTGGAGGCATCCGAGCGGAGACTCTATTGTCAAAAAAATAACGGGATATTACGAGCAACGTTCACCGGAGTCGGGTACATCCGAAAGGGGGGCTCAGGTCACTGTGCACCACCCCCGTCGCTCCAGGCAAACGACTAGAGGGTCAGAGGATGAGGTGTATTTAGTCGCACGCTGCCCTTCTCATCTGTCTTAATAAGATAACTCAGGAGCCCAGCCAACTGAGCGGTCCAGGGGCAAAATAAGACGTGGGGGCGAATATCGAGGGAAGGGAGGACAAACCAGCCATAAGTTCCGTCTTCGCTCGTGTAGGATCCGGGATGGGAGAGGTGTGCCGTTCAGACGGACAGGGGTCAGGTCATAGAGGCAGGTTGGTACAGTGGGCTAAAAGCATGGGCCATATCACTGGGGCTCGGTGACCTGGTGGTTGAGGCCCTCCGGATCTCGGACTTCTCTGACCCTTTGGCGTCGTGGCGGTCTGCGGGAGCGAGCCTGCCCTCCTATTGGTCTCGTGTCACCCCGTTCCCAATCCACAACTGCTAGTGGGGGCAGATCCATAGCTTCCAAGAAGGGGGCGACATCTCCATAACTGGTAATGGCATGTGAGACACCGTTCAGCTGCGCTATGAGGGCGAACGGGAAACCCCACCTGTAGGGGACATTCTTTTGCCTGAGAGCCTGTGTAATCGGGCGAAGGTGTATGCGGGCCACCAAGGTAAATGGGGTCAGGTCGTGGTAGATTTCTAGGGTCTGGCCTTCGAATTCCCACGAGCGCGTCGCCCGAGCACGCTACATAATTTTATCCTTCAGCTGGTACGAGGTGAAGCAGCACACAACATCACGTGGGGGGTCGCCCTCGAGGGGCCTGGGTCTCAGTGCCCGGTGAACTCTATGAAAGTCCATCGCCATGTGGGGGTCGTGGCCTAGCACTTCATTAAAAAAGCGCTTGAGTACCTCTTCCAGCCATTCTGGGGGATCCATCTCCATAAGGCCTCGGAGCTGGAGATTGCAGCGTCGACCCCTGTTGTCCAGGTCGTCCACTAACCTCCGTAATCCAGAGAGGGCGGGGGTCTCCACAGATTGAGGGGCGACCGGCCGTGCCGCGGGAAGAAGGTAGGAGTCGAGCGAGTGAGCCACCGCCTTTTGGGGTCTGGCTGGGGTCCTAGGGTTGCTTTGAGTCCGTTTGCCACGGACCATAGTAGTGCTGGAGCGGAAATATATAGCTTATAGTCGGAGGATGAAGAGGAGAGCTCTCAATGTGCGGCCATCTTGGTCAGTGGTCCGGACACGCCCCCACTACTGAGCACATTTTGCCAGTTTTTGCTGATCATGTTTAAACGTGTTATTGTACGTCTCAGACAAATTATATCTATATATTATATATTTTTTGCAGACTCGGCAAATTCATAATATATCATTATTATATGTATACGTCATTCCCTGCCAGAATACAATCATTCCCTGCCGGGATACAATCACAGCAGAAACTAATCACAAACCACTAATAGCCATATTCAAGAAGCCCCTTTTGTGTGTCCCAAGCGTTTTCAGAGCACGATTCTTACATTGCAGCTTTATAACCTCAGTGTTGTCTACAAGCCATGATGTGAAATGTATATCAGGGATGCCCTGAGCAGACCAACTACAGATCATGCGAGAACTGGAGGTGAACATGAGCATTTTACAGTTTGTTGCACCAGTAACAAAATTTCTTCTCTGAAGTCAATCAAGCAGACTTTCTCAATGTCACAGATCAGCATTTAAACCAGCTTTTACATCACACAAACAGATGAAACTTTGCAAGTACTGAAATCTATTGTACTGAGTGGGTGGCTGGATGAAATGGATGCAGTACCTGAAATTGTGAAGGAATACCAGTCCTTTAGAGATGACATCAGCGTACAAAATGGTATCTAGTACAAAGGTCCAAGAGTCATAGTGCCGAAAAGACTGAGAGCAGAGATGTTATTATACGCATTCTATAGACAAGTTTGTGATACTCTTTACTGGCCTATCATGCAAGGTGAAATCAATGACTTTTGTCAGCAATTGTTCCACTTACAATGAATATGCACACTTGCAAGAAAACAAAGCCATGATGTCATATGAGATACCTATACGTCCTTGGTAGATCATCATTATGGACATAATTAGTTATGCAGGAAACAAATACTTTATTAGTTGACCATTACTCAGACTTCTGGGAAATTGAACTTCTTCATGATTTATCCACTGACACTACAGTTAAGATGTGCAAGTCTCAGTTTGCACGTCATGGCCAACCAGATAAAGTGATTTCTCATAATTCATGAAATCTTGCCACTGAATTGGAGTTTGCGCATGTAACTTCCTCACCACAGCATCCAAAGGCTAACCGCAAAGATGAATCTGCTGTGAAGATTGGTAAAAATTTATGCAATTAATCACAAAGTGTTGCTAAAGACCCCTGGAAGGGCATTTTACAATGGAGAAAAACTCCAACAAAGGACATGGATAGTAGTCCAGCACAGTGACTGATGTTGAGAAGACTGAAGACCTTCTTACCTGTAGCCAACAAGCTACTTGAATCCTCTGTGACACAAGGTGTACCAGAAAAGTTACAACTTAAGAGACAAGTGTTCTTGGCCCGATATGACACATCTGCCAGAGATTTGCCTGATTTGAAAATTGGAGAATAAATCTGTATGAAACTGCTGCCTGGAGATCGAACAAGTCGTTGGAGAATGGGTACCTGTCTGCAAAAGGTTACACCACTCTCCTGTCTTGTGGACATTGAAAAAACTCTCTTTCACCTCATTCGTAAGGATCTGCGAGTGGCTGAGCAGTCTGAGTCACAATATCCAGTTGACAAGCCAAACTTGCCTGGTACTGCAAAGGCACACTTACACATTGGCAGTAAGGAATGTACAGAGGTGATGCCTCAGACTAATTTTAAAGATATTCCTGAGCAAACAGGTATACCTGATGGCAGACAAGCGCAGAGCATGTCAATAAGTGGTGAGAAGAGTTCAGCAACCTTAGCAAGGGCTCAGAAACTCATTGTACAACAAAGGCCAGTCTTCACCAGTAGTGGCAGACATTCACAACCACCCAAGAGACTTAACCTGTAGAACGTGTTACTACAAGGTCTCATCCAAATTTCATAGTGTTCAT
Source organism: Leptobrachium leishanense (assembly GCA_009667805.1). Taxonomy (NCBI): domain Eukaryota; kingdom Metazoa; phylum Chordata; class Amphibia; order Anura; family Megophryidae; genus Leptobrachium; species Leptobrachium leishanense. The sequence goes on along the minus strand of CM019066.1, from coordinate 135,637,963 downwards.
TTATTAATACTAAAAGAGGGAAATGTTATGAGTGTTATGTTTAGTTTATAAGCAAGTCGTATGATTCATAATGTTTATAAGCATGTCCATGATTCATCTCTATTGCACTTGTTTCCTGTGTCACGTTTCCTGTTCTGCTGTTCTTCTCTTCTAAGAACATTGCTTCTGTACACTCATGGCATGTACTGTCATTATTTACACCACATGAAACACCCGACTTTCCTCCAACATGTAGGCTACATGTTGGGGAAAAGGGGGGTGTTTCATGTGGTGTAAATAATGACAGTACATCCCATGAGTGTACAGAAGCAATGTATGGCCCTGATGTAGCTCCCTTTCTCCTGGTGCTGGAAAGCTTATGCTTGGGCCCTGGGGGAGTCTGACCCTTCTAGTTTCCTCCTGACCCTTCAGAGCCATACTGAGCATCAGTGAAGGACATGGTTATGGAGAGTCTTGCAGGCGGGCCATGGAGGTGTGTCTGGGAGGCAGGGTGCAGTCTGCTCCTGTGTCCTCTGTCCCGGCTGGCAGCTTGCCTTCACAACCAGTGGGCCACTTGATATGCGATCGCCCAGCCAGGAGGGGCCCAAAAGGGGTGGCTCATGGACAGGACTGATAACATCACACAGGCACTGCGAGTTCGAGGCCGGCGGGACAAAGAACGATCAGTATATGAAAAAGTTATGTGATATGGGTGTGTCCAGGCACGCCCCCTGCACACGCCCTTGTGTTAAGTTTTATTTAATATGAAATATGTTTTCAATGTTTTATAAAGGCTATATTTTCAATTTGTTTTTAGAAACCAGATCAAGAAGTATTTTATATGGAGCTGGACGTTCTGGAGACTAAATGTCCTTCTGTTAGTCCAACTTCAGTCGAAAACTGTGCAGTAAGACCCATAATTGAACAGGTATGCTGGGGATGTATGCTTAGTATTACATTATTTATTGTATTTACGCATCTTAATAATTATGTACCTACAGAAAGGAAAAGAATCATATGCAATTAGGGTAAATTTCTAGGTATGCAAGTCACTGAGCGCCATTAAAAGAATTGATTCCATTATATATGCTATTAATAATAAACTGAACTGACATAGTGCCGGCTGCCAGTGCCTATTAGCAGCTCCTTAATATTGGAGTTGAGCCAATGACAGAATGTTTGGTATTAGGGACGGAGCTGCCAATTGTAAACGGCTCGCACCACAGTTTTCCTTTAGCGGTTCCCTATTACCAGCTCAGTTGGTATAGGGCCCTGTGTGTTTTATTAATGTTTTGCATTTTAAACATTTTTCCAATGAGTTACATACAGATATTCTACCATGTGAAGTTGACATAAAACTCTGTCCTAGTATAACGGCATTTACAGCAGCCTTTGTGAAATATGTTTAAATTGTCTTTTAAAATAACGTTTATTTGTCCATTAATGTAACCTTTCAAGCAGATGTGCTCAACCTTGTCCATCCAGATGTTTTGGAACTACTTTTTCCTAAACGGTCTGTTGACCAAATGAATACCCTGGGAGATGTAGTTCTAAAACATCTGGAGGGTCAAGGTTGGGCGCCTCTGCTTTAAAGTTTTAAAAGCACGTTTTATTTGTATAAATAACATGTAGCTACAATAACATATTTATATAGATATGGAGACTAATAAGGGCTATCGTGAAACATAGGTATTTGCACCCTATTATGACCGACTTCCCTTTAAAATACATTGTGGAGAGTCATACAAAATGAGAGTTATTTAGAGAAAGGTGAAACTCTGGAGAACATTTGGAGAAGTGAAAATACTAGGTCAAAATAGACAAAGCAGAAAAATTCTCCCATTTATCTCACTTTCCAAATCAGCTATTTTGACCTAGAGTTTTCACTTCTCCAAAAGTTTTCCAGAGTTTCACCTTTCTCTGAATAACCCTGTAAATCTCTTTCAATTGCTTCACTTTCACAATTGTTCTATGCATTACTCTTTATGTATCACCTCCCTAATTATTTATCTGTATTATACCACTGCACACATATGATGCTAAAAAAATAAGTATCATGTTGAGGATTGTCGTTACAGGCAGTAGAAGGAGACTGTTACGTTAAACTTTTGAAACAAGGTGGCAATTTTACTTCACTTGGGGCGAGATGCAAATCTGAACTAGGTAAGTTTTACATTCATATCAACTATTGTTATAGAAATAAAAAAGGAAAATATGATTGCAATGCAGTTGTTGGATACAGACTAATAATAGGTAACTGACTTAAATCCGTAATCTTCACTTTTTCACAAATTTAAAGAGCTACACATGGGTTAAAATGAAAGGGGGGAATGGAGGGGTTAATGATTAATACTCCTGACCCCCTAGACATCCCTCCCATTTTAACCCTTTAGTCACTATTAAAACTTCATTTCTTTCCAGTGCATCACAGGTCTCACTCCTCTGGATGTGACAGGCTCTCGACTTTAGCATGTCATGTGACACGTGGGGGGCGTGATGATCCAGCGAGTGTCCAAACAATCCATTACCTGGGAGGAGAGGAGGTGGTATCAAATTGGTACCCGCTTCCTGAACCGAGAGAATGAAGCTCATGTCAGCCAGTGCTGACCGGAAAGTCAGGGAGGAGCTAATCCCATGCTTTTGGAGGGTTAAATTTACATTGAGTGGTCACAGAGCATAAAATGTCCCTTTATTTCTGAGGGAGACCTTAAAAAGGTAAAAACAATAAATGCCATGTGTGAAGGAACCGTTCCCTTCTGTCTGTCCTGGCTCTCCAGACACCCCTTCGTTGCGGTCAGCCCGGCTACTGGGAGCGCTGTCCTCAGCGCCTCGAGCGGCTTGACCTGCCTGCTTCTGTTCCTCTGCCCTGGAGCCGTTAGGAATCTCCAGAAGGCCGCTCTCTGCCTTCTGAGGGTGAGTGTGGAGTGTAGCGTAGTTTGTAATAAAGACACCAGGCGCGGCTGTATGCTTTAAAACAGGATCCTCTCTCTCTGAGCTCTGAGAGTTTTTCTGACTTTTTAATGAACCAAACGCCACCATTTATGCTGAAGTCCAACAGTCATAATTTGGTTACCCATACTAATTACATTAAATCAGTTATTAACAATAAACATTCTTTACATTCTTTAGCCTTTCAGCTCACACAACATTTGTATATCCATTGTTCTAACACATCAGATTAAACACACACTATCAGATATCCCTTGAATTAAACATGCAGCTAGATAAAGGGAAAAACCCTGGTGCATAAATTACACAGCAGTAAAGCTTGTTTACTGTATACACACAAAACACATTTACCTACAGGAATATAAGTATTTTAAAAACCAAAGCTATGCCATTTTACACTAAACTAAATTAAACTAAAACCAAACGATGTAAAATATATTTAAAAACACACAATATAAATGAACATAAAGTCTCTTGGGGTTTGAAGCATGGAGTGTTACATCAGCTCCATGACACCATGATCTTGTTTACCTAAATCACAGAAAGGGTTATTCAGAAAGAGCCGATCTGGCCCCGAAATGTAACTCAAAAGGGAATTTCCCCATACGGTGACATTTTAGGGCAATGACTATTCAGAGTGCAGGAAGTTCATCAAATTTTGGCAAACCGCCAGCAAGTTCGGTGCCTTTTCAAAGAGAGTGAAATCCCCCATAGAGAAGCAATGGCTAATCTATTTAGAGAACTCCAAACAGCAGTGAAAAGTTGCCGAAATGCCCTGCTCTTCGGTGGTTTCATTCGACAGGTTTATTCAGGCAAATCCCATAGGCTTCAATGTAAAAAATAGTCCCGTTTTAAACCAATATCTAATAAACCGTAAATTATTTAATCTGCAGTAAAAAGTCTCTTTATTGATTTTTTTTTTTAGGATCTTTTAGGCAATTTTCAGGATTTTTTTCAGCAAACTTTTAATGTTTTTTTTTATCGATTTTTTTATTTTTTCTGTAACGGACCTTTTTATTATTATTCATAGGACCTTATATGTTAATTCCAGGCATTTTCGTTCAGCAGGTGTTTTGCAAACAGCGTTTCAATTTTGACACTTTCAAGCGTATTGTTTTTTTTTTCTCTTTACCCGGCGGCTTGTCGGCTGTGTTTGGCGACCCTCCGGCTGGTTTGTGGCAAATGTTCGTCGGGTTTGCAGCAGATGGTTGGCGGCGGCAGGCGACGGGTTTGCATCAGGTCTGTGGCGTGTTTGTGGCAGGTTGGCAGCGGCATTCGGCAACCGATTCCTGCAGTTCGGGACCCTACGGTGAATGCTGAATTCACCACAGGGTGGGGAAATTTGATTCCCTGAAGTGCGGGGAACGAGAGAGCACTGAAATGTCAGCGCGATTTCGGTGCTCTCTGAATAACCCCCAGAGTCTCTCACTGGAGTCCAAAATTGTGTATATTCGATTTGATTTTTTTTTCAGTTTCCTTTACGTACAAATTATGTTTCTAAAAATGCTTTAAAATTAAGTTTTACATCTTTACATAAACTATTGTATTTGCAGAGTGCAGACACCAACTGTCTACGGGTACAGGAGCTATGTTTGGGACCTGCTGGCTAGACACTCCTTTTCCTTTGTATACTGTCTCTCCCTCTGCACAGACTGTATCTGCTGGAGATTCAGAGGAAGAGACTGTTAGGGTCTCAGTGTCAAGCTGAGTGTTTGCCTCCAGCTATATGTGTATGCAGTATGTGGCTGTGACTTTGTGAGAGTTGGTGAGGATAAAGGGTCTATCTGGCAATAGTATGGGTCAAAACCTGTGATAATGGGTAATGTTGGGGTAAAAGAGCAATATACTGACAATGGCAATTGGAGGAAAAGGGCAAAAGGTGTCAATAGGAGGTAACGGGAAATTTGTGGAAATTGCATGCATAAAGGGAACATACAGTAAAGTTATTATAGATTAAGGAAAAATGCGGGAGTAATTGGAAGAATACGAGATTATGTGATAGTAAGAGTTAAAAAGCATCAACCATATAAAATATAAAGTTCAATGGGTTGCTATGTGGGCCATATGACAATGTGACAACATGTATGATGCAATAGCACAGAGGGTGCAAGTTCCCATGTGGTAGCAGTGTAGGGATCATGTGGCAGCAATATGCGAGTATGGGATGCACTATGACTGGATGAAATGTTTTGGGTGATTTTATTTATATATGTATGTATAATGACTGTTTCAAAATGTATCTGTGTCTGCCTACTAGTGTCTATATGTCTATATGCCACTGTCTGTGTCTGTCAGTATTTCAGTGTGTCTCTGTTAGTATCTTTGCTTGTATCTGTGGATCTCTAGCAATGTCTTTGTTATTGTGTCTCATTGTGTCTGACAGTGACTATGTTTGTGTGTCTTTGTCAATGTCTCTTTGTGTGTCAGTGTGTGTCTCTAGAGAGAGAAATTTTTGAATCCCACCAGTTGCTGTAGTACATTGTAAAGGCACATCTCATAATTGTGAAACAGTAGAAAAAGGTCTGTTGGTTTTTAACTTGTGGCTATCTATTAATTATGATACAGAAAATCAATTTAAATGATAAAACTATAAGTGCTCTATCAGCTGGTGTGAGCTAAAACAACAACGCTACATGAAAAATGTAGTGCGAGTCTCTAAAAGTTAGTGACTGACAACCCACCAACAGGTCACCTTGTCTGCGGTTATCAGTGTACAAGATACATTAGCGCACGCTAGGGAAACGCTAAGACCTGGGCTGGGAACCAGCGCTTATGCTTCGGATAACGTGAGAAGATACATTGTATGGTTAGAAATAAAAAGTGTTGCAGTGCAAAAAAAACCTTGCGCTAAATTACAATCCTAACGTTAAAACGCAGGCGCAAGGGAGAAAAACTGCACCGTTAGTTTTCCCCCTTGCGCCCACTTTTTAACGCTGGATTACAATGCAGGCACAAAAAATGCTGCCTGCATTGTTACCACCCATTAAAATCCTGGATGCTCGCGGCAGCGCTGAGCACAGACGCGAGCATCCACTCGATGGAGTCCATAGAACTCCATGGAGTTCCCCCCTGCAGGTCACATGACCAGCCGGATCTCGCCTCGCGAGATCCGGCCGGTCGGCGTCGGGATACGCAGGGAGAGACTGGGGGGACTTTTTCCCTCAGTCTTTCCCTGCTCCCGCCGGCCGGAGGAGGCGGTTGGAGCCGCGGTCCTCGCCGCGGGACAGAGGGTGAGTATAGTACTTTTTAAAAAAAAAAATTAGGCTGGTGTTAACAGATTCTGCAGAAGTGGAATCCGTTAACACCAAGTCCTGGCTCTGGTTAACTTTTCGCTGACCAGAGCCAGGCATTAATCAGCGTTGGGACTTTGTAATCCTAACGCTGATTAACACTTTGTGCTCCCCATGTTAAGCATAGGGAGAGTGCAAAGTACAGTAACCTCGTGCTGAAAAGCGCAAGGTACCAAATGCAAACGGGTTTCTTAACTCGTTTGGATTGTAATATGCGGTAACCACCATGGCTAACGTTAATGCTCACGCACGTGAACCTTAACGTTTACGTGAAGATTGTAATTTAGCCCCTTGTTTTTCTTTAAAAAAGGCGGAACCACAAATTTCGCCTGAAAAATCCAGTAAAATACCAAATAAATTCCTAAAATTCAATAAATAAAAAGGCTTTTTGCTGCGGATTAAAAAAATAAATGGTTGAACAAATAAGGAATAAAAGCGATAATATTTTTTACATTGCAACGTAAGAAGATGCAACGTAACATTGCAACGTAAGAAGATGCAGGTTTTCCTATACAATGCATCTTCTTACGTTTACCCGAAGCACGCCAGTTTAACCATACAATGCATCTTTTACACATAAACTAAATCCAGCGAGCCTAGAAAAAACCTGTGCTGCATTCCTTTCAATTGCCTGTTAATTACCGGTTAATTTTGGGCAAGGACTTGTGACGGGTTTTTTTTGTCTTTTTTCTTCATTTTCCGTCAGGTAACACCAGAGTTGAGCAATGCGCAGTAGGTAAATTTTTGCGATAGCATCGTTGCTAACATTATCGCTGGGACCAAACGATCTGTTGGTTAGAATAGCGAAAGCACTCTGTAGCACTGGCTATGTAAGTATAGGACGCGGTAAGTACAGTAAGCTTGCGCTACGAATCGTTAATTACCGCGTGCTAAGTTGTTTTTGCCGTTTGCAGCAGGAGGCAAATAATATGGTCTGGCGCTAGACTGAATTTGCCTGGTGCTAACGAGGAAACAGGCTGACGCTAGGGTTAGCTCACACTAGATGATAGAGCCCTAAATGTAGGTTGAAACAAAACAAACAAAAAATGCAATATGTTATTGATTTATTTTTAGAACTATGCTATGTATGGCTTCTTATACAAGAATGAATTATTTAATTGGATAAAAACTGATATGTCAGTAATAACATGGCTTAACTATGGCCTTTAGGCGGCATCATTGAGCAAATCCATTGCCAACCTTTCTCCATGTTGGTTTTTGATCAATATATTTATATTTTTTTAATTTTAGATTCAGCTGAAAACATGTATGAAATCTGTCCCACATGCTCCTCCCTGGCTAAACTGAATGACACCCGAGTTATTCATGCTGTTGATGTGTCACTTGTTAACTTCAATTCTGGAAATAACACTGTCTTCTACCAGCTCCATGAAATCGGACGTGCTCAAATTCAGGTAATTTTGTAAATTTGATTTTGAAATATCAGAAGACAATTGCCATGTGTTACAACAAAACTAAAAGAGCCAAAAACCTATACAATGACCTTGTTGAAGTATACATTGAGACAGAAATGTAATTAAAGTTGTGGGACTGAAAATATAACTGAATTCACATGCTTTAAGGGCACTTTGCTTATGAACATCTCTCTGCAATGTATGCCGGGCCGAATTTATAACTGGGCAGAGTGGGCACGTGCCTACAGGTGCCTGCTACAAGGGAGCACCTTGCTCTGTTAAAAAAAATATATATTTTTTTACAATTTTCAATCATTTAGACCCCTGTATCTCTGGAGCCCTAAGGGCTAGAGGGACATATGAGGTATCATTGGAAAAGCCAGATAATGACCTTTCCAGTGAAACCAAATATAACCAGGTTAGATTTATATAAAAATAACAAATAAAATAATATTTTTCTTTTTTTTCTAACACATTACTATGATTCAATTTATAAAGTGAACAGTGATGCTGCGCTAACTCATCTTCTCATTTACCTCACTGCCAGCAAGTGTGGAGCTGATGATGCAACGCATTGTTTCCTTGACAACCTAGTCCGTGCTTTCAGTGAGGAGAGACAGGGGGACATTGGAACATGCATCTCTGAATTGTACACCGTACAAGGTTAAGTGAGGTGTCACTGGAAAGTTCAGAGTCTGGTCTTTACAATGATACCAAACATGACCATGTAATGTGTAAAATTTAAAACTGAAAAAAGTAAAAGAAATATTTGTTTCTCTCTGTTCTACAGCAGAGGCAATATATGCTTTTACATATAAAACAAACAATGTCACTGCACTAACTCAACAAAGGCAGCAGATTCTGCCTCTTCTTTTCATTTGAATGCAGAGAGAAACAGTTTTTCAGTTTTTTTCAAATATTTCTTTCTTTTTTAGTTTGCCCTAAAACGAATATTTGAAATGTTTTTTATTGGCAGGTTTCTTTATTTTGGAGTTGGAGGAGGGCGTGCCCAAACTTCAAATGGAGTAATAAATAAGAGAACAGTCTGTGTAACTGATCTGTAGATAGTCTTTATCAGATGGCTGAAATTAGTCCAAAATAAAGAAGGTAGATTTAAATACCGTGTCTCTGAATAGCAGTCTATTCCAAAAAGTCTGTTATGTACCTCAAATAAACAGTCTTGGCCGCTGGGCAGGTCTCTGCAAGCTCCGTGGCAAACCGGATGGTTAATAGGTAGTAATAACTCGACACGAGTCCCGTGATGCTGAGCCAATATGGGTGAATATTTTTTTTTTTTTTTTCCCAGCCGGATCTTACCCAGTCAGAAGGTTCACCCCTCGGTAGTTCCTAAAAAATCTAAAAATAAAGAGACTCTTTACTGCAGAATATAATAATAAATGGTTTAGTAGATATTGAATTAAAACAGGAATATTTTTAACTTTGAAGCCTATGGGATTCATAAACATTTCCCACTCCTTGTTGCTCAAACATTTCCCACTCCTTGTTGCTCAAACATTTCCCATGGCTTCAAATCACTTTTAAACATGAGCAAAAGCAATAAAAATTAGCTCAGCGCACAGCGGTGAAATGGTTCAGCTCTCAGCAGTGAAAGGGTTAAAAACGTTTTGTTTTTTTAAAAAGAAATAAAAGAAAAACATTGTTTCCTGTCCCCCAGGGCAATACCCAAGACACCTTTTATGGCCAATATCTTGCATATATGTCCTCTTGGAGGGCACTTTCATTTTCGGAAGTTCGACCCCCATTGACTTGCATTACGTTCGAGTTCGAATTCGAACTTTTGAGCAGTTCGGGTGTTCGAGTTCGAACCGAACACGGGGGTGTTCGGCCCATCACTAAACCTCAACCTTGATTAAATGCTAAGTGCGCATTGCTGGGAGCAATAATGAATAAATAAACTATATACATGGCCGTTTCTACTATCTGAGGTGCCAGATGCAGGATACAATCCGGGGCCACTTTTTTCATATGAATGAAAGTGACTGAATGTGATGGAAATGGGGGGCTGAGTAGAACGGATGTGAGCATGTGTGTCATAGAGATTCATGAGAGTGTGTGGCTGGAGTTAAATAGGAATAAATTTGTTGTTGGGTGAATGAGGTAGGACTGAGTGTGTGGCTGAGTGTGATAGGAGTAAGTGTGTTAACTGGGTGATGCTCACTTAGTGAGGAAGGAGTAAGTCTATTGGCAGAGTGCACACTGCATGCACTGAAGACTATTCAGAATATGTGAAGCTTCTGATATTTCAATATCAGCTCACTTCGGAATATCGGAAACATCCAAAATAATATTTGCTTGTTTATGATTTTCAGAATCTTTATGTATAATACATAAAAAATGGTCAGGGATAGTGTTAGAACTAGAGTTAATGTTTCTGTGTGTGTCATATGATTAGTGTTAGGTCTAGAGTTATGGTTAGGTTAGGGTTAAGGTTACCCTTTTTCTATTCTGATAAAATTCAAAATTTTCCATTTATAACCGGACATGGCCAATTCGTAATCAGAAAAGTGAGGACTGATTTGAGATTTTTTTAATTGGAAACTGTTCCAGTTGTGCGTTATATAGAATGGAGATGCAGGGTCCATAGCACCACTGCCTCTCCTTGCAGCGGTGTGGCAGCTTGTAGCACATAGCCTTATGCTATCACCTCCACACTTGCGTCCGGTGTGGGAAATGAGGTGAGTTATAAAGCTAACAATATTGCTGCACTAAGTAAACAAAAATTGCTTGCTGGTCCGAGGAGATCTTATTGCTTCTTAGTTTATGTCACACCCTAAATTGCTTTTGATTGTTATTTCTTTTTCCTTTCGGCTTTGTTCACACTTCCGCAACGCATTTTACAGCGCGTTCCTGCGCGCTGTAAAACGCCGAACCATGGAAATCCCATGATTTCCTATGGGGCCCATTCACACAGAGTGTAGGAACACGCTGTGAAACGTTCTACGCTCAAAGAAGTACAGGAGCTTCTTTGGGGCGTATTGCAGTGCGTTCACAGCCATAGACATGGACGTGAACGCGCTGTTATCGGCGTTCACGCGTTTTTTACGTTTGCGCGATACGTGCGTTAACAAACACGCGTATTACGCGCGTCATAAAATGCGCAGGTGTGAACCCAGCCTTCCTTTGGCTCAGTGGCAATAACACAGATAGGAAAGATGGAAACAGATGAACTCAAGCCTTTTTCCCACTTGTATTACTACCTTATTGCTATGTAACTATACATATTTGTTCTGGGAATATTACTGTATTCATTTTGTAAAATAACAAAATAATATAATTTAAAGTGTTTCTGAACTTGAACTTGTCCATATTTCTAAAGAATTCCGTGTGTATATTTCAACAGAAAAAATATCACATGGTATCAAATCACAGCATTTAGGCCACCAAAATTACATTCATTTTTGCTAGTTCTTCAATGTCAATATTTTATCTACTTTTATTTTTTACAGGCTCCCGGTGCTGTCAATGTTGAATATGTTATTGCAGCAACTAATTGTTCCAAAGATGATGCAAATTCAGGTCTGAGTGCATGTGTAGTTCAGACTGGAGCTGCGGCTGTAAGTACATCTGATTCTGTACCATTAATTGCCTATGTTATGGAAATGCCTAAATTTACAGTATAATTACTAATTACTTTATTGTAGGAAAGTAGATAAAAGCAATTCCTAATAATTACATTGACATTAAGTAATAGGATGGAACAAATTTATGTGAAATTATGTTTTCCACAAGAAACTAAAACAATGCCGAATCGGTCAGGTGTAATCTTAACCAGAGCTGGTGTAAACTCACTAAAGCCCTTTATGCCCCGTTCACACTGTGCGATTTGAAAATCGCGCGACTTTCCTCACGATTTTCATATTCGCGAAATGGTGCGATAATGTCGCGCGACATCGCTGTTTTGTGTGATTTTTGCAAAGCACCACCAATACAAATCGCAAAATCGCAGATAGCAAATCGCAAAAAAGGGTCATGTACCAGCGACATGCTTCTGCAACGCGCGACGTGCGACATCGCGCGGCAAGATGTGAACAGCTCCATTGAAATGCATTGGAGAAGCTACACAGCGCGACGTCGTGCGGATTTTGCTGCAACGTCGCGGCAAAATCCGCGTGATAAATCGCACAGTGTGAACGGGGCCTTAAAGTCTGTGGAGTTCAGTGGCGGAAGTACCAGGGTCGCAGCGGTCGCAGTTGCGACCGGGCCCTGGCATTCCGCCACTGGAGGGGGGCCCAGCACCGCCGCCAGATTCCGGCAAAAAGCGCCGGAATCTGGGAGCAGCGCCGCCGGCTGTTCCCCTCCCTGCGAGTGGCCCGCTGGCTTGCAGCTTGGCCGCTCGCGTGGGATGGGAACTAGCTGACCAGCGCACGAGATCTCGCGAGAACTCGGCTGCGCTGGTCAGGTGGTTTCCGGTGAGCAGCCAGGCTGCATGCTTTCAGCGCCCGCTCACCACGGAGAGGAACGGCAGCAGCAGAGGAGCCTGAGGTGAGCTGTGGGCCCTATATACCCATAAGAGCTGGGGGCAAATCTATCCATGAGCTGGGGCAATATATCCATGAGCTGGGGCAGTATATCCATGAGCTGGGGGCAGTATATCCATGAGCTGGGGCAGTATATCCCATGAGCTGGGGGCAGTATACCCTGGGGTGGGGGAGTTACCATGAGCTGGGGGCAGTATATCCATGAGCTGGGGCATTATCCATGTGCTGGGGCAATATATCCATGAGCTGGGGGCAAATATATCCATGAGCTGGGGCAGTATCCATGAGCTGGGGCAGTATATCCATGAGCTGGGGCAGTATCATCATGAGCTGGGGGCAGTATATCCATGAGCTGGGGCAGTATATCCATGAGCTGGGGCAGTATATCCATGAGCTGGGGCAGTATATCCATGAGCTGGGGCAGTATCCATGAGCTGGGGCAATATATCCATGAGCCGGGGGCAAATATATCCATGAGCTGGGGCAGTATATCCATGAGCTGGGGCAGTATATTCATGAGCTGGGGCAGTATCCATGAGCTGGGGGCAGTATATCCATGAGCTGGGGCAGTATCCATGAGCTGGGCAGTATATCCATGAGCTGGGGGCAATATATCCATGAGCTGGGGCAAATATATTCATGAGCTGGGGGCAAATATATACAGGAGCTGGGGGCAAATATATACAGGAGCTGGGGGCAAATTTATACAGGAGCTGGGTGCAAAAATATCCATGTGTGGACTGGGGGCAATATATGTCCATGTGAGCTGGGGGCAATATATATGTCCATGTGAGCAGGGGCAATATATATATATCCATGTGAGCTGGGGGCAATATACAGTATATATCCGTGTCAGCTGGGGGCAATACTATCTTTTTTATATTGCAGGAAAAAAAAAGTAAAAATATAGATCTTTTTTTTGGGGGGGGGGGTTGGGGGGGCCCTTCATGGATTCTTGCACCGGGGCCCTCAGGTTTCTAGTTACGCCACTGGTGGAGTTGGTATGTTTATAACAGCTCTGGTTAAGTTTACACCTGATTTGGAATTGAATCTACTCTGCTCATGGTAAAATGGTATAGTCCCTAGATGAACAGGAAACAGGATGATCACTAAGGAATCCTTGATAACTTGACACTTTGTCATATGAAGCCAAATGGAGTTTTAAAAACATAGAAACATAGAAAAATGTCGGCAGATAAGAACCTTTCGGCCCATCTAGTCTTCCCAATTACATGGATACTTTACCTGGATTTATCTTTTTTTTGCATGAACAGTTACTGTTACAAGTATTTATAAAGCGCCAATAAATTCCTTTGCGCTGTACAATGGGAGAGACAGAATAACAAATATACATACACATTACACACACGTAAGAGAAGGAGGGAGGACCCTGCTCGAGAGCATGTAGTGAAACATATTCTCATAAGGTGGCATAATAAAACCTAATAATCATATAGTCATTCTAAAATCATTATTCAGAAACATATCCATATGCTGGCGAGTAAATAAGCTTGATGATATTTAGACGTTAAGAGTACTAAAATATTTTTAAAAGAATTAACTAGTGATGACTACAGAACGATCTATGTAATAATACACTCGTAACCAATTACTTAATTGCCTAATTGAAGGTTCTGTTACCCACAAGTGAATGTTAACCAGCAGTGCAACATACATCCTTTAAGTTTTGACTTGTCACCAAATCATTCTGTTAGTAGCTTCTGTCAATGAGTTCAGTTAACTCATGTAATTGGGAAGACTTTTCATGCTATGTGACTCTTTACAGCACTATGGAGGATGCAGTGGTGTGGTCGTAAAACCTGAAGGTGCAGCAGATGAACAGATCACTGTGAAGTGTGACATCTATGACCCACAGGTACAAAATCGTTAATAGTTATCTGGGCATTCAATGTCATGAAAAAATTGTATTTACATTTGCATATTCTCTAATCAGGATTTGCAAACAACAAAAATGCTAATAAGCAAAAATTTGTGGGAAAAATAAACCTCATTTTCCAGTTTCCAGGTTATCGAAGTAAAAATATACAATCACACTTTTAGTTCTCCACAATCTTCGAAGGATTTAATTCATACATTTTTAGAAGCAGATAAAATATATACTGTATGAAAAGAAATACCTGGCTCTAATTTGTTTCATATTTCAAACAATAATGTTTCAACAGTAATTTATTAGTTACGTTTGTTATCATTAGTGTTGTATCACTTAAAATTCAGTCATTCCAGTTGTATTTTTTTTATTAGTAAACATGAAACATAATGACTATTTCCTACATATTTATTTTCTGTTAATCTGTATATTTGTGTTTTTTAATATCTTGCATTTATTAATTTGTATTTCTGTAACAACTGTAAAATTTCAATGTTCTTGAACCCAGGACATACTTGAAAACGAGAGAAATCTCAATGTATCCTTCCTGGTAAAATCCTTTATAAATTAATAAATGTTACTACCACCTATCCTTGAGAAAAAAAAAAACCTTTACCTACACAAAAAAAAAACAATGGACTTGTGAAATTACTTTCATATATTTTCTAATTTTACACTACATATAGTTCCTGTCATTTTACTTTTAATTTTACACTACATATAGTTTCTATCTTGCCAACACTAGAACATAAACATAGAACTTAGTGCTTGTACTAAACTTGGACATACACGGTCGAGCTTATCAGAAAGAATAAATTCATCAATATTTTATTCTGACTCTTTGCATTTTAATGTTAGTTGAATTAGTCTTATCTTATGTGTCCCCATGTAGATCCCTACAGATAAAGAAAATAAATCAAGCTAAGGATAGATATTTTGAAAATTTACCATATCTGTATATACTTGGCTAGCACAATGTATATTTGGTGATGAATTTTCTAAGTATAAATTTGTAATAAAAAAATATGGCGCACACCCAATGAAATAAGTCCTACATGCCACTGGTGTAATGCAGGATTTAACCATTGGTAGGTTTTAGCAGTCATATCCTGACATCTGCTGAACTGTATAAGCATCGTGGTTATCCATTTATCACTGTGTTTGATATTTTGGAATAATAATAATAATAATAATATTATGGTTTCAGCCCGAACAAGAACAGCAAGTTGCAGCACCGTCAGATCCTTCGGCAGCACAGCACCCTATACGTCCTCATGACCATTATCACCATAACCTCCGTCATTCAACCGGGGGGCTTCACTCCTCTGAATCCAGCTCTATGGAGCATCATGCAGAAGCTGGCGCCAAACACGCAGTGAGGAGGGCGCTGACCGGCGTACCTATACCTCCAAACAGACCCCAAGTAGTACGTTGTCCTGGGAACAAAAAACACTTTTAAATATCTATGAAATGAAGAATACGTATTCCTTGAACTGGATTTTAAGAAATCAATAATACGTCTATAGATAATTTGCATTATTGAGAGTCTAAAGAGGGTTAGAGATGCTTATTAGTGACAAGCAGTAAACATTTTAAAAAAAAACAAATTTTTTGAGTGTAGCCAGCAGCCTTGCTTTTCCAGAGGATACAGCTTAGATAAGTTTACACAATCATCTCAGAAATAGCCCCCCATATAATCTTTGCTAATGTACTAGTACTTGTTTTGTAAAAGTAAATGATGTATAGGATTTTGCCCTCTATACACTATGCTAAATGATTTTTCCTATACGACATATGTTTGTTATTCATAAATAAATAATGATGATGTAATTATGATGTTTATACCGCAAAGACAACAACATAAAAGCCTTTCTTACTCAGCCTTCACAAATAAATAGAAAAAGAAAGACAGGCTTCCAATTCTTTGTAGTCAGACATAAGATCTAGAACCAAATTCAGACTCACCTCATTTGAATATAAGCCGAATTAAAGGTTTTAACTGAAATTTTTGTTATTATTATTGGCCAAACATTTACGCAATAAAGGAATCAAATTGGTTCTATTATTGCTGCTTTCATATAATTCAAAATCTTCTAATACATTTTCAAGGATTTATTTGCATTCCCCATTCGACACCCAAAATACTGGCTCATATGTCTAGCTTCGGACTTACATACAGTATTTCTGTATTCTACACAATATATGTCAGAACCATATTTTATTTTCATATTTTCCTTATCCCTCTGCTTTTCTTGAGATTCCGTAAAAACATACAACTAAATTGATGCAGGGACACAAAAAATGTGGCTGCTCTCTAAAATATATATAATTTACCTCCTCCAATATGTTTGGTTTTAATTAAAAAATGATCCACTGTGCCCAATGTTCAAGAATGCAATTTTGAATCTGCTCTTTCTTTGAGAAAGATTGTTCTCTACAGAATCTAAAAGACCTCAATGCTGTTACTTTGACTAGTATTTGCAAATATGCCTATGTCATTTGGTGCTAAAGTTTAACCCCTTAAGAGCAATGATGGAATTTATCCAATATAACATTATAGTTTTAAAGACACAGATCAAAACCCAACATAATGGGTAAAAAAAAAGGGGATAGTGCTGATCTGAGATGGTAAACAATCAGGAATTTCTGTGTTTGCTTTTAATAACATGGTTATGAATGGACAAATTCTCATCAGTTCTTAAGGAGGCAAATATAATTTTACCTAGAGAATATTAAAACTTCTATGTTATAAAATGTATGATTCAGTATCTTCAAATTACAAATGGTGCTTCTTTTCCTAATAAAAATTGGATAGCTCACTATTTAGTTTATTGTATTATTTTTTTTTTCATTAGCTTTAACATTGCCTTACCATTTGGGGGGATATGTTAGCATGTCTTTATTTATTTGGCTTCCAAATATTCAAGATAAATCTTCAAGAATTGATATCCGTAAATCTCCACTGAATTAGTAATTGAATTAATGATGTAGCATATTGGTGCTTTGTTTAGAGTGCTGGGACAGGCAGGGTATCATATCAGACCTGTTCCTTTCCTTTTCAATGAAGAGAACAAGACTGCCAGGAGCTATCAGACAGACAAGGGCTGGTTATAATGCTAGTCCTTCCTGCAATCTCTATGGGTAGCCACAATACTGTAGGGGGTACTATAAGGTGAGGTCTTTCTGCATCCACCTACTGTCACCTGGGGCAGGCCACCCAGGCTCCACAGCTCCCTTAGTACCCTCCCGAGTTACTATACTGTTATAATGAATGGATATTGTTAGTATGCACTTCTAGCCTTGAAGCAGTGCTGCATTATGAGCTTCATGGTCTTGTAGATAAATATTTTGGTTGACATCTGTCCTGTCCTTCCCACATACTATACATTGTGTTTTTGCTTTATACCTCTTGCACCCTTGTCCTATGCTCAATTCCTCTTAAATCTCATTGTTTGCTCCATAATCCTGCCAACCATTATTTTTCATCACATTTAAATAGTTGGTTCTGAACTGCTCCTGTAAGAATGTCTTATCACGCATGTAACAGATCTCTGTGCCCGGACAGGGTCACATCTGCCAATGCTACTTCCTCGCTGGACACCCAGTTTCTCCTCGTGACTCTCACACCTTTCTCTTGTACCTTAGCCGCAGCTCAAGGCCTGGTGCCTGTAGAGAGTCTGACTAGCACTCCCAGGAATAAGCCGAAGCTGTAGACCTGGAGCCTTTCCTTGGCACAGCGGGCAGAAGATTCCTGGTACTCAAAAACATGAGTCGTGACTTCAAGCTTGGTCAGAATAGAACTGACTGTTTATTCACAGAGAGGACAGATAGAGTCAAGGACCAGTACATTTGCATACAATCAAACAGACAACATCACAAATCAGATAACTACCCAGGGCCTTCAAACAATGGAGAATGGGGGAATGAGAAAAGACGTAAACAAAAGGAATTTCTTACTGAGAGAATTTACACAATAGCAGGTACTAATACAGAGATCTACACTATACAGGGATAACACACAGACATCAGAAATCTTTAGTTAACTGGCATAGCTATAAAACAGGGAAAATCACATTGGGGTACTTATAAAAATAAGGGCTAACGAACTTTATAATACACACAAATAAATAAACACTTGAACTGTTGTACTGCGCTACAGCGTAGTGGCGGCCGTCCCGTCACATATCTCCCCCAAGTTACCAGTTGGCAGACCCGGTGAGACCCTCTGCGGGTCCACTTGGGGATGTCCACGGACCCCAGCAAATATCTTTAAAAGGTCCACCAGTTCCCCAATAGTCTCTTTCACGGGCCATAGTCTGTAGGCAGGAGGCTAGCGTGCAGCCCCCTCCAAGTAGCACAACGACATTGTGTTCTATCACATATCTCCCCCTTCCAAAACAGACTAACCAGGTCTAGACCAGCGTTAGTCGCAAACTCCCACCCCAGAAAAACATCCTGCCGGAAAGTTTGATTCGGGCACTGGGGAGCAAAACTGCTTCTGCAGCCTCCCCTAGATTGCGCTGTCCACTCAGAAGAGATTACAGCTACCCCATCTCTTGGTATTGCAATCAGCTGCTGGAGAGAATGGGGGTGGCTGGTGTCTCATCAGGAGATGGCTGGGGATCTGCGCCAACTGCCCAGCACTCAGAGGACACACACTTGGAAACCATAGTCTCATCTATACTCCCACAGTAAATGTCTCCCACATCCCGGGGGAGGGGGTCAGCAGCACACTTTGACTTTAAAAAGGGGGCACCCCCATCCTCACGCTGGGGCTTGATCTGCTGTGGAGTGAGACCAGCTGGCTCCCTTCCTGGGATTATTACCTGCAGTTGGGGAGAGGTACAAACAGCACTCCCTTCCAGAGATGCCCTCTGTTGCGATGCCAGCTTTTCCGCTGGGTTGGGGTACCGCTCCCCATACCTAAATGATAATCCGTAAGCGCTGGAGCGCCTGCCGATACAAACGTTGAATCTGGGCCAACTGCCCCACATCTTCCGGGCTTCGTGGGAAGGACTGCAGCCTCTTCTTCTCAGGAAATTTGCTGCTCTAGGGGCATAAACTCTGAGCCCAGTTGCTGATCGTAATCTAGCATTGCTTGGCAGTCCCCCTGTAGCTGTTCCTCCTCGATGGAAATGTCGATAAGATTGTTATTCTCTGTGTCCACCATCTGGGGGCACCTCTGACCTTCTTCCTCCTCTTGACGCTCCAACATTGCTGCACTTGCTGGGCAGAAACTACTGGCGCTCTGCCCACTGGCCTGTGTGTCTGCTGGTCTTTCTAGGTCGACCCAGCCAAAGGGAGCCAAGCCTAGCTGTTTATTGGACTCTAACAATGTCTTGTAGGCTATTTCCAGCTCCCATTCCTGGACACCAAGGAATTCCACATCCTCCTGGAACAAAACGTCTCCAGAGAGCTCCATCTCTCTCTCTATGCCCTCCAAGATATCCTCCAGACGCCACTCCGATTCACTCCCAAAATCTGGATCCTCCACTAGCTTCTCATGTAACAGTCCAAGGCCGCCGTAGCCATAGCCTTCTGTCGGGCTGTCATCCGCTAGCCAGGGGTACACTTTTGCCGTATACCATCGGAGGGCTCTGTATCTTTCCTCTAGTGCTCAGAATCAGTCTGCGGAGCTCCTGCACATCCTCTTCTGGTGGCTCTTCTCCCAGGCCCACCATACGACTCTCCAATATTATCTCGTACCTCACATAGCCCAAGGGGATCATTTTGCCATTGTACATTCGCTCGGCATGAAGAGCTTCCCACCACATCATCAGACGGATCTTCGCACTCTCTTCCAGCAGGACCTGTTCTGTCATCGGTCCCCTATGCTGGTTCTGCCATTCTCGTAATCTACATCTGAAGTCTGTCTCTGTGACTGTGGCCATCTTCTGCTTGCTTCTGCCGCACCGTCTGAATATCGAATCCCGGTGATGGTTTGGATGTCCTTAGACTGTAGGAAGCATCCCACGCGCTGCCACCAATGTAACAGATCTCTGTTCCCGGACAGGGTCACATCTGCCAATGCTACTTCCTCGCTGGACACCCAGTTTCTCCTCGTGACTCTCACACCTTTCTCTTGTACCTTAGCCGCAGCTCAAGGCCCGGTGCCTGTAAAGAGCCTGACTAGCACCCCCAGGAATAAGCCGAAGCTGTAGACCTGGAGCCTTTCCTTGGCACAGCGGGCAGAAGATTCCTGGTACTCCAAAACATGAGTCGTGACTTCAAGCTTGGTCAGAATAGAACTGACTGTTTATTCACAGAGAGGACAGATAGAGTCAAGGACCAGTACATTTGCATACAATCAAACAGACAACATCACAAATCAGATTTTTCCAGCTGGCCGCATGAATTTATCTCATTATTTTCAGCAAGAGGTATTTATAGGGGGAACTGGGCGGGCACTGTATCTCCAGATTAAGCCCTGTTCGGGCGAAACCGGTCGAGATATGCCTCTTTGTTTATTAACAGCTCTATATTGAATTTTTTTTCTTATGGATCTTGCCCTTGGCTATTACTGGTTGTTATCCTAGTATGCCTAGCATTTGTTATGTAGGTGGCTTGAACCCCGAGGTATAAGGTAGCCCTCATTAATAGTGTGTATGCTTTCGCTTCTCTCTATTTGATACAGCATTACCTTCCTCTTCTGGGCAATTTACCACACCTGTATTTTCTTCCTTTCCACTACATTGTTGGTCGCTTATTTTTTCATTAAAATTATTTCATTACTACCACTCTTGTTGCACTTTGTGCAAATTGTTTTTGCTTGCTATTGTGGGGTTATGCCCTGTGGAGTGGTCTATTGAGCCTATCTTGTTTTGCTTTGTTTACAGAAATCTACACTATACAGGGAATAACACACAGACATCAGAAATCTTTAGTTAACTGGCATATCTATAAACCAGGGAAAATCACATTGGGGTACTTATAAAAATAAGGGCTAACGAACTTTTAATAACACACAAATAAATAAAACACTTGAACTGTTGTACTGCGCTACAGCGTAGTGGCGGCCGTCCCGTCACAACACATAAATGTTAGAACTGAACTAGTCCTAGTGTAAAGAGAACCACAACCAAAAAGCCAGCTTTGTTAGCTTTAAGGGGTTATTCAGTATCCTCCAAATTGGACCGGGATTGCATAGAACGGGGAAATTTATATCGACTATCGTGTCTTCTATTCACAGAACGCCGAACTGCACTGAAATTTGGGTGAAAAGCCCTGATTTTCGATGATTTCATTTGACAGGTTTATACATATACAATCACATAGGATTCAATGTAGAAATCTAGTATCTTTTTTCATTTCTTTAATTTTTTTCATTTTCAGGAAAACCCATTTTTTTTCTATTTTTATTTTTTTTAGCCCACCATTTTATATTTTTATAGACACAGTTTAATACATTTTTATTGGTTTAAACACCTATTTGGAGACTTCCGTTTTTTTTTTTCTTTTTCAGTTCCGTGGGATTCGCCAAGACCACTTTGGTGCTCTTTGTGCCTTTTTTGGTTCTTTTTGTTACTCTTCAGCAACATTCTCCAACTTTTTCAAGGTGCTTCTGTGACACCATCTTCGGCACACTACAGTGACCGTTCAGTGAATAGGAATGTAACGAAAAAATGTGGACTAGTCAATGGTTGCATAATTAAACCATAACTTTTATTATTATTGCTGATGAAAAAGAAATGAAAAAAGGAGGTATATTCAACAAGTGGCATGAACACTAAGAGAAAAAACAAACAAACAAACAAACCAAAATAAGAGATTGGTGGATACTTTCCACCACAGTAAAATCACTTAAAAATTATTACTCCTATTATCTACTGCATATGTGATCTAGGCTCCTCAGCGATATATGTAGACCTAAACCTAGGTTGCAGCTTATCTTAGTAGGAATGGCTGTCTTCATGGGTCCGCAACAATTTTAAAGGAATAAAATAAAGATTAAAGGGGTTATTCACTGACATTTCGGTGCGCTTTCGTTCCCCGCACTTCGGGGAATCAAAGTTCTCCAACCTACGGAGAATTTAGTCCCCGGAGTACAGGGAAAACTCGCCGCACACTTGTTGAAATCCCGCGGAACCACCGCAAAAAACCATGCACGCCGGAAAAGCTGACGTACCGCCAATCACAGCGCAGACCAGTCGCCGGAAAAAGCCAACAAGCTGACGAACAGGGTTATAAAAAGAAAAAGCAATTTGATTAAAAGTGTCAAAATTGAAACGCTGTTTGCAAAGAAATTACTGACCGAAAATGTCTGGAATTTACATAAAAGGTTCTATGAATGATAATAAAAGGTATGTTACAGAAAAGAAAAAACGCTTTAAAAAAAATGAAAAAAAAATTTTGCAGAAAAAATCCAGAGAAAGATCCTAAAAAAATCAATAAAGAGACTTTTTACTGCAGAATAAAATAAAAAATGGTTTATTAGATATTGAATAAAAATGTGAATATTTTTAATATTAAAGCCTATGGGATTTGCCTGAACAAACCTGCCAAATGAACCACCGAACAGCAGGGAATTTCAGCAACTTTTCACTGCTGTTTGGTGTCTCTGAATAGATTAACCATTGCTTCTCTATGGGGAATTTCGCTGCCTTCAAACAGGCACTGTACTTACAGGCAGTTTGTAAAAATTTGGCGAACGGTCCGCTCTCTGAATAGCCAAATGGCCCCAAATGTCACCATACGAGGAAATTCTCTGTTCAGTGACATTATGGGCCAGATCGGCTCTCTCTGAATAACTCCTATGGTCTACTCATCTGAGACGTTTATACAGTTACCATTCGATGTATCTAAAGAATAGAGCTGGGTATTTCAATAGTATAAAGAAATAAAGACAGTCTAGGAGCACTCAAAACCAGCCTATTCCATATTCTATTTTGGGTGGGAACAAGGGTGTAACGAAATCTCCTACTCAGCAGGAGTAGATTCGCCATTAACTCCGTCCTTGTCTTGGAGCACTGGGAGGTAACATTCTAGCCGAGGTGTCTGCCCTGGATGCAGTGAAGGCAGCTGCTCAGAATCAGCCAATCTGCTGAATGGAGCCTGTAATGCCGCTATTAAGAGGGCATCAATCCGCTGCTTGTCTCTGCCTGGATCCGAGAATACCGAGGCTCTGTGAGAATAGCCCTGTATCCCTCCCCAATCACTTAGTCGAGACAAAAGTGAAGGTTGAAGGTAAATCAGAGTGTATTTAGAATGGGAACAGACAGTGCTTATATACATTGACAAGATCTTGATAACCCGACTGGCCATTGTTCTTAACCCAGCCCCTCCAGACATCCCGGCACCAGCTCTGCCACCGCCTCCAGCCTGAGTCCCTTTGTATATCCAACATGGGCTCTTCTTAGCGTTGCGGGTCTGTAGGGGTTAATTCCCCTGGAGCAGCAACACTTTCTGGGTTCTGCTGGCTATCTCTGGTCCCCTGGTTACTCTTGCCAAAAGAGCGCCCTGATCCAGGAACGGGGGGGCCGATGAGGTGTATTCTCCTTAGAGCTCCATAGCTGTAGCCACTCTGTTTTGGGACCGTCGGATGGAGGGGTTCCCGAGAGCGCTTCCTCTTCAAACTCACCCCACACCAGGCAACCCTCCCTGGGGACCTAATGCCCAAAAAGCGCCCTGGTGGGGGCAAAGGGGGCTCCAGGGCATGTGGTTGAACAGGAGTAGGGTTTTGGCAGCTTGCCAGCGGTATTCGTGATCTCCTGGGGAACCTCCTGCCTTACACAATATGAGACAAGCCGTGGTACACTTTGTAGGAACACTAATAACATATTTTGTTTGTACAATTGGCACTGGTACAAGCTGGACACAAAGAGGAACGAGTTATTAATCAGCACAGGAGATATACAGACAAATTGCAGCTGGGCTGTTTCAGTGACTGATACATTGTAGCAAGCATATACTCCTGGTTACTAGCAGGATCGGTGCAGAGGAAAAACATGATTAATTAGAAGTCTAGCAACAGTTTTATACTAAATCTAACAAGGGAATTAGTTCCTATAAATAAAGGGTAAACAAAATATAACAAAATAAGAATGAATGAAATTAAACTAAATAAATCCTGTGGCGGCCAATCCGTCACAAAGGGGCAGAGCATGGGTGGGGCCATGGGAGGAGTCTGGTGGAGGGCCCTTGCTCTAATATGTCCGGGAGCCCCAAGTGTTGTCAGTCCCTGATTCTGTCTCACTATCACGAGACTGACTGCACCTCCTCTGTCATTTAGGAAGCGCAGGACTCCGCTTCCTCCCAGTCAGTTCCATTTACTCCGCGGCGTAGGGAGGAAATGATCATATAACATCACTTCCTCCCAGCGCTCTATGCAGTGGGTGATTAAACATGATATACAGTTGTGTTCAAAATTATTCAACCCCCACTGAAATTGAGTGTTTTGGCCAGTTTGACATTGATTTTGATCATTCAGTCATCTTGCTTACAATTAAATCAAAGAGGCACGTGTAGGTCGGACAAATATAACATAACATTTATAATGAAATAACCACAAATGTCTGTTCTGTGCTCACATCATTATCAGTTTTATTCAACCCCCAAGTGACATTCAATCTTAGTACCTAGTACAACATCCTTTTACAGTTATAACAGCTTTTAAACGTGAAGCATAGCTTGACACAAGTGTCTTGCAGCGATCTACGGGTATCTTCGCTCATTCGTCATGGGAATGAAAAAGCCTCCAGTTCAGTCACATTCTTAGGCTTGCGCACTGCAACTGCTTTCTTTAAGTCCCACCAGAGGTTCTCAATCGGATTTAAGTCAGGTGACTGCGATGGCACTCCAATGTTCCAGCCTTTAATCTGCACCCATGCTCTAGTAGACTTGGAGGTAAGCTTGGGATCATTGTCCTGTTGAAAGGTCCAACGTCTCCCAAGCCTCAGTTTGTGACGGACTGCATCACATTGTCATCCAATATCTCCTGGTACTGAAGAGAATTCATGGTACCTTGCACATGCTGAAGCTTCCCTGTACCTGCAGAAGCAAAACAGCCCCAAAGCATGATTGACCCCCCCCATGCTTCACAGTAGGCAAGGTGTTCTTTTCTTCATAGGCCTTGTTCTTCCTCCTCCAAACATAGCGTTGATCCATGGGCCCAAACAGTTCTAATTTTGTTTCATCAGTCCACAGAACACTATCCCAAAACTTCTGTGGTTTGTCCACATGACTTTTGGCATACTGCAGTCGACTCTTCTTATTCTTTGGAGACAGCAAGGGGGTGCGCCTGGGAGTTCTGGCATGGAGGCCTTCATTACGCAGTGTGCGCCGTATTGTCTGAGCTGAAACTTCAGTACCCACATCTGACAAATCTTTTCTCAGTTCCTCAGCAGTCACACGGGGACTCTTCTCCACTCTACGCTTCAGGTAGCGCACAGCAGTCAAAGTCAGCATCTTCTTACTGCCACGACCAGGTAGCGTTTCAACAGTGCCCTTTGCCTTGAATTTGCGAATGATGCTTCCTATGGTCTCTCTTGCTATGTTTCACATCTTTGCAATCTTCTTATAGCCATTGCCCTTCCTGTGAAGAGTAATCACCTCTTCTCTTGTCTTCCTGGACCATTCTCTTGACTTCACCATGTTTGTAACCACACCAGTAAATGTCTAGAAAGAGCTGAGTATCACAGTCATTTTAAAGCTGCCTAATTGGTGCTTATTATGCTTTATTGCTGCTCCGTGACATCCACAGATGTTTTCAATACCTGATTGAAAACACTTGAATGAACCTCTGTTCTTCAGATTGGTAGTCTTTAAGGGGTTGAATAATTGTGTCAATGAAGAAATCACAAAAGAAACATTTACTACTGTATTACAAAACCAATTGATGTCAGTTTCATATGGTTCTTTAAAAGTCCTTGTAGGATTGCATTCTGAATACAATTACAAATGTACACTAAATTCCCTAAAACCCTTTACAGCATTGGGGGTTGAATAATTTTGAACACAACTGTACTGTAGTAGGGGGATTGATATACATGAAAAAGGAAGGGTCTTGAATTAATGAACATGATAAGGAGGGCCGAAATGGACATGAAAAGGAGGCGGAGAGGGAAATGATAAAGGGGGGGACATGAAAAGTCAGGGGGAAAAGGAAAAAAGAGGGGAAATTTTACATGGAAAGAAGGTAAAGGGAGAAAATGGACATAAGAAGGGGAGAAAGAGAATAAAGGAAGTCAATGGAAAAGAGGGAAGGAAGGTGCACAGAAGGGAGGACAGAGATTAAATATTAATTAATATCAGTGAGTGTTTGTGAGTGAATCTCAGCGTGTGTTGTGTGTATTTGTGCGTGTTTATGTTTGAATCTGTGTGTGTGTCTTTATCAGTAAGTGTGTGAATCTGTGAGTCTAAAACCATGGGCACATTGGGCAGTAATCGTGATGCATCGCGGAATCAAATCGTTGACCGGATAATAGTAATCTAATCAAATCGTGCGACCAGCGAAGATGCGCAGCCCTACATCACATTAATGCTTCTAGTGTAACAAAATAATTGTAATTGAAGTGAATGTGCAGTATCATCCGAAAAATGACAAAATCAAATAAAAAATTCAAAAAGTCATACATCCTTGTTAATATCATTTACATTTAATTTCCAATATGACAAATAAGTTGTGATGGTACTGAAGGATTTTCAAATTACTCAGATTCATTCTCAAAGCCTCCTGACACAGAACATGTACTTAAGCTAGTTTATCTGAATCAGGACAACCTCAGTTCTGAAGCTACAGGTGCCATCAAAGAACATAAACTTGGCTGATTGCGTTTTGCACCTGGGATATACATCATCACCATTACCTTTTCTAATTAAAAAGCAGCAAACTAGTATGTTGAACAGTGACCCTGAACCACATTGCCATCAGATAAACTTGTGAATCATTCCTTCAATGATTTATTTTAAATCAATCCAAAGTTATTTGCAGATGACTCAAGCTGGTTAATGTTTGATACATCAACATCCTATGGAAACAGGTGGTGCTTACCTTCTATGTTGTGAACTTTGAATTATTGGAATTATACTTACAATGTTTAATTTCTAAAGAGATAAAATCTGTCCTGGTAATTGTATTAGACAATGAGCCTAATTTTACATTAAAAACATACAATCGAATTCTGCCCCATTTGCCTTAAAAAGAGGCACTAGGCAGGGTTGTCCCCTGTCTCCTTTACTATTTAAGGGGTTATTAAGAGAGGTCCGAAATGTCACGAAATGTAACATGTAAAATGTGGACACTGAAATTCAGCAACACTGACATTTCGTGGCCATCGGCTATTCAGAAAGCAGGCAGTTCACCAAATTTTGGAGAATTCGCGTGCAACGTTTCGGTATTCTCTGAATAATCCCTTTAATCTTGCATTGGAACCTCTATTACGCATCCGGAAAACCTCTCCAGACATAAGGTGCATTCGCACATGATCTCCTGCTATTTTTATCTAATCTTGCTGAAGACCTCACTAATCTTCTAACCTTATCAAATAATTTTTTTAAGGCTTCAGGTTTTCATGTTAATTAAGGAAAAACCGTGGACCCATGAACTCTGTCCATTCCATTCCAGTGGTCGTTCACATGTACAGTGAGATATTTTGGGATTTATTTACCAGATAAGGTGCCACATTTATATGAAGTTTATATCTCTCCTGTATTGGCACAGATTGAGCAACTCTTAAACATATGGGCCTTGTTACCTTTGTCATTTTCGACAGATATCATCATATTAAAATGGTCATATTTCATATACTTCTGTACCCCCTGCAGGTTTTCCCCCTTCTCCTTAAACAACAACATGATCTTAAACACCTGCATCAGGTTATGGTGACCTTTATCTGGCAAGGGAAGAAAGCGCATATAGCCTTACAATCCTTACAGCGTTCTTATGATGAAGGCGCTGTCATCCTTTCTGATCCTGACATATTTGTTATAACTTAGCTGCATCCTATTGATTTATAGTCGATTGGATTCATGGTATCTCTACATACACTTCGTATGAAGTAGATTGTGCATTAAGTCCTATGGGAAAATCCCATTCGTTATTACATCATGCTGCAAATACTGAACAGCCCCTGCAGAGAGACACTCCAATTATTTTCACTGCCAGTCAAACTTGACAAAATGTTATCACCAATGATACGTCTCAAAATGTGTATGCACTTACTTCCTCTGATTTAAGCAATCATTTCAATGAATGCATCTCCTCAAAACCTGCTAGTGATTCCTCTACAGCTCTTGTTTACTCCACACTTCAGAGGGTTTTGGTGTCATGGGGTGGTGGTTTGTCCAAGTGGTTGCGGGACCTTTCGACTCTGGGCTATTTTTCTCCTGTTCGTATGGGCATTCTGTCGACTTCCCAATGTCCTAAATGCTATCACCTGGAGCCTGAACTCTTTCATTGTTTATGGAGCTATCCCATGATCCAACTATTATGGGGTAAGCTTAAATGCTTTAGTACTTAAATTTTGGGCTGAGATTTCCCACAACTGCCCAATGGGTGTTGTTTGGCCTTGTCTCTTCCCCTAGTGGCAAACAATACCCTCGGACTGATACATTTTTGCC
Source organism: Leptobrachium leishanense (assembly GCA_009667805.1). Taxonomy (NCBI): domain Eukaryota; kingdom Metazoa; phylum Chordata; class Amphibia; order Anura; family Megophryidae; genus Leptobrachium; species Leptobrachium leishanense. Next base: position 135,609,387 of record CM019066.1, on the reverse strand, counting down.
ATTGTATATTGACTGCTTCTGGGAAGAAGGTAATATTGAACCAGTGGACCTCAGCTACCCTCCCGTCCTTTCTAATGGTCTACAATAGAATCTATACTATTTTCCTCAATAATTGGGAAGAAATGCCTACACACATGGATGAGTTAACAGACAAGTTTTTCAGGAACTGGGCACCTTCATTTCCATTTTCCACACCTACTGCTTCATAGGAAAAAGGCTTTGTACCATTTCTTTGCCTTCACAAAGTGGTATTTGCTGCAATGTTTGAGGGGGCGCACAACAAATCAGTTAATTCTAGTTTTCCAATCTCCTTAGGCCTCAATTCCCCTAACTCTGCAACTCAATATATACTGTGCTCGGCATAAATACAGAACCAGGTGCAATATTCATCATTTTGCTATGTTATACAATATTTATTTTACTTCGGTCCTTTTGTCCTCCACTTTCATTTTTTATCCCCACTATATAACAAATCTTAACTTTAAATGGAACCACTGGCAATAACAATTATGCTTTTTAAACATAAATGTATGCCTTAACATATCAATAGCCATACACCTCAGGAAGGAGAGCATATTTTCTCTTAAAGGACAGGCTACAGAGAAGGCATCAGTTCAGGGCCGGGTGGTCAACAACATAGGGTGAAAAAAATAGTTAATTTTGGATGGTGCCCCAAAAGGCAACTGCTTGTTTATGTAGGATGTGGGCTGTGTCCTCCAGAGAAGAGAAATGCATGGAAAATGTCCTAATTTTCAGAACTAGTAGCAGGAGATCTTCCTGGTGGTGGAAGCTGCCAATTACTGCTGTCAAAGAGAGTTGAGATGGGCGAAAGCACATACACTCCAATCCCTCCCAGCCATGCACACTCACTCTTATCCCAGTCAGCCACACTCATTTCCATGCCACAGAGACAACTTTGTACACCCTCACATTGTACTCAGTCACTCACATGCACGCAGGCTCTTGTGACATTCACAAGTAACAGTCTTAAGTGGACGCTTAGAGTTGATTCCTGGAGTTGCGGGACTGGAGGAAGGAACTGCAAGGCCCAATTTTACTCTGGGTAAACGCAAGTCTATTTCATGCTTTCTCTCACGCTTCTCCTCTTTACTTCTACCTTTCTCCTTAAATGGAACTCCTGCCCCTCTACCACCGACCCCTACACTATCTGCATCTCTCCCTCCCTCCTCTCGTCCCACATGATGGCCTCACATGAGCTCCTTTGTTTCCTCAGAACATGGTCTCCCTCTAACTCTCGTGCTGCCAATCACTCCCACGCCCACAAATCCCATTCCCACCTTCTCTTTCTCACCCTCCTGCTGTTACTCTATTCAGGTGACATATCCCCTAACCCTGGCCCCACAACACATCCAATACTTCCCTCTCATCCTATCTCCATCGCACATAAATCACCTCCCTGCAAGCCCAGCAACCTCATTCCCATCATCCCTCAGCGCCTGTCCTCTTTCTCCTGCGCCCTCTGGAACGCTCGCTCTGTGTGCAACAAACTCACAGCCGTCCATGACCTCTTCCTTTCAAACTCCTTCAACCTCCTAGCTTTAACTGAAACCTGGCTAACTCCCTCTGACACGGCCTCCGTTGCTGCTCTCTCACATGGCGGTCTACACTTGAGCCATACCCCCAGACCGGGTGAGAGAAATGGTGGCGGGGTCGGGCTCCTGCTCTCTCCCACCTGCACCTACCAGCATCTCCCTCCACCCCCATCCCTCTCCTTCTCCTCCTTCGAGACACACTGCATCCGCCTGTTCTCTCCTCTGGCTCTCAGGGTGGCAGTCATCTACCGCCCACCGGGACCAACCTCCCAGTTCTTTGACCACTTTGCTACCTGGCTTTCTCACTTCCTGTCTTCTAATCTTCCATGCCTAATTCTCGGGGACTTCAACATTCCCATTGACGATCCTTCCGCTCCTGCTGCCTCCAAACTTCTTTCACTCACGTCCTCCCTTGGACTCACACAATCCTCCCTCCTCCCTACCCACCGCGATGGTCACGTTATTGACCTGGTCTTTTCCAACCTCTGCTCCATTTCTGAGTTCAAATGTCGCCCTTTCCCCATCTCTGACCACCACCTTCTCTCTTTCAACCTATCTGGACTTCCTAAACACCCTGCTCCCCCACCCCGCACACACACTCGCAGAAATCTACATGCTGTGGACCCCCATCAATTCTCCAACCTACTTCACCACCTCCCTCATACCTCATCCTTCACCTGCCCTGATGCTGCCACTAATCACTACAACACTACGCTTATCTCTGCTCTAGACACTCTTGCTCCTCTTCGACTCTGCAAGGCCCCACGCCGCCAGCTTCAGCCCTGGCACACCCTCCAAACTCGCTACCTGCAAAGATGCTCCCGCACTGCAGAGCGTGCCTGGAGGAAATCCCGCTCTGAAGCTGATTTTGTTCACTTCAAGTTTATTCTCCGGTCATACACCTCTGCCCTCCACTTGGCCAAACAATCCTTCTTCTCATCTCTTATATCTACGCTGTCCTCCAACCCTAAACGGCTATGGTCCACCTTCAACACCCTCCTCCACCCACCTGCACCTCCCCCCTCAGCTGCCTTCAGCGCTCAAGACCTGGCAGACTACTTCCTCAGTAAAACTCTAACTATCAGAAGCAACATCCCTACACAAGATAGTTATCTGCCACCTCCACTCCCACAGGTCCCCTCTGCCACCCTCTGCCGCTTCCTCCCAACCACTGAGGAGGAAGTCAATTCCTTATTGTCCTCCTCACATCTCACCACGTGCCGCTCGACCCCATTCCCTCACATCTAATTCCTCCCCTCTCCTCCTCCCTCACCCCTGCTCTCACACACATCTTCAACCTATCTCTCTCCACTGGCTCCTTTCCATCCGCCTTCAAACACGCGCTAGTTACCCCTTTACTAAAGAAACCATCCCTAGACACCAACTCTCCATCCAACTACCGCCCTGTATCCCTGCTTCCCTTCACATCAAAGCTCTTAGAAAAACTAGTCTTCAACCGCCTCTCCCTCTTCCTGTCCTCCAATTCCCTACTTGACCCCCTGCAATCTGGCTTCCGTCCGCTACACTCAACTGAAACTGCCCTCACCAAAGTCACCAACGACCTCCTAACTGCTAAAAAACACGGCCACTATTCTATTCTCATCCTGCTTGACCTCTCGGCTGCTTTTGACACTGTTGACCACCCCCTCCTTCTACAGACCCTCAACTCTCTGGGTCTCGGTGACACTGCACTTGCTTGGGTTGACTCCTATTTATCCAACAGGTCCTTCTGTGTGTCCTTTGCTGGTAACTCCTCCTCTTCATTGCCTCTATCTGTTGGTGTACCTCAAGGCTCTGTCCTTGGTCCTCTGCTCTTTTCCATCTACACCTCCTCCCTGGGCAAAATCATCAACAGCTTTGGCTTTAATTACCACCTCTACGCTGATGACACTCAGATCTACCTCTCTACCCCTGATCTCTCTCCCCCTGTCCTTTCAAAAGTCAGTGACTGTTTATCTGGCATCTCCTCCTGGATGGCCTCCCACCACCTAAAGATCAACATGTCAAAGACTGAGCTCCTACTTATTCCTCCCTCTAATGCCTCCCCACCTCCTGACTTCTCTATCACGGTGGAGGGTATCACCATCTCCCCATCAAACCAAGTTCGCTGTCTTGGAGTTACACTGGACTCTGCTCTTTCCTTCATCCCCCACATCAAGTCTCTTTCCTCCTCCTGCCGATACCAACTGCGTAATATTTCCAGAATTCGGCCATTTCTTACCGCTGTCACCACAAAACAACTCATACACGCCCTGGTAATCTCCCGACTCGACTATTGCAATAATCTCTTATCTGGCCTCCCTCTGTCCCGCCTCTCCCCCCTACAATCCATCCTGAACGCCTCCGCCAGTCTAATTCACCTCACCCGCCGCTCTGTCTCTGCCGCTCCCCTCTGCGAGTCCCTTCACTGGCTCCCCATCCACTGCAGAATTAAGTTCAAAATCCTTATCCTTACCTACAAAACCCTCACTAACTCAGCGCCCCACTACCTGTCCTCACTAATCACCAAATACACCCCAGCCCGCTCCCTAAGGTCAAACAGTGACCTGCGCCTAGCTTCTCCCCGCATCACCTCTTCCCATGATAGACTGCAGGATTTCTCACGCGCAGCCCCCACTCTCTGGAACGCTCTCCCTCGTGCTGTCAGACTTTCCCCTAACTTCTCTTCCTTCAAACGCTCCCTGAAAACATTGCTATTTAGGGAAGCCTACCACCCAACTCACTGACGCAACCATCAATCACTCTCACCTTACAGTCCTCTCCTCCTGTTTCCAACCCCAACCCTCCTAGATTGTGAGTTCCTACGGGAATAGGGCCCTCATCTCCTCCTGTACTGTTTGTCAAATGTTGTTCAATGTATTGTAACCCTGTCTGTACTGTGCTTATTGTACAGCGCTGCGGAATATGCTGGCGCTTTATAAATTAATAATAATAATAAATAATAATAAGTATTATGGCACACAGATTTAAGTAAGTCTGTTTTTTGGGCCTCTCAAAACAGATCGTTGTGAACACCAATATCCATGCTCTACCCTGCATAGGATGCCCTGCACTTAGATACAGCCCATTTCATGGCAGATTTCAATTTACATCTATGCCCCATGTAGCTAGAAACTGCAATGAGAAACACCAGGAGCCCCGATCAGTGCAAACTGTTAAACCACCCTCTACGCACATATACTGTTGTGGTGCTGTCCAGGTATTCGGCGCCTTCAGAAAATATTGCGAGTTTCCATGTAAGTGCAACACAGTCACTTTGATGTAGTAGAATGTATAAAGCTGGTTCTGCTCGATTATAAACAAATTGCACTCTTTGAGAGGTGTCCATGTACATGTAGAAGAAGGGATGAGAGGTTACGTCAGCTCATCTCCTGAGTTCAGATTACACACTGATGGAAAAGAGGGATAACTCGGGAAACAAGCAGAAACTGCAGGGTATGCAACGAAAAAGGTAAATAATGTGATAGTTTAGTAAGCTAGTTAAAATGAAATAATCTTTGATCGGAAACACCATGTGTGCAAAAGGAAAATTACATGTGACTTGAATGACTGAAACATAATTATGTGAAACCCAGCACTTGCTAATTGTGTCAAGATTAACCCCTTAAGACTGGGGGTTTGTAAGGACGCAGGTGGCATAGAACTCAAGCAGTACCCTCTGCAGCCAATGGCGTCAATTGTCTGCAGGGAAGGGAGGCTGGCCATAGTAGTTGCAAGAAACCCGTCGGGCAGGGATCTCAAACTCTGGCCCCCCAGATGTTGAATGCCTACAATTCACAGAATTATTTGAATGCAGTAGATGGCCAGAGAATCATGGGAGTGGTAGTTTACAAACGGCGTATGGTGTGCTAATCCACTGTGAGGCATTTAGGCCCACCCGCTGCCAGAACAACATAGCATGCCCGGTGGTGTTAACAGGTTAATTAACTCATGTTTACCTTTATGACATATGGCTGGGTAACTCGGCAATAACTCAAATTGAAGAGGGCTTATAGATATTAAGAAGGAAAAAAAATGGAAATGTTATTTTCTTTCAAATTATGAATAAAACTAAGCATAATTAATTCCTGCATATTCAGTCAGTGTTTGTCATAAAAAATCCCATGATGCACATCCTAAAGAAATGCGCACTTGTGATTGTAAGATTGAGACATATAATTTGATTGTTTATTTTTCCCTAAATCAGTAATGCAATCTGTTGGACATCAGGAAAAAATCCAGCTACACTATATTGCGTCACAGGAAAGGCTTTGGCCAAATATGACAGCATACCTGTAACATGACTAGTCACTACAAACACCTTTCTTAGTAAAAAATAGATTGAACGAAGTAAAATATATACATTTTTCTTGACTTGGAGTTCAATCTAGAGGGGTCAATACATTTCATGATGTGATGGTAGGTCAAGGGAAAACAGATATATGAATGAAAATCATTGATTTGTCTTTTAAGGATTATTTTTGACTACGCAATACGGTGTTTAATATTTTCCTGAACATTGATTGCTCTTTATTTTCCATTGTTTGCAAAGGGTTAAAGGTGACTCTGTGTTTCAAAGGGGATAATGTATTTAAGCCAGGCTGCATTCATATGTTCACTGTGTCCACCAAGAACTGAATTGACTTTATAGACACGGTTTCATTCTCTAGTCGGGAATCCTTCTTCTTAGAAGGATGAAGGTCACAGTTTTATTATTGCTGTGCGTCCAGGTACTTTACTCTACAGCAGGAAGAAAAAAGGAAAAAGAACTTGAGTTGACTGCCATCCCTTGCAACGACCCAGGTGCACAAGCAGCTGCGGACTTGTCTCTGCGCCAGCTGAATGAAATTCGGAAAAAGGGTGATGTGTATGCGCTGAAGAGGATTACCAGCGTGCAGGAGCAATATGAGGTATATAAAAATGTGATTTCATATACATATAATTACATCATATGCTCCACATCATGATTTAATGAAACGAACATATTTGTTTATACCAAAGTTCTTACAAACAATGTATACATTGCCCAGAATTTAAACAGCAAAATAAATAGATGTCCGTGAAGATTTTCCCAATTTTTCTATAAATCTATTACATTTTCTGTTATGGGTTGACAGAAAACAGTATTATGTGCCTGTGAATCAGCAAATAAATAGAATTAATTAGCTCTGAATGAGGACAGTGCATTCATTTCTTTTGTAATAAATATTGTGATATGTTTTTACTAAACCAAAGAATAATGATAATTAGTTTTAAGAGACAAAGGCAATACAGAGTATTGATTCAATGAAGCTTTAATAAATGCAGCTGGTTAAACTAGTTCTCAGTTTTTGTATCCTCTGTGCCATTTTAATTCTTGTCTCTTTCCCCAAAACTACCATTGCTAACATTTTTTTTCATGACATACCTCAATTGTTCCCCTTAAACACCATTCCGTGTCTTTACAACATCCCTTGGATCCTTATAACACTTACTTTATTATTTTTCTCCTTGTCTTTTTAATATTTAGACCCCAAAATATCTATGCCAGTCTCTCCTTATAGGCTTACAACATGCCATCCATTGATTACCTTCCGACCTCTAAAATCCTTTCCAATTTCCCCCTGAAAATGTTTATCCCACTTGTTTTCCCAAGATCCTCTCAAGGAAAAAAATATCAAAATTTTTTCAATGTGCAATGAAGTGATTTAGACCAGTGGTTCCCAACCCTGTCCCCCGAAGTACCACTAACAGGCCAGATTTTGCAGGTCACCTTTGGGAAATGCAGACTGAATCCTGCAATCACTGAGCAGCAAATCATATCACCTGTGCTGTGCTTCACATATCTGGAAAACCTGACCTGTTAGGGGTACTTGAGGACAGGTTTGGGAAACACTGAGTTAGGCAATGGTGACTTGAACCATTATTAACCCTTTCGCTGCTGAGCCTTTTCCCACCTCTGTGCTGAGCTCATTTTTACCGGTTTCGCTCATCATGTTTAAATGTGTTTTGAAGCCTTATTTTAATATATGACCCAGACATATTATATATCGTTCTTTCCGGCAGACTCGGCAGATTCATAATATGTCATTATTATATGTATACGTTATGTCATGTCTGTATATTATAACAAAAAATGCAATAAAATTAGAATTTTCAATCATTTACAATGTGTAAAGTGTTTTTTTTCACATTTTAAAATGCGATCGTTTGTGGTTATATTTTCTATGGGGTGCGCTTGTTAAAAAAATTAGAAATGAGGAATCGTTACTTTTTTGGGGGAAAATTACGTGTTTTTTAGCAAACGCCCCCCATAGAAAAAATCGTTAGTCCTGCATCATTGTTCACATTATAATTGAAATGGGAACAATATTGTTGCACTAATAAATCAAAAAAAAAAAAACAAAAAACGTTTTGTATTCTTTTTTTTTTTTTTTTTTACATTTTACATGGTCATGTTTGGTATCATTGGAAAGGCCACGCTCTGGCCTTTCCAATGATAGCAAACATTAACCCCTAGCTGTCACGGATCGGGAGATAGGGGGCTCCAATGATCCCCCTATCTCCACTATAGGTAGCAGCAAGGGGTTAATTTCAAAACTGGCGCCATCGCGCTCTGTGCGATGATGCCAGTCATTAGGGGGATATCCCGGAAGCTTGGCCGACATCCAAGATGTCGGCCAGCTCCGGGAGGGGACCGTGATACAGCGCATGTTGGCGCCATATCGCGATCCAGCCCCCTAGGGGTTAAAGACAGCCGCCGCTTGGAAGGGCAGGCTGTGCCCTTCCAGGCGGTACCTGTCTTTAATCGCTGGCCCGTGGGGAAGGGGAGGGGGAGAGGTCCGAAGGACCTCCCCCCTTCCCTTCAGGCACCTTCCCTGCAATGGCGGGGGGGTGCCTGAAATAGACGTCATCGCGCATGCGCGATGACGCCTATTGTGCCCGCCGGGGTCCCGGAGGCTGGGCTGACATCGATGATGTCAGCCCGCACCGAGGGGCCGAGCGATCAGCCGGAATACCGGCTGATCGCGGCTGCAAAGGGAGGACGCGCTCAGCGCGTCCTCCGCAGCCAAGTACCAATGCGGTTGGATGCACTGAGCGCGTCCACCGCATTGAAGTGGTTAATCATATATGCTAAGGAAAATTACTAATCGTTAAGGAGTTTGTTACTGCATTAGTAGCTTTAGGCTGGGTTCACACCTCAACTCACACCTTAATACGCACGTTTTTGGCGCGCGTATCGCGCAAACATGAAAAACGCACGAACGCACATTGCAGCGCGTTCACGCTGCAGTCTATGGCCGCGAACGCGCTGCATTACACACCAAAGAAGCTCCTGTACTTCTTTGGGTGTATGGCATTTTACAGCGCGTTCCTACGCGCTGTAAAATGCCCGGTGGTAACGGGCCCCATAGGAAATCATGGGATTTCCGTGTTTGGGCGTTTTACAGCGCGCAGGAACGCGCTGTAAAACACTCAGGTGTGAACGTAGTATTAGTATTTAGTATTTAAATCAGTGTTAAAAATGGGGTTGGGGTTAAAATTTTGGTAAATATCAATTATTACACAACTACCGCAAATTGTATTTCAGGATGAGACAGGCACTGTGTATTACTTGACGCTAGATGTTGTCGAAACAGATTGCCATGTACTGAGCAGAAAAGATTGGAAAGACTGTAGACCCAAATCCGGAAGTGACGCTGTAAGTAAACATATCTTATTGGGTTATGTTTTTGTTGTATCTGCCATTGCACAAGCAAATTAATTGTACACCTTTTATCAGTGTATGTTATTAGCAGGGATTTCTTTGGAGTATAGCTTTACCATTGCACTGCCTTATAAACAAAGCATTATCATCATACTTTAATAGAACAAAATGTATCCTCTGGTTCTAACGTTAATATTATTAGTATATGTCATTTATAGAGCACAAACAATTCCACAGGAGGTGTACAAAAGCGAAATTAGAAATCACTCCATTCATTTGATACAAAATGTTATTTGAGTCAAAGTAAACAGCCCTTTTAAATCCCTTACCTCTGATCCCATAGTGAAGAGAGTGGCATGCTACTTCATGTGTGCTACCTTACGCGAACTTGCAACATGGACACGCTAGTCTTCATGGAGTCCTATGTATTCTGAGAGATGATGCCAGCAGCAGTGCATAGCGTCACTTCTGGTATCTGTCTGCAACTCCATGTTATTCCGAGCCAGCTTGGAACCATAGAATAGGGCCCATAGTCTGTAATGGCTCTGGAAAGTTTACACCTGCATCGTAATCGTTACCACTGATTACAGATGAAGTATTACAGTCTTTCATATTTCATTTGTGTTTTATGCAGGTGTTTGGACAATGTAAGGTAGTTTTCCATCTTAGCAAAACACAGAGAATTGCTCAATTATACAATTACGACTGTACCTTGAGACCAAGTAAGTAATCAGATTTTATATAAATTTGCATAAAAGTCTACAGATTTTATTATTCGTCTTCTATACATGCAACCGACATGTTTTTTTGTAGCTACTGTATGTTTCCTGTAACACGTGCCAGAAAAGCAATCACACTCAGAAAGTAGAGAATGACAAATACTTACAGGGTCCTATTGCACACTTGACGGTAAAATGGAGACGGTATCTTCCTCTATATCGTCTCCATTTTACCGTCCATATTCTAGAATTGGCGCTTTATTAGCGCCTGGTTCCAGAACGAAGCCCCAAGCTTCCTGATACCGGCAGCGGCGCAGTGCCCCACCGCCGCAAGGAAAGGCTCATGAAGTCCTTAAGTCTCCATGGAGTCTTGCACGTCCTGGCGGCGAGCTCGTGTGAGATTGTGCATCGCCGCGGATGAATCAAGGAGGGAAACTAGTAACTATTAGTTCCCAGTCTCACACTGCTCGGCATTTCGGAGCGTGTGACGTGATTTTGCAAATGGGAATAGGAAACGGTATTTCACAATGAAATACCATCTCCGGGTGGAAGTGCAGGCTACATTGGAATAGCCTGCGATTCTACACGAAGCTGCTCATTAATGTCTTCTATATTAAGTATAGGAGAAGTTAATATACAGTATCCTCACGCAGGGATTTGCACCAATCGAGTCACAAGCTCAAATTGCGGCAAGAGTGTAATAGCAATCCCCTTCGATAAGATATCTACAGGAGAGGTTATATGTAATGTAATGTCTCCTGTGCTTATCCACAGCAGTGGAATAGGGTCAACTATTTTTAAGTTGTTATTGCTATGGAGTTTATTTACTTACAAGGTGGAAAGCCTGCCCAGAGGGCAGTCTATTGTGGATATACTGCCCCTGCTCGTGGATATTGCCCCAGCACGTGGATACTGCCCCAGCACGTGGATACTGCCCCAGCACGTGGATACTGCCCCAGCTCGTGGATACTGCCCCAGCTCGTGGATATTGCCCCAGCACGTGGATACTGCCCCAGCACATGGATATTGCCCCCCAGCTCCTGGATATTGCCCCCAGCTCCTGGATATTGCCCCAGCTCGTGGATACTGCCCCAGCACGTGGATACTGCCCCAGCACGTGGATATTGCCCCCCAGCTCGTGGATATTGCCCCCAGCTCGTGGATATTGCCCCAGCACGTGGATACTGCCCCAGCTCGTGGATATTGCCCCAGCACGTGGATATTGCCCCAGCTCGTGGATATTGCCCCAGCACGTGGATATTGCCCCAGCTCGTGGATATTGCCCCCCAGCTCATGGATATTGCCCCAGCTCATGGATATTGTCCCCAGCTCATGGATATTGTCCCCAGCTCCTGGATACTGCCCCCCAGCTCGTGGATATTGCCCCAGCTCGTGGATACTGCCCCAGCACGTGGATACTGCCCCAGCACGTGGATATTGCCCCCCAGCTCGTGGATATTGCCCCCAGCTCGTGGATATTGCCCCCCAGCACGTGGATACTGCCCCAGCACGTGGATACTGCCCTAGCACGTGGATATTGCCCCTGCACGTGGATATTGCCCCCCAGCTCATGGATATTGTCCCCCAGCTCATGGATATTGTCCCCCAGCTCATGGATATTGTCCCCCAGCTCCTGGATATTGCCCCCAGCTCATGGATACTGCCCCCCAGCTCATGGATATTGCCCCCAGCTCATGGATACTGCCCCCCAGCTCATGGATATTGCCCCCAGCTCATGGATATTGCCCCCCAGCTCTTGGATACTGCCCCCAGCTCATGGATATACTGCCCCCAGCTCATGGATATTGCCCCCCAGCTCATGGATATACTGCCCCCAGCTCATGGATATTGCCCCCCAGCTCATGGATATTGCCCCCCAGCTCATGGATATACTGCCCCCCAGCTCATGGATATACTGCCCCCAGCTCATGGATATTGCCCCCCAGCTCATGGATATTGCCCCCCAGCTCATGGATATACTGCCCCCAGCTCATGGATACTGCCCCCAGCTCATGGATATTGCCCCCAGCTCATGGATATACTGCCCCCAGCTCATGGATATACTGCCCCCCAGCTCATGGATATATACTGCCCCCAGCTCATGGATATACTGCCCCCAGCTCATATTTACTGCCCCCCAGCTCATGGATATTGCCCCCCAGCTCATGGATATACTGCCCCCAGCTCATGGATATTGCCCCCAGCTCGTGGATATTGCCCCCCAAGCTCTCATGGATATATGCCCCAGACCAGACATGGGGCGGCTGTTCGAATGCTCTATCGACATTCGAACAGCCGCCCCATGAGCTCCGCGCCATACTTACCTTTCCGAGCGGCGCCGGGGAAGTGAAAGTTTCCCCGCTTCCGGTCGTTGAAGGACCCAAGCCTCCCACGTGACCGGGGCTTGGGTCCTTCAAAGAGCGGAAGCGAGGGAACTTTCAGTTCCCCGGCGCCGCTCGGAAAGGTAAGTATGGCTCGGGGGTTGGATGCACGCGGCAGCCGGGTAGAGGCTGCGAGCGCAGCCTCTACCCGGCTGCTGTGTGCATCTTGTAACCGCCGCGGCGAGCGCACAGCCGGCTCGTGCCGCGGCGGTTGCATGCGCGCGCAACCAACCGCTGCTGGTTGCGCGCGCATGCGCAGAGTAAGGCTTGGCGACGGACACGCCAAGCCTTACTCAATTATAGTATAGATATATTTATTTGCAAAGTATTTTACCAGGAAGGATATATTGAGATTTCTCTCGTTTTCAAGTATGTCCTATCATTTTTACAACTGCAATCACCCCTGCACTCTATCCATTAAAGAAAGGCAAAGGACATATGACAAATCATTGGATAAAAAAAGCTTTTTTATTGATTACACTTATAATCAAGTCTAGTATCAAATATGGTTTTGCATTTGAATAAGATATCAAAGGATATCAAAAGGTTCTGGTAAATCAAACTGTAGTTTTATTTCAGAGATCTATAATAATGCATTATCTCAGCAGGGATCCACTGTGCAACATTGTTCTGGATGCAGGGGATCTGCTTATAATGATCCTTCTATCACTCTACTGTCCCTTACATTGCAAACACATGAAACATTGTTGCAATCCTGGGGATTTGCCCTTCAGTCTTTATGGCTTTTGAGATCTTGAACTATTTTAGAGGAAAGGCTGGACACAGGATATTGTGGACAAATGCCCTATTGCATTCTAAACGCTAGCATTAGTTCTCAGATATGTGATTGTTAGCGCTAGGTTAAGTGACTGTAAGGCATGCCCCCCACCATATTACATTCCGGAAGGCTAACGGGTTAAAAAAAAAACTGTTAGCGCATTGGTGATTGCGCTCGTTTGTGCAAGCTTACTCTACTTTGCGCTCCCTATACTTAACAAGGGGAACACAATCAGTAATTAACGTTAGGATTACAAAGCCCTAACACTAAATAACACACTGATATGTTAACCACAGCTAAGAAGCTGGTGCTAACTGATACCAGTTCTGCAGAATCAGTCAACACCAGCTGAAACCCCCTCCAAAAAATCAGATACTCACCTCTCATCCTGCGCCAAGAACGATGGCCCAATCCGCTGCTTCTGGCTGCCGGGAGCAGAGTGAGACTGAGGACAAATAGTCCCCAGTCTTCCTCTGTAAATCACTGCACGGCCCTGCACGATCTCATAAGAGTATGATTGCACAGGGCTCGCGACCCGGCAGCATAAGCCTAATTGGAGTCCTATGGCCCAGAAGGGCTGCCATGAGTATCATGGAGGGTTTGCGCTGTGTTATGGGGCAGGCTGCTGAATTAACGCCTGCCCCATACTGAGGGGCAAAAACGGGATTGCTAAGGGAGGTGCAGGTTTTCCCTTAGCGTCTCCGTTCTAGCACCAAGATTGTAATAGTGTCCAAAGGGAGCAATATCCCCTGGGCCATTAGCATACGGCAAATGTGTATTCTTCTACTGAAATAATGAAACTTTAGGAGCACCGGACAGCCTATACACAATACTGCAGGAGAGAGGCTTCCATTGCATTAATTTACTCATTTAAGGGGAATTATAAGGGCAATATTAGCATCAATTAAATATTCTTACTAGAAAACATTTTATATTATATTATATGTTATAACTGGTGATAACAAATTAAGCTATGAGTAATTTTAGACTTTGGCTGAAGTGTTTTTCAAAGGTGCAACTGATTTTCTGTTCTAGTACTTTCGAAGATATTCGGTTTTTAACTATTTGAGTGTTTTGCAATGTGACATGAGTTTGCTTATGTTATGTATTGCCAGGGTTTAGAGTAGTAACAGGTCAGATTGTGTAATTGGTGAATGTTTGAGTAACATAACCTTTTAGTAAGTAAAGTCCACTTTCCATTCTGTTTGCACAGCAGGATAACTGCTCCCACGCACTTTAGTTATTTTTCCAAAACAAGTTCTTAACGGTTAGTTAAATGTAGCTATAAAAAACAGATGAAGAAGTGATCGCTACTTGTCTGACAATTACATGTATTAAAACCTACTCTATCCTGTTATATCTACCTTTCCAGCACACCCTGGCATTTTTGTCCCACCAAAACAGATTTTGTAAAATGAAAAGCCAAATAAAATCATGGAAAAACTGCTGCAAACTTTCATTTGCTAAATATTAACACCATCTACTCTCACGTATAAATTAAGTGAAAGACTAATTGGTTTGGTTAATATATATATATATATACTTTAGTATTCTCCCACAAAAATGATGTTTTCTGAGATAGTGGAAAGAATAAAATAATGTTGATTTACTCGTGTTTAGTTTATGTATTCCTTTTTCCCTTTAAAGAAATATTTCTGGAACGAAAGGTTCTAAACTATTGATGGTGTCCCTTACCTCGTGCAATTTCAAATGCGGTCATATTATTAACCTCTTCACTACCAAGTGATTTTCAAAAATCCATTATCGGGAACCAGTGGGTTTTGGAAAATCATTTTTAATTATACAGTAAGAAATATATGGGAATATTCCCAACGTATTTCATACTCTAATAAGCTATTTGACTGGCCAAAAGGAGTTACTGCAGCTCAAAGCTCCGTGCCTTGTCAGCTTGGTAATGTCCGATAAAGGACATTTCTTAGCTGATTTTTACCAGGTTTAGCAACTTGGGCATTATGCCCACAGGGCTAAAACTTTGAGGGCACATTCTTCAGCCAAAAAATATACTAATTTACTTTGCAATTATACAGCATAGCCACAGATCATCTTACAACGATATTAGGTTGCAGTGTCTGCTACCGCTGATCATGTATACACAATCATGGTAGTGAAGGGGTTGACATACAGGCATAAATGGCCTTTGTGTCAAATATAAATACAATATACATGATAAAGATGGATAGTAATATGGTACGATATTCTGATTATGGGTTTTATAGTGATTGTAATGAGATTATTAGCAGCGCAGCTTCTAAAATCACCAAAAAAACATAAAAATAATAACTGTGTGTGTGACATAATGGCTATATACTTTATATGGAAATTGCAATGGTACATTGTATCCATATTGTCCAGGGATTTTTTTAACATACAAACCCATCGGACTCTTATTTCTGTAGTGTAATGAGTGACCCCAATTGTATTCTGCCCTATCCTTGGCTGTTGTAATGTAGCAGTGCAGTTTGTTGAACTTTGTTGCTTCTTGACAGTAATACAGGGGTGATGTCTCACAGAGAATTTAATTTTTTTCCAAGAAGAACACTATCTTGTGTCAAATCTGATTGCAAATGATGTTGGATGTCAATTTTTTTGTTTATCTTTTGGCAGTGAAAGGATTAAAATAATTCGGATCAATATTAAGCCATGCATGAAAGCTTTTATTAATTGCAATTACTGCAAATTTTGCTTAACTTTCTTTTGTTGTGTGTCAAATCCAGTTGTTAGAGCCTCGGGAGGATGCGCTGGCTGTCCTGTATCTCTTCCCTTAAACGATTCCAGTTTCGGGGATATTGCAAACCGAGCCATCAAAAAATTCAACGAAAAGAGCGACTATAACAAATATTTTACTATTGGAAATATCACTAAAGCTACTGCTCAGGTAGGATTCAGAACATACCTGTGTGTTTTCCTTACAGAAAAGTGTAAACATAATGTGGAAGTGTGTGTATGTGTGTGAGTGTGTTTGTGAGGGGGGAGTGGGATGTATCTTGAAGAACCCTGTTAGATTTATATGGCTAAACTGAAAAAATAAAGCTAAACACTCATTTTTTTGGCCATAACCTTTCACTACCGTGGTCGAGTTTACTCGAGCCTCAAAACACCTACAGGTGCCCCAGATTGACTTAACTCAATCTGGTCATATTCTGGAGCGATGCAAAGGAATTTCATGCATTGCAAATGATATGTACCCGCAGACTCCAATCACCCTACAAAAAAAGCATTAGTGGTTGATATCCTCAGGACATCCTTTTCCAGTCACCTTACCTTAAAGACAATTTTACAAACAAACAAAAAGCACAAAAATACTTACTCACCTTTCCTTGTCAATCCTAGCCGAATCTATTGCCTGTACTTTATGAGTAACAGGGTCTACCTGTTATCGCCAGAACCTGGGGTTCTTAATATTTTCAATCCCATAGAAACACAAAGGAGCCCTAAGGACACAGAGAGAGAATACAATTCTGGTGCTCCTCTGAAAATAGCATAAGTAACCTGCCGGTGGTAATATGATACCGCAGTATTTCTGTGGCTTCCACTTGCAGGTTACAGCAGAACTTGGAATAATCCTTTAATGACAGGTTAAAAAGAGCAGCTGCATTAACAACCTTTGAAGATAATAAATGACTTCCTGCATGAAGACGTTGTAGGGCTTACATTGTCAAAGTGGCTAAACTACTCCATTATACAACTGACACATACTGTAACTATTGTGTTTTAATGGAATATAACCAGAGCCCTATCACCTCCTTCATGCTAACAGTAGCGTGAGCGCTGCGCCCAGATCACCTTCGAATTTCTAACGGGTTAAAAAACCCTTTAGCGAGTGTTAATTTGCAATCTGTACCGCGAGTTTACTGTACTTTGCGCTCCCTATACCAAACATGGGAAGCGCAAAGTGAAAGCACAGAGTAACTAGCTTTAGGATCACAAGGCCCTAACACTAGTTAATAAGAGCTGGCGCTAACTGAAAAAGTTACCGCAAGCTCAGAGGTGTAGGTAACGGATTGCGATGCTGCAGAATCCGTTACCTGCAGCTCAAAAACCTTGAAAAATAAAATACTCACCTCTTATCCTGTGGTGAGAACAGTGACCTGATCCGCCGCTTCTGGCCGCCAGGAGCAGAGGGAGACTGAGGGGAAAATGTCCACCCTCTCTCCCTCCGCATCACTTCGCCGACCAGCAGGATCTCACGAGCCTAGTAATCGTTACGGGGCAGGTTGCCGGACTCAGCGCCTGCCCCACGATCTGCTGGTGAAACCGGGATGCAAAGGGGAAATTAGCGAACGCTAATTTTTCCCCTTTGCGATCTCATGTGTTAGTGCCCTAGAAATGGAAGTTCTTCGTAGTTAAGTCACTTTTTCTTTGTTTTCATTGAGAAGAACATAACGTGAAGATATATGAATTTGTTTTTAATTGTGTTTATTGTTATTGAAAAGGTAATTGAAGGCATTGCATACAACGTGGAATTCTCAATACAGGAAACAACTTGCAACAAATCATTATCCGCTGTAGAACTAGCCCTCTGTCAACCATTGGACTGTGAATTTGCAGTGAGTTTCTTTTTATTTTGACCTATGGCAAAACGTTAGCTTATAAATATTAGTGATGGACAGATGTAATGATACAAGAATGGAAAGTTTTTGGTCCTTTTCAAAATGACTTTCTTAGCTTATTTTGTTTGGTGTATACCTAAATGAGTTTTTAGGAGGAAAATAGTTTCCTGGATCCAAGCTATCAAAGACTTAGCTGTGCAGACCATTGTAGCTGTTAATCTGTATGTGGAAGGATGGAAAACGTATATTCGCATCCTGTGGTCTACGTAAATGCCTAAGGCAGGCATGTCCACATTTTGACCACCCCCCCAGATGTCCATGAACTACAACTCCCATTCTTCTCCATCCATCTAATGCAGTCAGAGAGTTCTGGGAGTTGTAGTTCAGGAACATCTGGGGGGGCCGCAGTTTGGTCATCCCAGGCCTAAGGACACTTACTCTTAAAGGGCCATGTGATACAAGCACACAACAATCATCTGAGTTGACTATACAGCACCCAAAAATTCAACACTATAAACAAGGGTTAACACTTGATTTGAATACACAGTAATTTAGCATGATTCCGTTTAAAAAACACTGAGAACGAATAGAATTTAACAAGTTATAACTTCTGTTTGATATTTCATACGATAGTAAAAAAAAATTCTCTTTACTATAGCTATTTTATTTTTAAAAGTACATAGGGAAGATTAACATTGTTTAATTGTGTAAACGAACATACAGTCGTAGAAAAATATAAAAAACGAATGTAGTCACTTTTTGACTGTAAATTAAGGGTTAAAAAAGTCATGTACTACAACAGCATTGTTTCATATATTGCTTCCTAATATGCAGACATTTTTGCAAATATGTTTAGGTAAAACACATAAGAATATTAATCTTTGGAAAAAGAAGATTTTGCTAAATCAGCAGAACCAAAGGCAAAATAAGCTAAGCTATAAATGTATATACAATGTGCACCAAGAAATGGTTATAAGTATTAAAAAAAAGAACAAAATAATCAGGGTTATTCAGAGAGAGGAGAAAACCAGGAGAATGGCTGGAGAAGTGAAAATTCTAGGTCAAAATAGCCAAACCAGAAAAATTCTCCCATTTATCTCACTTTCCAAATCGGCTATTTGGCCTAGAGTGTTCTCTTCTCCGGCCATTCTCCTGGTTTTCACCTCTCTCTGAATAACCCTGTATATTAAAGTCATAAGTGACATGCTCTTTTTTACCCATTATAAAATGATTCTTAATTTAGGGTTTAATTGTAGGTGGACCATTCTTCCCGCGATACGCACTATATAATCACTTCATTAACAATACCCTTAATATAGTCATAATTTTGAAAACCTTTTTTTCATCAGTACAAGTCTCAAATTGAAAAAAGTAATTAATTATTCTCTTTTTATATAGTACTATAACAAATATTATTATTTCCAAGTCAAGTGTTTTAGTGTCAAATATTAGACCCAATGCATATGAAGGTTTGAGGGGCAGTAAATTCTATTTTGGCGAGGGAACACAGAAGTTAAATCAGGTGTACACTCATAATTGAAACAAGGTCAGATCCAGGTTATAAGATATAGTCCTAGGCCTAGAAGTAATTGGCATTGCCAAATAAAAATCATATCTTTCTTTTTTTAATGTTACATAGTTACATAGGCTGAAAAAAGACATGCGTCCATCGGGTTCAGCCTCTCCCACATCACCTACTGCTGTTGATCCAAAAGAAGGCAAAAAACCCAGTCTGAAATGCTTGCCAATATGCAACAAACTGGGGAAAAATTCCTTCTTGACCCCAGACTGGCGTCAGATTACTCCTTGGATCAAGAAGCTTTTACCCACATCTTAAATATTATAACCCTTAATATTCTGTGTCTGCAGGAAGTCATCCAGTCGTTTTTTTAAAAGTCTGTACAGTCTCTGACCCAACCACCTCAACAGGCAGAGAATTCCACAGAATTCCAATGTTGATTGCCTCTTCATTGGAAAATTAGTAGCAATGCAAAATAAAAAAGCATGTAATAAATAAATTTTCTTCCAACAGCATACAGGCTACTGCAAGAGTCGTAGTTTAGCCCACTGGAGTCGACCAAATGATCCATACGTGTCGGTGACATGTAAAGTTTTTGAGCCAGAGGTATGGAATACATTTTAATGTTTAAGGAAAAGTGATCAGAAAACTAACTTACCTTACAACCATCAAAATGTTAGATCCTCGCACTAATTACAAAGGATTATTGCTGAAATGTATAAAACATATAAAAAAACAGTCACTTGTGCTATAACTCCCATATATATGTTTAATCCCTTTGTTGCTGAGCCATTTCACCATTTTGCGCTCATCATGTTTAATTGTAATTTGAAGTTATTTTTTATTGTGGGACAAAGACAAATTATACATTGTTTTTTTCGGCAGATTAAAAAATAAATGATCATTAGTATGTTATGTCACACCAGAACGCTATATCAAAAAATGTAAAAACAATGTAATTCTCCACTCAGAGAGAACCTGGCACGCAGGTGGAAGACGATGATTTACTGACGTCGTCTGCACCAAAATTTGGGAAAACTGACTAACTTACGATACCATTTTCAAAATGTTAGATCCTCACACAAATCACTAAAAAATACTGCTGAAAATCTGTTTGTAATATTGCTCCATGTTGAGAAAATACCCTGTAATGGGAACACACAGGATTCTGTCTAAAATTCCAGGACCAGAACCAGCCCATTGTTCGTCCGTCCCTTCTCTGTCCCAGAACCACACCAGGAGACCTACAGTCACCTTCCAGACTACCCGACTTGTAGCCCTGACATTTCAGAGAGATTCCCAAGTGAAGCCAAGTTTCCCCACACACAACCAGTGAGACGTGATCCTTGGTAAAAACAGAAATAGAATGAGTTTATTTTCCAGACAGACAGTATGCTAATACAGTTTGCACAATGAACGTTTTCTATCGGGGAGGGGACCAGAACAATATCATTCTGCTGTATGTGTATCACCCCCCTCCCCAGTGATAACAGTATCTGTTCAGCGAAATCAGAGGGGGATGTTAAACTAATACAAAAGAACAACTCTAGGAACTGTCACATGCTTTAAAACAAATCACATACAACATGGCAATGCTCAAGTCCTCCATGAATAGTCTTTGGTATAATCATCTGTAGTTTTTGGGCATGAGGCTGGCATCTGCTCTTCTCCAAAGGACACAAACAGGGTAATTCAAAGAGATCCAAATTGCTTGAGAAAGGTAACCGAACACTGAAAATCAGCGTTCGGTTACCTTTCTTGGCCATTCGGCTATCCAGAGAGCAGGCAATTCGCCAAATCCCGGCGAATTGCCTGCACATTCGGTGCCTGTTCGGTGCCTGTTCGAGGGCAGTGATATCCCCATGAAAAAGCACTGCTTCAGCTATTCAGAGAACTCAAACCAGCAGTGAAAGGTTCCCCTAATGCTCTGCCATTCGGTGGTTTAATTCGGCAAATTTATTCAGGAGAATCCCATAGGCTTCAATGTTAAAAATATTCCCATTTCAATTCAATATCTAATACCATTCATTATAAAATTCTGCAGTAAAGAGTCTCTTTATTTATAGATTTTTTTAGGATATTTTAAGCATTTTTCTGGAATTTTTTAATTTTTTTAAAGTTTACATATTTATTCTGTAACAGCCCTTTTTATTATCATTCCCTGGACCTCATATGTAAATTTCAGACATTTTCGCTCAGTAGTTTCTTTGCAAACAGCGTTTCACTTTTCAAACATTCATGCAAACTGTTTTTCTAATTTATTTACTGCCTCTTCTGCGGTCTCGGCTTTTTTCGGCAGCTTCGCTACGTGTGATCGGCTCCCGCTCAGGTTTTTCCGTGGTTTTCGGCAGGTTAATCCAGATGTTTTTGCGGGTTTTCGATGTGCATTCGCCGGGTTTTGCGGTTAGTTTTTGTCAGGTATGCGGCAGCTTTTCCCTGCAATTCGGGGGCCCTGTGGTGCTTGCTGAATACACTGCAGGGTCACCGAAATAGGATCGGCAAAAGGAACCGATTCGAAGAGAACGAAAAGTCACCGAACATGCGGTGACTTTTCGAATCTCTTTGAATTACCCTGAAAGTCTATATCTAGTGCGGGCATTGCTGTGAGTGCCCGCGCCAGCCAGTTTTAGAAACTTGGAATCAAAGTCCCTCAAAAGGCGGCAGAGGCTTCCGTCACATAGCCCTTCAATTTGGATATTGTTATTGCATAGTATTTTATCCTAGTAGTGACAGCTGTGTTCTGTATATATTAAAGTTGTTTTTGTCTAGTATGGTCAGTACATTTTTTACGAATTGTGTGAATTTACAGGCTTCGGCAGGTGAAGAAGAGAAACACAAAGATGGTCATGCTGCACAGAAACCCGATCGCACTTCTGGAAGGGGTCAGTCTGAAAAGAGAGAAAATAAAAAAGAGAAGAAAGAAGGAGATGGCCGCAAACGTGATAACAACCATGAACATAACCATCAGCATCTTCACCCCTTTGAGCATCATCACGAGCAAGAGGGTCAAGGTCACGGTCGCCAGTCAGACTCTGTAAAACCTGTTGGTAAAATTAGATATGAAGGTCCAGAAGAAGAAGAATCCAAAGACAAAACAGGCAAAAGGAATCCTGAGAAGGAAAAGGGCACCAGGGGAGACAGAACACCACGACGTGCAAGTAATCCTGCAGACAGACAAGTCAGACCAGTTATTCGCTCTTTCCCCGAAGATGTAGCACCATCTGATCAGTGCCCAGGAGACGTGAGGGAATACGTTCCCCCTCCTGCTCCAGAAGACACAACTGCTTTACCTTTTTAAAAATGTAATGGTCGTTTCAATTTTAAGTTACTTGTTAAAAAACAAGTTAAGAAGAGCTGAGGTGAGGGGATTCATACATATATATTTCACTTCTGTATACCATTAAATTCATGGCATGCTTACATGATGTAATAAACAGAAAAATGCAATAAATAAAGTCCCACAAATCAAGCAGTTTAAGAATCTTATTTATTTATAGTGGATTTGTCAATCTATGTCAGGGAAGTATTGTGAAATGAGCCAGATTGACACAATTGTGCAATGATACATATGCAATATATCCAAACTCCAGGAACCTTGTGAAGATTTATTTTGTTTATTATGCCTCAATTTATGAGGAGTCTAAAAATAAATGTAGTCATTCGGAAAACACTGGAATATAGGGTGATAAAAAAACTAAAAAATTTTGGCAACGAAATATACAAAATAGTTTTTTTAAATTATGTTTATTAAACTTTGCAAGTTACAAAGTTTTACATACTTTCACAAAAAACGGTAATATACATAAGAAAAAACAACACTTTTATAATTAATATTTATTTCTTGCATCCTTATACCTATACGAATTAGAAGAAAAAAAATAAATAAAAATTAAAGGGACATGTCTCCTTTGACCTATAAGAGTTAAAACTATTAAAAATAAAATGCTAATATTAATAATAATATCCCTGCTTCTTTATATGCTATATCTGCATGTTTTCTACGGATTTCTCGTAATATAAGTCTACATTTATTAGAAGTATTCATTCCCTTTACATTAATGGATATAATAAAAAATTGATTTGTCATTCTCTAAAAACATTTTCCTCCCGTATCTCACAACCATCATACTTTCTCTTCCCGATAAACACTAGAGCAGGAAAAAAAAACCATATAAATAAATACAATACATATGCTTTAATACTGCCCACCTCTGTCCCCCTGGGAAGAATGCAACCATGTGTTTGTTATGGCGAGCAAGAAGCTGAGCAGTAATTACATTCATAACTATAAAAACCAGCAGCAGCATCCGTTTTAAACTGCAAATCAAAATGTATCCTCGAGCAATTCATGTTCAAATTGTTATTTTTTTTCTGAGACAATCAGAAGACATCCAAGGACCACTCACCCTCACCCCAATTGAATGCAGTTAGCACTTGCAATCACAAGCTTGAAAATGAATCAATGTAGATGCAATCATTATTTTAGGTAGTTTTTATTATTTTAAGACAGAATTTTGTTTCTGTATTTGTAAACTACCAGAAACTTACTCTCATTCCGGACCTTCAAGCATTTGTACTCTGGTGTCAGGGCGGGCTATACCGGAGTGGGGGTTGGAACCCAAGATGCAGTGACAGGTTAGGAGGACAGTCCAAGTCGAGGTACCGAGGGGAAATCCAAGAGGCGTAGTCTTTAAGCAGGTCCAAGGTCGGGGCAGGCAGCGAGTAGGGTTAACCAAGACAGTCCAAGGGTTAAATATGCTGAAAAGGATAGATTACTCTGAGTACTATTACACCAGGTAAGCAGAGAACATCTGAGCACTCATAAGGTGGTTCAGGGGGTTTAAATAGGGTGCCCAGATGGCCCTCCACACCTCCACTGCCTCCTCTCCCGCAGTCTATTGGCTTTCAGATCTCCAACACTCCTCTACCCGATCAGCTGACCCTGGGCCGCCGCTCTCCCGAGGTCTGCCCCACCCACCACTGACATCAGATGCTGGCAGAACCAAGAAACCAGCTGACACTGCTGCCAGCTGCGGCCCGCGGCACAACCAGGAAAGCTGGCAGATTTGGGTGCTACTTTGGGTCTTGGAGGCCGGGTTGGACGCCATGCTGAAGGGGTGAGTCAGAGGCACCGGCCTGGTGGTCCCCGCATGTGACATCCAGGGGCGAACTGACCCATCGGCACTCGAGCACCGCCAGAGGGCCCGCGGGTAGAGGGGGGCCCTGATTCTGGTACACATGCTGGGGTCTTGCGCTGCAATCCGATCCCATTCGGATTGCAGGCGGCCCAGCAGATGGCAGCACCAGCAAAATGTGCCCTCTTGGCACGGATGTGGTCCACAGATCAGAAGATCTGCAACAGACTGCAGGGCGGCTTATTGTAGATCCAGGACGCGTCATAGTTACGCGCCCACGCAGCTTTCCATCTAGGCCACGCCTGTCGGCCTGTGTGTAACTAACTGCGCATGTGGCTGAGCCTGCTCCTGCAGCCCACCTGCCGGAGACCATGGAGAGTGTGAGTGTGACGCTCAGACTGCACAGGAAGGGTCCCAACCCTCAATGAATGGTAACTATTAAAAAAATAAAAAATGCTTTGGCTTCTGTGCCTGGTCACACACATACTGCCTTTACTGGGGGTCATATTGCTATGGATTTTATGCCTGGTCACACACATACTGCCATTACTGGGGGTCATATTGCTGTGTATTTTATGCCTGGTCACACACATACAGCCTTTACTGGGGGTCATATTGCTGTGGATTTTATGCCTGGTCACACACATACTGCTATTAATGGGGGTCATATTGCTGCGGATTTTATGCCTGGTCACACACATACTGCCATTACTGGGGGTCATATTGCTGTGGCTTTTATGCCAGGCCCTGGTCACACTCATACTGCCATTACTGGGGGTCATATTGCTGTGGATGTTATGCCTGGTCACACACATACTGCCATTACTGGGGGTCATATTGCTGTGGATTTTATGCCTGGTCACACACATACTGCCATTACTGGGGGTCATATTGCTGTGGATTTTATGCCTGGTCACACACATACTGCCTTTACTGGGGGTCATATTGCTGTGGATTTTATGCCTGCTCATACACATACTGCCATTACTGGGGGTCATATTGCTGTAGATTTTATGCCTGCTCATACACATACTGCCATTAATGGGGGTCATATTGCTGTGGATTTTATGCCTGGTCACACACATACTGCCATTACTGGGGGTCATATTGCTGTGGATTTTATGCCTGCTCACACACATACTGCCATTACTGGGAATTATATAGCTGTGGATTTTATGCCTGCTCATACACAGACTGCCATTACCGGGAGTTATATTGCTGTGGATCTTGTGCCTGCTCATACACACCAGCCATTTCTGTGAGGGTTTATTGCTGTGGATTCTGTGTACACTCGTATGCACTGACCATTATCTTGAGAGTTTTATTTATGTGGAGCTCTGTGATATGCTCATATACACTGCACATTGCAGTGAGTTTTATTGCTGTGCAGCTCTATGATACGCTCATACACACCACACATTACTGTAATACAGTAATATTTGCTATGTATGAGCGTATCACAGAGCTGCACAGCAATAAAACTCACAGTAATATGCGCGGTGTATGATTGTGAGTTTTATTAGCAGAGCAGTGGCAGTCTGTAAGTCTGGAGGAGGCACTATGGAATCCCCAACTCGCTGAAGGGCCTGAGTGGATTTTCTTTTCTCATTAAATTGATTATTTTGAAAATTGTGTAAAGAAATAATTAACACGACAATGTGCATGCTGGTTGTTCGTCAAATGGGTGGGGTTTTGTATGTGTGTGGCCTACTGTGGGCATGGCACGAGGGGCCCCTTGATCTCCTATTGCCCGGGGGCCCCATTAGTTGTCAGTCCGCCCCTGGTGACATCTGGGCAGTTTGTGCAGTAGTTTAGAATAATCAGACATATTTCATCCACCCGGCTTTGGCCTCAAAACCACCAGCCGAAGTAACTGTCCATATAATCCCCCAGTTTTGGCCGCAAAACCACCAGCTGGCTTCGTGCAACATGGTGAATTTATCTGACTGCCCCTCAACTAACCATGTCTTTAATCAAAAACAATCCCCCCGGCTTTGGCCGCAAAGACCACCAGCCGAAGTAACTGTCAACACAATCCCCCAGCTTTGGCTGCAAAAACCACCAGCTGGCATCATGTAACATGGCAAATTATCTGACTGTACATCAACTAACCATGCCCATATCTAAAGCAATCCCCCGGCTTTGGCCGCAAAACCACCAACCGGCTTCCTGCAACATGGTATGACTCCATATGGTAACCCACGGGCGGTCTTGAAATGACTGGCGGCATCACCACTTCATTTGCCCCTATCCATGGTCCAGCTGATCTCTGCTGATGACGTGACCTTTTCGACTCAGTATTCAGGCAGTAACCTAAAAACAGGGTGGGTAGGGTGGGAAAGAAAAAGGTTATAACTGAAACTTCAGCCTCCTGTCTTCCCATTTGTTACTATCACTACCCCTCCCCCTTCTGTTATCTGCCCTGAGTCCACTCCCTGCAACAGACTGGGAACAAAGGGAACTCCTCCCAGCCTTCTACTTCTTGCTCAACATATCTGCCCCTGAAACCCAATCCTAGCAACAACTGGGAACACAGGGAACTCACCCAACTTTCTACTTTTTCGCTTAATCAGGGAACATTCTTAAGCGTCGTCGCTTCTAATTCCTTCTCTCCTCCGTACTAAGAATTTTACCCTTATCGCTCTTTTACAAATTTCCTCTTTCTTAAGTTACCTTAGTTCCCTCCCAAACCAAACACTCACCCCTCACCCCCACCCCCAGCTCCCTATAACTAAAACACACGACAAAGTATTGGCGGTTTGAAAAGGTCACGTCTTTTATTAATTAAGGCCAGAATCATTGCCTTTATGGCAGAATTGTTAGCGGTCCTCGCTTTCTCAAAAATAGGTAACACCAGATAACACTGGTACCAGAAATCCAGCCAGATAACACTGGCAACCGCAATGCACCACAAGCATTGCCCAGAAATAGCGGCCGGCCCCACGTGGCTAAGCTAGCGCGACCACACACTGCTTTCTTTGTAGCAAAAAGCAGGCCCAAAAGGGTCTGCAAACCAGGAGGCACCTGAGTTTGGCCGCAAAACCACCACACAGACCCCCTAACCTACAGACCCTCCCCCTCTATCGCCTCTCCACGTGCCAGGGCCACATATTTCACCGCCACAAAAATGAGGACCCTCATTTACTGCCACCAATAAAAGACCGTGACCTTTTCACTTACCTTACTCAAGGTTCTTTATCTCACCTTCAACGCCGCCACCAAAAATGTTGTTCCCCGCTTCAGAAAAATGGGCCCCATTGTTCTGTGACAACTCCTCCTGCCTTATCACTGTATTCGGGTGTAAAAACATATGGCCGTTTGTAGGGGCTGCCTCCAAATACCCTCTTACCTAACACTGGGCATAGCTCACTCCCATTAGCTGCTAACCAAACTCCTTTCCCCTCTCTATCTGTTTTTGACCTTCTTATTAACACCCATACTGCTCCATCCGTCGCTCTCACATCCTCCTTTCTTAATCCTGACTGAGCAGAATATCTGGCTGGAGTGATCAGTTCCCCGATCCCAAGCGCCGCTGAAAAAAGCTTTGGGACAGCCTGAGGGCTGAATCTATATCAAGCTTAGCTAACTCTGTCCCCCTCGCCAGCTACCCATACCAAATTCACCACCTGATTGAATGGTAGCTAACAGAAGCATCTTCCTTACTTATTGCCTATGCAAAGAAACGACCGCCCCAAATGTTTATTTGTATTTATTTTCCTTACATTTCATATTAATCTATAGGCCTGAAGTTAAATCAACCTAACCAAGATAATGAAACTGCATTTGCTAACATACAAAATCACTGTTTAGTTGATAAGCCTCTTCAGAAATTATAACAAACACATTTAGGTTTATATCTGGTTATTAATTATTATATATTCATAAATCTGGCAGAAACGATCTGGTAATTTAGCTGTGCAAATGTAAGCATAAAAACAGATTGTACAGTTACTGCTACAGCACTTCCTCATTGACAGCAGACCATGTGACTTTTTGAAGCTTAAGATGGCCGCCAGCCATGCGGTCACTGATTACCTATGTTTATAAGATCATACCGACTATACAAATAATCAGGTTTGATTAAGTATTACAAATTGAAGCAAATATCAACAAGCATATTCTAGCTAAAAAGCGCAAATCAATACAACGGGTAAATTAGCACATATTTAACCCAATAGATTATAGATCATACACATGCATATAGTATCATATCAATAGAGACATTCACACAATTGGTACACTTAATACTTATCTACTCCCAGGCTTTCTTGCGGTGATGGCCCGCTCCAGTTCTTCCACCCGTTCCGTCTGCTCCGATCCCTTGCCCTTCTCCATAGGGCCGCTGCGAGTGCACACGGCAGAATCACGATCCATCTCCTGTGAACGCACCACATTAATATCCGGTTCAATACCGCTCTCTCACCCCCGCTGAAAAAACGGCTCCTCCTCGCGTATGCACAAATTACTCTCCTGTCTCTGCCATATGCCTGACCAGCTCCAGTTGCTTAATTATAGAGCCAGACCCGGAGGAAGAGGGGGAAATCGCTAAACGTATAACCTTGGAGCGTCAGTTTATTAGGAAAGGTCATTACGTGCTCGTCCAAAACGTTTTAAATTGGAAAACATTGAACACGAAACACTACAAATGAAAATATCTAAAGCTTGAATGAAGGTGAGAAACAACACAACAACCTAATGCCAAACGTAACCCCCATAAAAGAAAAATAGAGCTTAAGACACTTTTTTCCCTGGGTTTCAGTGCATTTAATGGGTTACACAACACCCCAACACTCATAATTTTAATTGGGTTTAACAGGAGATACATTTTTAAATAGTTTGGCTGAATGCTTTAATTTAGACAGTAAGATGTACAGTTAGACAGGTCCTTTGCCCTTTCCGAATATGGGGCTTTGTGCTTAGGCAAGCTCCCTGCCCTTTTAAATATAGCGCCTAAGAAAATTATTGTGGTGGCCCCGCCTACCCACGAGTGCCAGGGCCGCGTGGTCCCGGCGCGCTGTCGTCATGCTGGCGGGACAATGTGCTGGCCGGCTGCACATCCGCAAGCGCAGTAAAATAAGATGGCGGCCGGCTGCGAGGGGCGATGACAATGGCGGGGGGGGTCGCCGAACCGGGCCACATAGAAACCATCTGCACCTCTTCGCCGAAACGTCGGGGCACTGCCGGTTTGAGCAGCCTGGTGGCGTGATCGGCAACCGGGCCCTGCATCCACGAGTAACCGGGGAGGAGGGACAAACGGTGGCGAGGAAGGGACAGAGAGAGAAGCAGATGGACAGAAGCAAGCAGAGGAACATTAGAAACAGCAGAAATAGGCAAAGAGAAATGAGAGAGGGTTAGGGGGAAAAGACAGGCTCGCGCTCTGCAGCCAGAGAAGGCCGCAGAGCGTTGGTCCCTAACGATACTCCCTGCATGTTTTGTTTTCCAGGTCCAGCTCCGCTCCTCTTCAACACAGCTACAGGCTCCTGCCGCAATGTCCATGGACTTTTCTCCCTCCAGGAATCTCTTGTGCACTTACCTCGTCCTTCGAGAATCTTGACGCAGCAGCAGCAGCTACAAAAGTCCTGCTACCTAAAAGAAAAAGGTTATAACTGAAACTTCAGCCTCCTGTCTTCCATTTTGTTACTATTGTAGCGCTGGTTTAAAACACTGTTGCTGTAGTACTTATTTTTGGCCACCAGAGGGAGACAAGCGCCATGTAAGAGACACTGGACAATGGGACTACATTTTCCAGCATGCTTTGCATCGGGAACAGGAAGTGGGTGGAGAGAAAAGACTTACATCCGCAGCCTCGTGCAGAGGAAACCCAGAGCACGCCGAGGAGTGAAGAGAGCAATGCGCACGTGAGACAGACAACGATTGTGACCCGGCCAGAGCGCAGGTGCGGCCTTGTGGAGCTGGAGATCGGTTCACATTACTTGCCAGAGACCTAGTAATCCACCGCTGAGAAGTTTACACAGATACAGAGTTGCTGAAGGACCCCGAGTTAGGAGACCGCGATGATCTAATGGGAGTGCAGGCGGTGAGCTGAGCATCTTGTGGCAGAAACGGACAAGCAAGACAAGCGGATCCGGTGGCACAGAGTCCCAGTCAAGTCGAGCGGAGAGACGTCCTGGGTCGAGCAGAGCGCAGAGTATCTGGCGGATGGGTGAGAGGCCTTCCCGGCCACAGTAAAATAATAAAGCACGCTGCAAGTTTGTCTAAACCTAGAGGGCCCCAACGTGACTAGTCGAAGACACATTGAAATCATTCACTGGCCAGTTGAATCTTGTACTCAGGTACCAACACACGCATACACATACACCTTCTTGGGACACAACCTGTACGGGACTCACATTCCAACAACGAAGGGGTTAATATTCTTTTTTTCTTTTCCACTGCGCGTTTCTCGCATTACAAACTTCTGTAAATATATATGTATACCATGCTGCTCTATATATGCCAGTTTATTTGAGATCAGTAAACTATATAACTTATAAAATCCACAACAGTGCTGGTGTATATTTATTCCCTAGTGTGGGGAGACTGACCCGAGGTTTAAATTCAGCGGCTCCTCCGGGAGTGAGCGCTACACGTGGGGGCTCGTCCGGGATTTGAACCCGGGACCTCTCGCACGTATGTTCTTTTTGAGTGGAGAAAGGGTGTTCCAGTGTGTTTTCAGGGCGCGAGCGTGAAGCTGACCAATGAGGTGGAAATTCAACTGATGAAGCCAAGTGCGCCACGTGGCGATCCCGTGAGTGTTCCCGCGCCCAGTCCGCAAGAGCTTTGAAATGAACACGAGGAAGAGTCTTAGTCAGTGTGTGTAATGTGTCTGATTCTCCAGTGGTCCTGAAAGCACGAATGCCTATCGGGCAAGTAGCGTCCACTACGCCTCTCTCCTACCGATTCAGGAGGGGGAGTGGATAAAGAGATTCCAGATGAAAGGTTCTACCCCAGACGTTCCCATCTCACCTGAATGGAAGAAACATCTTCAGTCCCAGGTCCTAAAGTGGAGGGACTTGTTCTCCAAGGATGAGTTCGACGTGGGCCTAGCTAAGAGTACTGAGCATCGCATTCGACTACAGGAAGACAAGCCGTTTCGAGAAAGGTCAAGACAAGTTCCGTTGGGAGACTTGGATGATCTACGAGAACAGCTGAATGAACTGCAAAGAACTAAGGTGATCCAAGAGTCCAGGAGCCCGTGTGCATCTCCAATAGCAATGGTCCGGAAGAAGAATGGTTCTGTCCGTCTATGTATAGACTATCGCACGCTAAGTCGGAGAACCATCCCAGATCAATATGCTACTCCTCGGATAGAAGATGCCTTACAGTGTCTGCCTGGAGCAAGATGGTTTAGTGTACTAGACCTGCGAAGTGGGTATCACCAGATACCAATGCATCCTGAAGACAAAGAGAAGACTGCGTTCATCTGCCCACTGGGGTTCTTTGAGTTCAACAGAATGCCTCAAGGCCTTACGGGAGCTCCAGCCACGTTCCAACGGTTAATGGAGAAGACCGTCGGGGACATGAACCTGATCGAAGTATTAGTGTATCTGGATGATATTATTGTGTTCGGGAAGACTCTGGAAGAACATGAACAGCGGTTGGAGAAGGTCTTGAAGAGGCTCCATGAAGAGTGGTTGAAATTGTCTCTGGAGAAATGTAAATTCTGTTTACCTTCCGTTACGTATCTGGGACATGTGGTTTCAGCAGAAGGCATTTTGACAGATCCTCGGAAGTTGGAAGCCGTAGCTTCCTGGCCTAGACCCCGAAATGTTACTGAACTTAGGTCTTTCTTGGGGTTCTGCTCCTATTATCGAAGATTTGTAGGAGGATTTTCCAAGATAGCTCAACCACTGAACAAGCTCCTACAGAAAGAAGATGCAGAAGAAGGCCACAAGGCCTCTGACCTAAATTCGTCGGCTCCAGGGCCAAGGAAGGCTCGATAATCTATCCAGGGAGAATGGACTAGTCAATGCGAAGGTGCTTTTGTGAAACTGAAAGAGAGTCTAACTCGTGCTCCTGTCTTGACTTACGCGGATCCTCACAAGCCGTACGAACTGCATGTGGATGCCAGTAGAGAAG
The DNA here is from genome assembly GCA_009667805.1 of Leptobrachium leishanense. Taxonomy (NCBI): domain Eukaryota; kingdom Metazoa; phylum Chordata; class Amphibia; order Anura; family Megophryidae; genus Leptobrachium; species Leptobrachium leishanense. The sequence goes on along the minus strand of CM019066.1, from coordinate 135,576,986 downwards.
GTCTAGGGGGAGTCCTGTACCAAGAGTATGGTGGATTGCTGAGGCCTGTAACGTATGTGAGCCGAAGCCTTACGCCTTCAGAAAAGAACTATCCTACCCACAAGTTGGAGTTTCTAGCCTTGAAGTGGGCGGTGGTAGATAAGCTAAAAGACTATCTGTATGGAGCCGTATTCGTGATAAAGACGGATAACAATCCTCTTACGTACGTCCTTACTACTGCGAAGCTGGACGCCACGGGACATCGGTGTTGGCCGCTCTGTCAGGGTTTCGGTTCAGCCTGAAGTATCGCCCTGGGGTGAATAATCGAGATGCCGATGCTTTGTCGAAAGACCCACACTACAGAATAGACTCAGTTAACTCCAGATGGGGTGCAAGCTTTATGTCAGGAGAGAGCGCCGGGTCAAGGAGAGGGATTGAAGTGAAGCCATAGAGTCATGGCTGCGGCTGTTCCAGAGTTCTTTGTAATCCTACGCAGCTGAGGGATGAAAGTTTGCTTACTTTTTCAAAAACAGGCCTGAGAGCTGATCAGGCTGAAGACCCTTGATTGCATTTAACCGTGAAGGCCCTGAACGCGAACGAACGGAGATTATCTTCTGACAAATCCCCAGAAGGGGCCAGTTGGTATATAAAGAGTGGGAATGATTGAAGATGTTGGATGGGGTGGTCTACCGAGGGGCCCCTCGAAACAAATGCTGAAGAGACTAAGGCATGTGCACCGATTTTTTTTTTCGGTTCGATTCGGTTCGATTCGTCGGCGGATGTTTAAAATTTTCGATTCGGCTCGTTTCGGCCGATTTCTTGTTCGATTCGGTTCGGCTCGTTTTTCGTGTACATTTTTTTTCGGAATATCGACCATTTTTCGTGTTTTCGGGTCACTTTGCTCGTTTTTTGTATCGACTTTCGTGATTTTGGAAAATTTTAGTTTTTTTCGGAACGTCTGTTCTCCTCGTTTCAAAGTGTCTAACTCTATTCGTTTTGACGTAAACTACTATGGTTTACTTTTTTTATACTTTATATATTTTTTTAATATAAAATTTTTGGTTTGTTTTTCGGATCCGATAATTCATTCTGTCGATACGATAATTCTGGCGATTCTATCGTGTTTTTTTTTTAAATAAAGATCCTTTTTTTCTTATGAATATACATTTCACAACTTTATTTAATCATATTAAAATGGTATGAAAGCCAAGGAACAAAAAAAAATGACCAAAACGATTTAAAAAACGCTAAACTGACCCAAATGGTCTGACTTAAAATAAAAAACCAGAACAAAAGGTTTTAAAACGGAAAAATAGTTGATCAAAATGATCTGAAACGAAAAAAAAAAAACAACAAATAAAATGATTTAAAACAGACAAAAAAAATTTAACCCTTTCGCTGCTGAGGCATTTCACGGCTTCCCTTCACGCCTGTGTGCGGTCTGCTGCTGAGCTAATTTTTAAACAGTTTCGCTCCTCTTGTTTAAACGCGTTTTTGAAGCCTTATTTTATAATATGACCCAGACATGTTATATATCGTTCTTTCCGGCAGACTCGGCAGATGATTCATAATATATCATTATCATATGTATGCGTCATGTCCTGTCTGTATATTATAACAAAAAATGCAATAAAATTAGAATTTTCAATGTTTGTTTTACAAGGTGTTAAGTGTTTTTTTCACATTTTAACATGCGAGTGTTTGCGGTTATATTTTATGAGTTGCGTTTGTTAAAAAAAATTGAAATGGGGACTTGTTATATTTTTTTTGGGTGAAAATTACACTATTTTTAACAAACGCACCCCATACAAAAATCCTTAGTGCAGCATCATTGTTCACATTATAATTGAAATGGGAACAATATTGCTGCATTAACAAAAAAAACAAAAAACCTGTTTATTTTTTTTTATATTTTATTATATTTAAATTTTTATAATTTTTAACATTGTCATGTTTGGTATTGTTGGAAAAGCCATGCTCTGGTCGATCCAAAGATACCAAACATTAACCGATAGCTGCCGCGGATCGGGAGATAGGGGGTTCATTGGAACCCCTATCTCCACCATTGGTCGCAGTTAGGGGTAACTCCAGAACTGACGTCATTGTGACGAGGTCTTGGGACTGTCGGCAGCTGCCGTTCCCCCACGCTGTTGTCTTCCTGCAAAGACGTGACCATGTTGGCGGGCAGCGTCTTAGCGGGCAGCGGTGGGAGAGAGAGAGCTCATAGCTGGGAGGAGGTGTTGCGTGAAGCTGCAAACAGGGACAAATAAACTAGACCTGAGCCGCACTGAGGATCTTTGGGTTGTGTCGGAGAAGACTTCACGCAGTGCTGCCATCAATATTTTTTGATAAATTCTTGGTTATACAATGAATGTGACTGTGGACAAAAATCCGTGTTGTTGTGACATCGCCTAAGCTTAACAAAACCATGCCACGGTAATCAAATCTCAAGGCAGTACAACAAGGTTGTGTTAGTGTGTGACATTTTTTGGCCAGGCAGGCAGTGTAGAATGTGCACAGTCACATTCATGGCCACAAATATGTTGACAAATTTATGACAAAGGGTCCATAGAAATGTCAATAAATTTATGTACATATAATTTTAACAGTGTGGAAAAGAAACCAAGCAATACATATTAACTTATTAAGTAAGGAAAAGCAACGCACACAAACAGGAAAATATAGAAAAATATAAAAATTATTTACAACATGATGCCACATGGCATTGGCAAACTGCCCAACAGGGGCACAAACATAGGAGGAGGAGGCTGGTCTCTCTCTACTGCCGCTCCAGGATTTCAATGGCGTTATTAAAATGCTCCTGAATTCCTGGAGCAACTCCTGGATGGCATCGAGGTTGCTGCCAGCCAGGCGTAGCTCGCCGATCGCCATCCTGACGCTGGACCTGTCAGTGTCCGGTCTGGCTTCTCCTTCTATATATCCAATAAATGAAAGAAGGAAAATACAGTAAGTAAAGCAGGTTTCTATTTTTGACTGAAAGTCTTGAAAAAATATAACAGTAGTATATACCAGTGCTGGCGGCCTCCTGAGGCTCTGACTCCTCCGACTCCTCCTCCTCCACCACCACCGTCAGCATCTCTTCCGGTGCTATATCTAAGAAATTAAAGAAATAAAAAATACAGTAAACAAAACTGATTTATTTTTTAACAAAAGTCGATGCAAAATAACAGTAAAAAAAAAACTGGACTCGCGGCCTCCTGCTGCGGCTCTGGCTCCCTCTCTCCATCATCGCCCTTCTCCTGTTCCTCCTCTTCCTCCTCCTGCTCCTCTTGTGCTATATATAAAAAAATTAAATGAAAATACAGTAAACAAAAAATGTTTCTGTTTTTGACCAAAAGTCGTTGCAAAATAAAACAGTATTATACCAGCGCTGGTGGTCGCCCGTGGCTCCCCCTCCTCCTCCACTGGGGCACTGGTGCCCACCGGGCAGATGCTGCCTTTGCCTTCCTGTCTTCTGCCAAATCCAAAAAATAACACGTAAATAATGCAGACTGGAAAAAATGGTATATCTATACAATATATTGCCGAAAGTATTGCGACACCCCTCCACTACCCACTAGCACTACCAGCTTGACCCACCACTACTCCCATCTCATAGTTCTAAAGTCACAAATATATTTATTTATTTCCCCTGCACATAGACATATATTACCGTTCAATTATATATTTTTTTCAGAAGTAAACATTACATTTATTCAATAAAAACTATTATTTGTGTTATGTGCGTACAAAACGGATTGTGCTGACTGCTTTTAGTTATTTTATAGATGGCCTCAGCCTCAGTCTCACTTTCAGTTTCTGTTAATAAAACTGTGGATATAGCAGAAACAACAGAAATCCGCCATTTTGTTTTGAAATTTGCATCTAAAGCGTTCAATAATGACACTGCTGTAGCAAACTGAATTGCTGCGCTGCAACAATTCAGCAGCTGCTGAGGACGTATTGAACGCGGCTCTGTTTGGATGCACTTTCAGAAGAACTACATGTCCCATCCTACCACTTAGCAGAGACGCAGAGATTTTTGTTGATGCGCAGGTGGGAGCCAATATTGGGCAAGCTGAGGGTCATCTCGTATGCATCACTCAATCACAAAAAACCCCCCAGCACACTACAGTATACACAGTGCCAAAAGAAATCCAGCATTGTTTTATCTACATACATCAAATATCACAATTTTCACGAATACGTAAAATCACAAAAAAGAAGAGCTATGGCAAAAATGCATGTATGACGAGTCGTGAAAATGCAAAGCTATACACAATCACATTGCATGAAAAAAGGACTAGATAAATCAACGTATTTCTGTGCACATTAGCACATGCAAGCACATTATTATTATTATACAGGATTTATATAGCGCCAACAGTTTGCGCAGCGCTTTACAATATAACATGACACTTACGTTTGGCTATGACGCGACGGATGTGCCTCATCTGGTCCTGCTCGCGTGCCTTCAGATCGGACCAGCGTTTTCGGAGCTGGTCCTTCGTCCGGTCTTTCCCAAACAACTCCAGGATGGTGGTGCGAAGTTTATTAAGGATACGGTCCTTGCGTGAATTATTCTTTCTGCCGTAAGGGCCCTTACGGCAGTCGTAATCTTTTTTTATCAAAGATGCGGACCAGCTCCAACATCTCCTCAAATGCCATGTTGCTGGCCGCTTCTTCCTGGGTGGTGTCTCTGGGGTGGAAGCAGATGAGGACGAGGAGGTGTCCGAATGGGACTCTGTCGCGTCTTTCAGCCATGATAAATTCTAAATAATTTCAAAATTTTTTGGCCTGTCAAAAAATTGTCAAAACTGGCTCAATAAAGTTAAGTCATCCGCGTGCGCGCATGCGCGACCCGCGGACGAATCGGATCCGACCCGATTATGACAGAATTATATTGACAGAATTATCGGATCATTGGAAACAAAAACAAGTGATACGCATTTACAAATACAAAATTTACAGAATCAGCGATATAACCGATAATAGTTAAATATACGATGTCCAGAATTACCGAAATGGAACCGAAATCACAAATGGAACCGAAATCATGAATAGAGCGAAAATAAACTTTGATTTGACACATTTCAAGTCCATTCGAAAACTCCAAAAAATTTTCGTTTCGGCTCGGAAAACTTTTAGGATCTGTCGGTTTTCGGGTCCGATCCGATTCGGAAAATCGGTCGAATCCGAAGACACGAATCGGGAAATTTCGTGAAAATTCCGAAATTCCAAAACCCGAAATGCTAGAAGAGACCCAACAGTTGTTCCTTCCCACTAAGCACAGAGAGGATGTGCTGCGGTCGTTACACGATGAACATGGACATTTAGGTGCAGAGAGAACTTTTAAGCTGGTGCGAGACAGATTCTATTGGCCCTGCATGAGATCTGAAGTGGAAAGTTACTGCCATTCATGTCTGAGGTGTATCCAAAGGAAGACCCTACCGACCTGAACTGCTCCAATGAGCCACCGACAAAGTCAAGGACCCATGGATTTGGTGTGCATTGATTTCCTGTGCTTAGAGCCGGATGCTAGTGGGCAGGGAAATATTCTAGTAGTGACTGATCATTTCACACGTTAGGCCCAAGCTTTTTCCACGAAAGACCAACGTGCTCCTACGGTGGCGAATGTTCTAATGGAAAAGTTCTTTGTTCACTATGGCCTACCAAGGAGAATACACTCTGATCAGGGTAGAGACTTTGAGAGCCGGCTTGTTGGGCAAGTACTGGAACTGTTGGAAATTCAGAAGACCCGAACTACACCATATCACCCTCAAGGTGATGCTCAACCCGAAAGGTTCAATCGCACACTGCTAAATATGTTGGGGACACTGTCAAACAGAGAGAAGCAGAGCTGGAGTCGTCACATAGCTACGCTAGTACATGCATACAACAGTACGAGAAGTGACGCTACTGGATACTCACCGTACCGTCTTATGTTCGGAAGAGAAGCTCGACTGCCGGTTGATTTGGCGTTTGGGCTATCTCTGGACCAGACGTCGGTAGCTTCTCACAGAAATTATGTGGATAGACTTCGGAAGAACTTGGCCTCTGCGTTTGAACAGGCCCGTTTGACCTCAGGAAACAGGGAACAGAGGAATAAGCGGAACTATGACTTGAAAGTTCGGCTACAGGATCTACAACACAGTGATAGGGTTTTGTTGAAGAACTTGGGTGCTGCTGCAAGGCTTAAGTTGGCGGATAGATGGAGTTCTCAGGTCTACATTGTCTGCAAGCAACTGCCGGGTCTGCCAGTTTACCAAATCTGACCGGATGGAAATGCTGGGCCTCTTAAAAACTGTCACCGGAATCATCTGCTACCTTTGAGAGAGGCTGTAAGGATACCAGTTGGTGACGAACTTTCTCTGCCGAACCCGCCTGCTCCACGCTTAACTCCCGTTACTCGGTCTCAGCAGACACGGGTTGTTGAAGAGAGTGAAGGGGACAGTGAGGAAGAAAGCTTTTGTCTGGACTGGGTGCGCTCACCAGAGCCTGAAGAGATCATTACATTTCCTGAACGGCGGGAAAGTAACCTGAGGCCTGAGGCTCCTGAATTCCAATTGGAAGTTCCCGAGACTTCTGAAATCCCTGTAGTTCCTGAAGCCGCATCTTATGATTACAGTTCTATACCTTCACTGGAAGGATCATACTCCGAAGAGATGTCTGTTCCAGTTGTGGCTGAAAGAACTGAACCCGCACCTGTAGTACTTCCACCTGAAGAGGAACTGATTGAGCCAGAACCAAAACGCTCTATTCAACCGCCCCAGAGACTCACCTACGACTCACCAGGACATAGCACTGAAGAGGCTGTTACCACGGTGCGAAGGTTGCCTGAAGTGTCTGCTATGTTAGCTGAGGTAGTCAGAAGCATGAGTCAACTTGAGGAAGTGTATCTGACCCATTGTATGCTTGCTCCTGAGCCTGTATATGTTGCCTAATGTTATGTTGAAAGGTAATGCAACTGTTATACCTCCTTGGAGAGACCCAAGAGTTCTAGGAGGGGGAGAGTGTAGCGCTGGTTTAAAACACTGTTGCTGTAGTACTTATTTTTGGCCACCAGAGGGAGACAAGCGCAATGTAAGAGACACTGGACAATGAGACTACGTTTTCCAGCATGCTTTGCGTCGGGAACAGGAAGTGGGTGGAGCGAAAAGACTTACATCCGCAGCCTCGTGCAGAGGAAACCCAGAGCGCACCGAAGAGTGAAGAGAGCAAGACGCACGAGAGACAGACAATGATCGTGACCCGGCCGGAGCGCAGGTTCACATTACTTGCCAGAGACCTAGTAATCCACCGCTGAGAAGTTTACACAGATACAGAGTTGCTGAAGGACCCCGAGTTAGGAGACCGCGATGATCTAATGGGAGTGCAGCCGGTGAGCTGAGCAGCTTGTGGCAGAAACGGACAAGCAAGACAAGCGGATCCGGTGGCACAGAGTCCCAGTCAAGTCGAGCGGAGAGACGTCCTGGGTCAAGCAGAGCGCAGAGTATCTGGCGGATGGGTGAGAGGCCTTCCCGGCCACAGTAAAATAATAAAGCACGCTGCAAGTTTGTCTAAACCTAGAGGGCCCCAACGTGACTAGTCGAAGACACATTGAAATCATTCACTGGCCAGTTGAATCTTGTACTCGGGTACCAACACACGCATACACGTACACCTTCTTGGGACACAACCTGTACGGGACTCACATTCCAACAACGAAGGGGTTAATATTGTTTTTTTCTTTTCCACTGCGCGTTTCTCGCATTATGAACTTCTGTAAATATATATGTATACCATGCTGCTCTATATATGCCAGTTTATTTGAGATCAGTAAACTATATAACTTATAAAATCCACAACAGTGCTGGTGTGTATTTATTCCCTAGTGCGGGGAGACTGACCCGAGGTTTAAATTCAGCGGCTCCTCCGGGAGTGAGCGCTACACTAACATTCACTACCCCTCCCCCTTCTGTTATCTTCCCTGAGTCCACTCCCTGCAACAGACTGGGAACAAAGGGAACTCCTCCCAGCCTACTACTTCTTGCTCAACATATCTGCCCCTGAAACCCAATCCTAGCAACAACTGGGAACACAGGGAACTCACCCAACTTTCAGCTTTTTCGCTTAATCAGGGAAAATTCTTAAGCGTCGTCGCTTCTAATTCCTTCTCTTCTCCATACTGAGGGGTTAGTGGCAGCTGGTCAGCACTTGCTAGTTAGCTGCCACTCTAAAGAAAAAAAATGCAAAATTTATTTAAATTTTAAAGCCTATGGCGGTGAGAAGATGAGAATGACCCAAATTGCCGTGAATAGGGACATATCAGCTAAACAGCAAGAAGCCATCATCTGCTTTCCACAACTATATTATCAATATTAGCAACTTACCTATGAGCAATTGCTTCCCAAGTTCCCAGGGGAATGTGTCAGTGGTAACTTTAATGTTGATTTTATAAATGGGATGATAGACACAAAGACAGAAAGATGAATAGATGGATAGATAGACAGAAAGGTAAAGCACTAATTTGCACCCCAAGTTTTCACCTCCTGGTAGTTGTTAGTCCTTGCTCTGTGCACTGATCCCTCTGTTACAGACAGGAGTCTTCTGGTCACATGATCACAGCTGCCATGTCTCCTGCCTGTGACATGCTTCAAAGAGGCAGCACATGGGTCAATAATATGTAAGCGAATAATCATTAACTCGATTCAGCACAGTCAATATATATGTTCCTACAAAGTTAGTGCCGCAAGAAGGCTGCCAGTATTGCCTGTATGTTGTCTGTCACCAGGTATGTTTTTCTGAGGCTTGTCCCTCTCTTGCACCACTCATGGGAGGACTTGTTTGGCCTTATCATATGAGTGTTGACTGGTATTTCTACAAAACAAATGGGTTGCGTAACAACTTACAGAATATGGCACATTGGTTGAAAAGCATGCTTTGTTAATGTCTCCAGTCCTTGATATGTGGTCATATTATTTCAAGTTTCATAGCTCCAGCACTCTAATAGACCCACACTTTATTCGATGGAGTCAACTGAGTAAGAGATAAAAGCCCCAAATTGCACCTTGTACAATGTCAATTTAACACCTTCACCAGCAAGTGGTTTTGCATAAACCCACTGTCAAGACCCCTTCCTTTACCCAACCTGTAACTGGAAGTTGGCAGATCACCCTTCTGGAATTTGCATGGTGGTGGCAGAATTCATTAAGCTGCACCATAAGGCTGGGTTCACACCTCTGCGTTTTTCAAACGTGCGCAATCGTCTGTTTTTTTTACGCACGTATCGCGCATACGAAAAAACGTGCGAACGCGCATTGCAGCGCGTTCGCAGCTATGTCTATGGCCACGAACACGCTGCTATACGCCCCAAAGAAGCTCCCGTACTTCTTTGGGCGTCAGACATTTTACAGCGCATTCCTGCCCACTGTAAAACGTCCAGGTGTGAACCAGCCCCATAGGAAATCATGGGATTTCCGGGGTTGAGCGTTTTACAGTGCTCAGGAAAGCGCTGTAAAACATTGAGGACCTAAGAGAAGAAATGTGAAGAATAGAGGTTACTTCCCACCTAATGATCCACTGTCAGCAAATAATGACCTGAATGTGCGTCTGTCTGTCTGTATCTGTGAGTCTAAGATTGAGAAGTATAGCAAAGCAGTCTGGTTTTGAAAAATATAATCTAAACACTCTGGTGAAGGGTGCAAATGTTGACCCCAGGTAGGCAAACACCGTAGACTTGTAAAGAGAATAAATGGAGCAATCCAGCACTCCTAGTGCTAATCAAGCAAGTTTATTGGGATGCAAGTTGTGGAAAGGTTTTAGTCATGTCACTGGCCTTTGTCAAGCCCAAACAACACAGTGCAGGTGAACAATAATTAATACAAGTGAAACCAAAAAAATCATTAATAGATAATCAGTAGAAACAGGTAAAAATAAACATTATCACAGAGTGTATAAAATCTACTAAATGTTGCAATGTTACTCACTGACCAAGTGCCTCACAATCGTACAGTAGATCCCCTATGTCACTGACATCCTCAAAAAGTGTCAACTATAACCATAACACCAATATATATAAACTGGGGTGGTACAGTGGAGGCGCTAGGTTCAAGTAAAGCAGAGATTAGTTTTATAAATGCAGCCTACTAGGAGAAGGACACAAAACCTCGACAGAAATGTGTTTGAAAAGAGGTAGAAAGACAGAGGGTACTCTAGTGGCGCAAAAAGTGTCTGAATATACGTTTAAATACAAATTTTCAGAGATATAACAGTATTCGTGGCGAACAAGTTAAAGTGACTTAGTGCAATATAGGAGCTGGTACAAAAGGATAGGTCCTAAATAAACTGTAAATCCCTATATTCAACGAGGGATATGTGCACAGTCGGAATGACCATGATAAAGTGCTACCGTGTACCGGAACAGGCTAATACTGTGCAAAGTGCAAACAATTTGTGCAAAATTGCAGTGACTGAGTAGGCTAATGTTACCAAGAAGACAGAAAAAAAAGTGCAACAGTGTCTATATAATAATAGAAACCTCTAAAAACAATTCATAAAAAATCTATAAAAGGTCCATAAAAAATCCTAAAGAGAGGAAGTCCATAAAAGATAAAATCCATAGAAGAACAGAAGTGATAAACAGTCTTTCAAAATGTATGACCGCAAAGTTTAAGGTGCACACAGAAAAAACATGTGCTCTTGTGAAAATGAAGAAATCTGTATAATGTCCCTCACTTATACCGTCCAGGCCTATGTGGAGATCCAGGTGAGGTATCTTCTCCTTAAGGTCCTAATATGTTCCTGATCCTCACAAGGGAAAATTGGGAGAAAAAAAGAAGAAAGTGATAGTGCAGTATTGTCTGAACACTCTGACTAAGGTTTTTAGCGGGAAAAAGGGGCACTTACGCTTTCCAGAGCCTACAATATCCAGGGTCTGGTTCGGAGTGCACTGGGCCAAATAAAGAGTGGCCACTTCCCTTCTTTAGATTCCTTGTTCACCTCAAATGCAAAGAGAAGGGGAGAAACATAGCTCCCATAGCGTAACTTGATAAGACAAATGAATACAGGATAAAAAAAATTGTCTCACTCACCGATGGTGGAGCCTTATTAATCCAGGCTCAACTCTATGGCATGTGGTACACCTCTTTCGGTGGGCACCTCCACCTCTTTGGCAGATCCCCTGTTTTTTGCACAAATATGGACTGATGAAGGCACTAGAAGTGCTGAAAAGCGTATCCATTTATTTCCTTTGACCCTTCCCCCCTTTTCTGAATATCCTGTTATTGACCCTGTTTATGATTAAAACGTACCCCCTTTTTAAACACTACTCAATTTGTAGTTGTTTTTACCAGATCTTTTAGAGTAATTTCCAATAGCATCTCCTCAATCACCTGCTCGAGACAACTGAAAGCTGCCAAAGAGGTGGAGGTGCCCACCGAAAGAGGTGTACCACATGCCATAGAGTTGAGCCTGGATTAATAAGGCTCCACCATCGGTGAGTGAGACTAATTTTTTATCCTGTATTCATTTGTCTTATCAAGTTACGCTATGGGAGCTATGTTTCTCCCCCTCTCTTTGCATTTGAGGTGAACAAGGAATCTAAAGAAGGGAAGTTGCCACTCTTAATTTGGCCCAGTGCACTCCGAACCAGAGTCTGGATATTGTAGGCTCTGGAAAGCGGCCCCTTTTTCCCGCTAAAAACCTTAGTCAGAGTGTTCAGACAATACTGCACTATCAATTTCTTCTTTTTTTCGCCCAATTTTCCCTTGTGAGGATCAGGATCATATTAGGACCTTAAGGAGAAGATACCTCACCTGGATCTCCACATAGGCCTGGTGTAACGTTGGGGGCTTCCAGCCCTACCTGTGTGCTTGAGGACAGCAAGTCTGATGCTGCTCGCTGACCACTGCCGGTTTAAATGGAGACAGGCAGGGAGGGAGGTGATTGCATGAGGTGTGGCTTGAGTGGGGGGCGTGGTCTGGTGAAGGTCTTTAAAAACCCTCAGTATAGTTTCAGAAGTTGCCAGATCGTGGTTATCCATACCTGAGCTCCTTGTACCTGACTGCTATATTGATTTAACCTGTTATTGACCTCTGCTTGTGTTCTGACCATTCTGCCTTCTGTTGCCCTAGACTATTTTCTTGTACTACGCTACTGCTCTGATACCGACCCGGCTATTCCATTTGACCATTCTGAACTCTGTATTCCTGATTCTGGCTCGGCTGACTCCTCTCCGTATTGTTAACCCTTTTCTGTCTAGCTAGTTTACCTGGCCAATTCTAAGGACCAGACAGAGGGATCATTCACAGCTACACTGTTGGTAGCTTCTGGGTTTTGTGGAGTGTTGGGGGTTAAGTACTGCGTGGTGGGATCCGGGAACCGTGACATTACGATCTGGCCAATATGGATCCCGCAGATTTAAACACAGCACTTGGCTACCTTTGTATCCAGACAGGATGAGCAGGATCATAGGATGGATCAGTTTGCCATTGCCTTACAAACTATCCTGAATCGTACTGCAACACCTGGAACCGGTTGGGGTTGCCCCCCGCCTGCTATACCTGAGCCCCCTGTCGTTCAGACATCCCAGGTACACATGACCGCTCCTATGAGGTTTGACGGTACTCCCTCTGAGTGCCGGGGATTTTTGGTCCATGTGGATATTCATTTTAAATTAAATCCACAAATGTTTTTCTCTGACATTGCCAAAGTGGGGTTTATTATTAACCATCTGTCTGGCAGAGCGTTGACATGGGCGACTCCTTTATGGAGGCAGAAAGACCTATTGTACGGGATTATAAAGAATTCATAGCCGAGTTACAACGTACATTTAATCCTACCAGAAAGGCCACGATAGCCGGCAAATCCTTGTTCCGCATACGTCAAGGGAACAGGACTGTGTCTGATTATGCCATAGAATTTAAAACCTTAATTTCTGATGTGAACTGGACAAATGAGACACTGGTTCTGGCTTTTATGGAGGGGTTATCAGAGTCGTTGATGCATGAATTAGCTCCACGTAAACTACCTGAGGTATTGTGTGAACTCATTGATTACTGTATAGATCTGGATAATCAGATAAGGGATAGAAGGACTCCAAGAGAGAGACCCAAGAGACCGTTACCTAGGTTGGCCCCTGTCTTTCAAGCACCACCCAGAGAGTTATCTCCTCCCTCAGAGCCTATGCAACTAGGCCGTACTAGGTTACAGAGGAGGAGAGAACAAGGCGTTTTCGTGAGGGATTGTGCCTGTATTGTGGTTTGGAGGGACATGTACGATTTCAATGTCCTACTCGCCCTAAGCTGCATGATAAGCCGGAAAACTACCGCACCTAAGGCAGCTGAGGAGACAGGCCTTGGGTGTGACATGCATGTCTCCTATCAAAGACACTAAAACTTATGTTACCAGTATCCTTGGCTTGGGAGACCAAGACCACACATAACACCGCTTTTGTGGATTCTGGGGCTGCTGGTAACTTTATTGATGTTAACTACGCTTCTTCCATTTCTCTACCTCTGGTTGTAAGAGAGACACCCTTAGCCGTTGAAGCCATAGATGGCAGGCCGTTATCCTGCCCTAGGATTACTCCTTATACGATTACAGTAGTTCTTACTACTGGTCTCTTGCATAAAGAAAAGATCATATTCCAAGTTATCCACTCACCTTCCAATCCTGTTGTACTTGGTTTCCCCTGGTTGGTGGAACACAATCCCGTTATTGATTGGGTAAAGGAGAGATACTGTCTTGAGTTCTGCATGTTTTGGGACTTGTTTAATACCCATTCAGCATGTCGGTGCCCTGAACACACCCACAGCCCCTCCATTGTCTACTGAAGTTCCTGAACAATATGCAGACCTCAGGGCTGTATTTGATAAAAGAGAGGCAGACAAACTACCTCCACATAGACCATATGATTGTGCTATTGATATTCATCCGGTACCATGCCTCCTCGAGGCAAAGTATATCCTCTTTCCTTAAAGGAGAACCAAATTATGGAGGAGTATATCAAGGAGAATTTGGAGAGAGGTTTTATCCGACGTTCCTCTTCTCCAGCAGGGGCTGGATTCTTTTTTGTGTCGCAAAAAGAGGGAGATTTACGCCCGTGTATAGATTATAGGGGCTTAACAAAAATCACCATTAAGAACGTGTACCCTATCCCTCTCATATCGGAACTGTTCGACAGTTAAGAGGTTCAGCAGTATACACTAAACTTGATTTAAGAGGAGCTTACAATTTGATACGCATAAAAGAGGGGCATGAGTGGAAAACAGCATTTAACACCAGGAGTGGGCATTATGAATACTTGGTCATGCCTTTCGGTCTTTGTAATGCTCCAGCGGTATTCCAGGATTTTATTAATGATGTGCTCAGAGATTTCTTGCAAACCTTTGTTATAGAATACCTAGACGATATATTGATTTACTCTCCCGATCTGAAAACCCACATGCACATGTCAGACAGGTATTAGCTAAATTACTGGACAATGGTCTTTATTGCAAACTAGAGAAGTGTTTATTCGACATTAAACTGTGAAATTCCTTGGGTACATTATCACTCCAGAGGGTTTTGAGATGGATCCTTCTAAACTCACGGCCATCTCAGAATGGCCTCTTCCTCAAGGTCTCAAAGCCATACAGAGGTTTCTGGGGTTTTCTAACTATTATAGGAGATTTATCAAGAATTATTCCGCTATAGCCTCTCCTATCATTAATATGACACGTAAAGGTCTGAAGTACCAGATCTGGTCTTCTCAATCTAAACAAGCATTCGAAGCCCTCAAACAGGCTTTCACTTCCGCTCCCGTGTTACGGCATCCTGATCCCAGGATTCCGTTTATTCTTGAGGTTGATGCTTCTGAGATAGGCATTGGGGCTGTCCTGTCTCAAAGAGAATCTCCAGGGAAACCACTACATCCTTGTGGGTTCTTTTCAAGAAAATTATCACCAGCAGAACGCAATTATGATATTGGCAACAGAGAATTGCTTGCTATTGTGTCTGCCCTGTCAGAGTGGAGACATTTATTGGAAGGTACTCTTGATCCTTTGTTGATAATCACTGATCATAAGAACCTTACGTACATCGGGGATGCTAAACGTTTGAACTCGAGACAGGCCAGGTGGTCATTGCTACTGTCTCGGTTTAATTTTGTATTGACTTACAGACCAGGTGACCGCAATGTAAAGGCTGATGCCTTATCTCGTCAATATGACCCATATGAATCTAATACACAAGACCACAATCCTATAGTTCCTCCTGAACGTATTGTGGCTTCCACAGTCTTGTCTGTCTCCTCGCCTTTCCTGGAACGCCTCCAGGCAGCTCAAGTGGGGGCTCCACCTGACAAGCCTCCAGATATGTTGTTTGTACCTGAAAAGGAAAGACAAGAATTACTCATAATGTTTCATGATTCTAAACCAGCAGGTCATCCTGGTATTACTAAGACTCTTACTAGTATTTCCAGACAGTTCTGGTGGCCCACCATGCGACAGGACGTACGCCTGTTTGTTTTGGCTTGTCAAGTCTGTGCCAGAAGCAAAACCAGTAAAACCTTGCCTGTCGGTCTATTGCAGCCTTTACCCACGCCTAAGAGGCCTTGGTCTCATCTATCTATGGATTTTATTGTGGACTTGCCGAAGTCCAAAGGTCATACTGTGGTTCTGACAGTTGTAGACCGCTTCTCCAAAATGGCTCATTTTGTCCCTTTACCTAAGCTTCCTACAGCCAAAGAACTGGCGGTTGTCTTTGCTAGAGAGATTGTACGAATACATGGGGTTCCGTCTGAAATAGTCTCTGACAGAGGAGCTCAGTTCGTCTCTCGTTTCTGGAGGGTTTTCTGTGCGGAGATGGGGGTGCGATTGGCCTTCTCTTCAGCATACCATCCACAAACCAATGGGGCAGCAGAGAGGGCAAATCAGGGTCTCGAGCAGTACATACGTTGCTTTACCACACAACAACAAGACAATTGGTCGGAGTTGTTGCCCTGGGCTGAGTATGCACGTAATAACGCTGTTAATGAGACCACTGGCCACTCTCCTTTTTCTGCTATCTATGGTTTTTTCCCTCCGGCTCTACCGCTTCAGTTTAATGAACAGGCCATCCCGGCTCTCGATGACCATCTCACTCAGCTACAAGAGATTTGGAGACAGATTCGCGTAAATATGGAGCGCAATGTTGCTGTCCAGAAACGCAAGGCTGACAGGCATAGGTTACAAGCTCCCTCCTATAACGTGGGGGATAGAGTTTGGTTGTCTACTAGGAACGTGAAGTTACAGGTGCCTTCTATGAAAATGGCACCTCGGTTTATTGGTCCATATAAGATCATTCGCCGCGTTAACCCTGTGGCTTATGCTCTTGCCCTTCCTAAACATCTTCGCTTGCACAACGTCTTTCACACCTCCCTACTGAAACCTTTGTTGTGTAACAGGTACACGCGGGTCGTTCCTCCTCCTCCACCTGTTCAGGTTGATGGTGAATCAGAGTATGAGGTTAGGAGGGTTTTGGATTCTAGGCTGTGCAGGGGTGTTCTGCAGTACTTGGTCGATTGGGTGGGCTATGGCCCGGAAGACCGGTCCTGGATTCCAGCTTCCGACATGTCTGCCTCTAGGTTGGTCAGGGCGTTCCATGCCTCGCACCCCGATCGCCCTGGTGGTTGTATTGCCGCTCGTCCTGTTGGTCGTCCGGTGGCCTCCCGTGGAGAAGGGGGTACTGTAACGTTGGGGGCTTCCAGCCCTACCTGTGTGCTTGAGGACAGCAAGTCTGATGCTGCTCGCTGACCACTGCCCGGTTTAAATGGAGACAGGCAGGGAGGTGATTGCATGAGGTGTGGCTTGAGTGGGGGGCGTGGTCTGGTGAAGGTCTTTAAAAACCCTCAGTATAGTTTCAGAAGTTGCCAGATCGTGGTTATCCATACCTGAGCTCCTTGTACCTGACTGCTATATTGATTTAACCTGTTATTGACCTCTGCTTGTGTTCTGACCATTCTGCCTTCTGTTGCCCTAGACTATTTTCTTGTACTACGCTACTGCTCTGATACCGACCCGGCTATTCCATTTGACCATTCTGAACTCTGTATTCCTGATTCTGGCTCGGCTGACTCCTCTCTGTATTGTTAACCCTTTTCTGTCTAGCTAGTTTACCTGGCCAATTCTAAGGACCAGACAGATAGGGATCATTCACAGCTACACTGTTGGTAGCTTCTGGGTTTTGTGGAGTGTTGGGGGTTAAGTACTGCGTGGTGGGATCCGGGAACCGTGACACCTGGACGGTGTAAGTGAGGGACATTATACAGATTTCTTCATTTTCACAAGAGCACATGTTTTTTCTGTGTGCACCTTAAACTTTGCGGTCATACATTTTGAAAGACTGTTTATCACTTCTGTTCTTCTATGAATTTTATCTTTTATGGACTTCCTCTTTTTAGGATTTTTTATGAATTGTTTTTAGAGGTTTCTATTATTATATAGACACTGTTGCACTTTTTTCTGTGTTATTGGTAACATTAGCCTACTCAGTCACTGCAATTTATGCACGAATTGTTTGCACTTTGCACAGTATTAGCCTGTTCCGGTACACGGTAGCACTTCATCACCGGTCATTCCGACTGTGCACATATCCCTCGTTGAATATAGGGATTTACCATTTATTTAGGACCTATCCTTTTGTACCAGCTCCTATATTGCACTAAGTCACTTTAACTTGTTCGCCACGAATACTGTTATATCTCTGCGAATTTGTATTTAAACGTATATTCAGACACTTTTTGCGCCACTAGAGTACTTTCTATAACCATAACACCAGAAGAAATTTCAAGAGGCATCATGTCAAACCGCAAATAAATGGCTAGTTACAGAGATGTCATGACATTGCTACATTTAGTACTGAAACCTGGCTTTAATAAACAATATTAAACAAGTTGAGGATTTATATTACATTAAAGAGGGATAAAAGAAGTGAAATGGCAGCAGAAAGACGCAATATCTGCTCTATACAAGTAAAATGCTTTTAAAATATTATTTTACATGCCTTCTTCAAATGTTTAAAGAGAATCATGATGTAACCTGGTAGTGGATAATTATAGTCTTACTGACCACTTCAAAAGTGAAAAATGAAATGTAACAGCCGGAAGCAAAAAAATGGCCAATGAGATCCAGAGCTCTTTATTTCAAACGTTTACTACTATTAACAAGACAGACTAATATTGTGACAATAAAAATAAATCTAATGTGACAAAAAGTCCTAGTTAATACTTCTAGGACACTATTACATTCTTTGCGCAAACGTTAACGCGTGGGCAAAAACGCAATAACGCGAGGGACAAAACCCTTTGCGCAGAACGTCGTATTACAATGTCCGTGCAAAAAATGCACGTTAACGTCTAAAGCGGGTGGACCTGTGCAAACCCTTTGCGAGCGTAATGTACTTTTTCGCGTCCTATACTTAACATTGTGAGCGCAAATGCGTTTGTGCGCTGGTGCACGGATGGTATTCCAATCTTAGCGCAAAATTTAACGGACAACGTTTGCACGCATAATTTTAACATCTTTGAAAAGCTGGTGTTAATGGCAAATCTGAACGTCCTGGCCGAAACCAAATACACCAGCCCGAAAAAAAAATACAGCAAAATATAGTTACACATTCTACGCATACTCAAACAATGAAATTGATAAGTTGTGCATGTTTTTATTATTGCTGCAGCATATATACTCAGATTGATTTTGACAGGCGCAAAAACTTAACGGGAGACAATTGTGGTTCGTAAGTCAGATTGGCTGAATCGCGTGAAAAAACAGTCCGCCCACCGATTTCTGTGTGCAGTGTTAATGCGCGTGCGTTTTTGCCCTACTTTTTCACGCTCAATATTTTTTTGACGGATTAAAAAATGCGCTCGGATTGTAATACCAGCGTTAATTTACACGCGTTAACGTCTAACGCTGCGCGCAAGAAAAATAGCGACGCGAGAGCATTTTTGCGCAAAGAATGTAATCGAGCCCCTATTCTTTTAAAAAAAAAAAAAATATTACACCATCTCGACAAATTCAGCTGTATTTTGCCAATTTCACAAAGTGAGGAAATTGTTGAACAAAAGTCAAGGATTTTTTACATGGATCATGTAAACATTTTTCTTTGCTTATCCAAAGGACAAATACTAAGTTAAAAATTAATTGGATTGATAACTTTGTAAAGAATACCAGGTTTGTGGACATAATTTAACAAATACACAAGCAGCCTCTGAATCCCGCTATGTTGCAATAATGTGTTAAATCATTATACATATACAGTATTTACACAAAACCGGAATGGCTGGACTCAACCTGAACATGCATTT
Organism: Leptobrachium leishanense; assembly: GCA_009667805.1. Lineage (NCBI taxonomy): Eukaryota > Metazoa > Chordata > Amphibia > Anura > Megophryidae > Leptobrachium > Leptobrachium leishanense. The sequence continues at coordinate 135,557,701 of CM019066.1, read as the reverse complement.
TTCATCCGGTGGCTTTTGAAACCAATGAACATAAAATAGAAAATTCAGAGCACTCCAATTTAACATTATTTTAAAGTGCCTAACAGTTACAAGCAGCTCACTAAGGGCCCTGTTCTGTAGTACGTGCTATAATGGGGACGCCAACAGGGAAAATCTGCGCCTGTAGGTTTTCCCGCAGCGTCCCCATTTTAGCACGATATTCCAGGACAGGCGCTACCTTGACACCTTGCCCCGGAACGCAGCGCTAACCGTTGGGATTCTCGTGGTAACACTTCCCACCGAGTAACACCTCCTGGAGTCCATTGGACTCCGATCACAGTGCAGAGCAGCCGCCGGAAAAAGCTGACACCTCAGACGAATGGAGTGAAAGAAAACCAAAAACAGTACGCTTGAATGTTTTAAAAGTGAAACGCTGTTTGCAAAGAAACTACTGAGTGAAAATGTCTGAAACTTACATATGAGGTCCAAGGAAGGATAATAAAAAGGGCTGTTACAGAAAAAAGTAGTAAAGGTGAAAAAAAAAAAAAAATATAGGAATTGTTTTTAAAAAGAAAATCCCAAAAAATGCTTAAAAGATCCTAAAAAAATCTATAAATAAAGAGACTTTTTACTGCAGAATATTATAATCAATGGTTTATTAGATATTGTATTAAAACGGGAATATTTTTAACATTGAAGCCTATGGGATCGCCTGAATAAATCTGCCGCATGAAGCCACCGAACAGCAGGACAATTCAGCAACCTTTCACTGCTGGGTTTTGCTCTCTGAATAGCTGAAGCATTGCTTCTCTATGGGGATTCACTGCCCTCGAACAGGCACCGAACAGGCACCGTACGTGCAAGCAATTCGCCAACATTTGGCGAATTGCCTGCTCTCTGGATAACCGAATGGCCAAGAAAGGTAACCGAACGCTGATTTTCAGCATTCGGTTACCTTTCGGCTGTCATTCGAATCTCTTTGAATAACCCTGTAAGCCTTGCATTTAGGAGAGAAAGCTCAGCTACAAATATGGACCCTAAATAGCAGGAAAGCAGAGGCAG